>JAPMOQ010065480.1:0-33219 GCA_026543055.1 Argiope trifasciata | reverse complement strand
CCAACTGGCGTGGGAAAGTCAGACATGTGCGTTACGCCAACTGGCGTTGAAAGTTCGCGCGCCATTGCCGTGACATCAACTGTGTTTGCGCGTGATGACAACTGTGTTTTCATTCGAATGAAAAGTTTAAAAATTCTGTGTATAATACTGTCGTAGCCATCTCGATCCATACATAAAATGAATTTGACCTGTTTTTAAAGAAATACGGACTTGATTTGCTGTTTTGGGTACATAATGTAAATAAATTGTTTTTCCGTTAGTTGTGTGTTTTGGTTAAGTTTTCAACAAAAGCTTTAGGCCGCGGTAGCCTGGTTGGTAGAGCGTCCGTCTCGTAACCGAAAGGTCGCGGGTTCAGTCCTCGTCTAGTCCAAAGACCGCCGTGTTGGCTCATTGCAGTGGGGGCGCGTTCAATAGGCCGTGACTGCAAAGTCCTCCAAGTTCCCATAACCTCTGGGGGTACTGAATCAGGGAATGAGTCGGTCTCTGATTGGGATCTCAATTCTGACTTGCGGATGGATGAAAGAGTCCGACCGCCCCTTCAAAAGGGTTGCGTCGTGTGTGTTCGAGCATAGTCGTCCTTTCACCTGAACGGTGCTCGTTCGCAACGAAAGACGCACTCCTCTGCCTTCATTCGAAAAAGCTCAGCTCATTCGGCTTGGTTTGACCAAGTGGCATTAGACAGCAACAAAAGCTTTGATCAACCAAGCAGGTTCTTTTCAAAAGATACATAAAATAGCGCGTGTGAAGAAAATATGTTCTGCCCCTCTTTCGTGCTCTTCTAGTGTTGTATGACTGATCAATGGATGCCACTCACTGTTCAAAAATTATGCCTACCAGAATGGAAAAAAAATCAAAGTCTACTCTCTCGCTCTCTCCAGTCAAGAAATTACTTCAAAAAAATTATGCTTACATTTTGTATTAGAGAGAGAGAAGACAAAGTAATCTGCAGTTCTCATGAAAAAATTATGCTGAAAATATATATAAAACTAGCCGCCTTTGACGACCAGATGGTTAGCCAAGAGCAATGCGTTCTAAAATTTTCGTTTAAATACTATGTGCCTTGCTCTCTTTATAATTTCTCTGCCAGATATACTTAAACTTCGAAAGTCAAGTAACTCCTATTATTATTATAGAAGCCTTACGATTATTTGTTCATTGCACGATAACTCATTCATTTTTTTGAAAAAAATATCTCATTTTATATTTCTTTAATTTTATCCAGTCACGTGCTAAAAGTTGCATTGCTTTAGATTTAATTTGCAATGATAGTTGTTTTTTAATTTGAACTTCCGTCAATAGGATGACAACACTCTGATAAAACCTAATCTTTTTCCCCTTGACGTGCTCGTGCAGATTAAATTTTATTGTTTTGTTCGAAATATATTGTTGAAAATTATGGTTAAAATATTTTTTTTTTTTTAAATTCGTTAAAAATAGAAGCTTACGTTATACATCAAAACACTGATACCCTTAGAAAGCTAATTTTTTAATCTTTAAATGGATGTAAAAATCATGTTTGTGCGATCATATTTTCGGTGGTTATAGCGGATAAAACGTCGAAATTTCGCTCAAATTTTAATTCATTCCAATTCTAATTAAAAATTGGAAAAAGGGCTCCGAGGTGCACCTCCAAGGTTGGTAGCTGTAGGTCCAATGGTCTGGCCTGTAGAGCGCCAACACACACACACACACACACACACACACACACACATAGAGCTTTATTATAAGTATATGTAGATATAGATAAAGAAAGTCGAGGAAATGTAACATTTGACAGTAATGTCATTAGAATTGAAAATTCTTCGAGTGCATGCGCAGTGCGAGCAAAAGATGAAACAATGCCATCAGAGCAACATTTGCTTGCTAAAGCTGCGCTGTTCCAACCAGTTACATTAAAAGGAGAGTAACAAGAGACTATTGTACAAAATAATGAGCTAATATAAATTAATTTTTCAAGAAGATTTAAAAATCGTTCATTACAATTGATATTCCGATTTTTAATTTTAAAAAATCTAAGACATATTTTATATAAAATGCTTTAAGCAAAAATACATACAAATTTTTCAAAAATATATTTATATTCAATAAATAGGCTGTCAAAAGTCAGCATAAGTTTTATTTACTTCCATACGATGTTTATTCCACACAATTACTCATGTCAAATTTGATACATAATTATGATTCGAGACTTTATGAAATTTAATTTTTCACTAATAAAATATCTGAAAATATCTTCATTGCAACCAAGAATGCATGTAAGCAATAATATTGTTCAAAATTAAAATAACAGATAAAAATAATGGCTGGAAAATTATATATCTAGACACAATTTAAATATTGATTATACGCATATTAGTTAAAAGGTAAAAGTAAAGTTTAAGGTACCGACTCTCGCCAAAATATCGCGAAATTCTACAAAATTCGCCAATTGTCCTCCATTTTGGATTGCTCCAAAATGGCGCTATTACACCTTCCCCTCCTGAACAGACCACTTTAGGGTTTATATAGGATAGCCAACGGTCAAGCAGGGATTACCATATTTGGCGATAGATTGCCAAGAAAAATTCAAATTTGGCGCTGCATCATAAATTTTACTTTAGCCAATTAAAATATAGAGAAAAAATTTGTATTTTAATTTCAATATTAAGATGTCAGCAAAATTAAGAGAACTTGTTGACATTCATTATTTGCAAAAAAAGATTAAACTAACCGATATGTTGATGGCTTAGCCAGATAATTGATCTATAATTACAAACCTACAGACTGGGATATAAGACAGGAAAAAAAGGCCATCTTTGAAATAAATATTATATTTTATATATATAAGTTCAAGTAGGAGTAATTGTAAAGGAATATGGTATAATGTAAAGAGCAATGTTTCAAAAAGTTGCTTCAGAAAAAAGTACATACTCTCTGTCCATCACAAGAACTCTGCTGGACGATCGTCTATGTTTACGGCGAGCGTTATAGAAACAGGTTACCGTAGGAAAAGTTCATTGCGAGGTGGCAGAAATTCATTCAAGTTTCTCACGTTGGCACGTTTAGAGCCAAACTGGCGATATTATGTATTATTGCATTTGATTTTCGAAAACAAATTCAAAAAAAAAAAAAAATCACCGAGATGAAATTTATTGGAGTGCTTGGAATATTGAAAATATCTGATATTCCTGTTATAAATAGACAAAGAACAAAGCAAACCAAATAGGAAAACTGAATCATTATTTCTATGCCTCAAGATTTGACTAGAAGAAAAAAAATCAAGAATTAAAATCATGCAAGACAAAAAATGAATCGTCATCATTTTATTTCATTTAAATTTATGTAAGTTATTAACATAAAATTCTCCACAGCAAACGCGTCTAATTTAACATAAAAACAATAACAAATAATCGTAATGATTTCATAATTTTTGTAATAAGTTGCTTTTATTCCGTTATAAAGTAAAATGTTCCTATTTAAATTTGCTTGAAACCTTTCCAGATTTATATTTATTTTTCTGATATATATACTAATTTCTGAAACACCAAATTAACGATACCAAACTATCCATTTTTATATTTAAAAAAATCAAACATTGATTTGTAACTTATTTTCAACGTGCACAAGCGTTCTACAGTATAATTACAACATTATGCACAATTTTGCTTGCGATTTGAAAGTCTCCCCTTTCTTAAGTCGAAGAGGCATGTTAAAGGACGTCAAAATATAAGAGACAAAAAAAAAAAGAAAAAGAAAAAGAAAAATGAAATGTGCAGTGAATATTAACCAAAGATAAGATATAAAAGTGTAAGCTAAGCGAATATAAAAATCGTGCGACAAAAGCGAGAAGACGAATGAGCAAAAAGTTTTCGCTATCGCTTCAGATTGGCGCCAAGAAAAAGAATAACCCCTCAGACTTCCGTCCGATTTCACCCATTTAAAGTGGATCTTCCCAACCGAAGTCTGTTTCTATAAAGACCTTATCACACGGTGAAATTTCGTCAGCACTTTTCCGTTTCTACCCTCAAAAACCGGTCAAGCAAGTTTCATAATCGACAATTTTTTCCAACCAGCTAGAAAATACCGTCGGGAATATTGTCCGCAAACGAAATCCAACCAATCGTGAGAAACTTTGAAGTGACGTCACTTACGTTGTCGTTTGCCGTGTGATAAGTGCCGACGATATTTTGCCGTGTGATAAGGCCTTGCCGCCCGCTGTAAACATAGACGATTGTCTAGCAGAGTTCTTGTGATGGACAGACAGTACTGATCCAGAAACAAATACAAAGAATTCAAAACATTTGGGACAGAAAATCCTATAAGATGAACCAGCAGGGAATATGCCCACCATGTTGTAGCATTCCCCGTCCCCCTTTAGTGATAAAATATTTCCGCCAGCTGTGCTGCCTTTGTGTTTGCTAGACACCTTGAGATAACCAGATGTTGCAGATGGTCTCCTTTCGAGACCCGAGGCATCTGTACCTGAAAGAACACACGTGGACATTCTTCGCCCAGAAGGCAGTGATAGTTCTTCCAGGGACAATGGAACATCCAAACATCTGGATGCCGAATTTCCCTATTGTGAGCAGACCCCATGCTCCAAACTTTTCGGCGTGCTTTCATTACCTTCTAACGACAGAATGGCGCCCTTGGAAATGGACCTTCTGCTGGATATGATTGGCCGGAAGAGAGGACTAGTAGCCACTGAGGAAGAGGAGGCTGTCGCTGAGATAAAAGACGCAGAGTGTTTTGGGAAAAGAGAGAAAGGTTTCTGGGAGACAGCTGGAGTGCACTGTATATTTGGAGCCCCACCTCAAATGATCGCTGATTGACCAACCCGTGAATTCCCATTGGTGTTGTGCTTACTAATGGAGAGCTGATCTTCAAGTAAAACCCTTCCACTTGGACTGTTGTGGTGTAAATAGCAACTATTTAATCGAGATAAGAACGAGTGGTTCTTTGTGTATATATAGGGCTGTAAATTACAGAAGTGTCTAAACATTCTGACTATTCTTTGATCTACCGAGATCATGTCATTGCAATGTAAAGTAAAACAACTCTCCTGATTTTGTAGAACATTTTGAATGCTTCCACGGGAGAAAGAAAATCTACTAAGGAAAAGAAACATCCTATTGGGTTTCCAGAAATTTAAAGTCACGAAGAAATGTTAACTCAAAAAGAATGTTTCAATTTTAGTTACATTTCAATCTACTTCATGATGAACAACAAAAATGGGAAGATGTTTTGCATGTAGAAATTCAGTTCATAAAAGAGGAGGACCAATTGATAGAAAGGCTATCTTTTAGAAAAGGAAGCTGAAGAAAAGTAAGATTTTAATTCATACAAAAGGATCGAATGGAGTTTCTTAAAACTCTTTCTTCCTCTCATTTTACATTTATAATTACTTATTGTGATAAAAGAAGATTTTTAAAATTTGTTCTGGGCATTAAAACTGCCTCCCTAAATGGGGAATATAATTAAATGAACCAACCAAAGCCACAAGATAATACCTATAAGAAATTTAAATGCAAAATTTTATATGATATTAAAAATTTCTTCACTTTGCCAATAAGTTAGGATTCAGTCAATTTAATTCTGAATTGCATATTTTTATAAGGCATGTAAATACAAAGAAAATGCCATGGCTTTTTAAGTTGATCTATTTTTAAGAAATGTGCTCAAGAAATCAATGACGTTGATAAGCTATCTAAAAAATGTTGCATGTACAAATCTGAGCTGACATCTGAATGGAATTCACCTTATGTTACCTATCATTAACATTAAAATTTAATATTTTAAAATTAATGAAAAAGCATAATATGGATATTATAATCTTGGTTCTATTCTATTGAACATCTCCTATATATAAAAAGGACATATTTTATTAATAAAGAATTAATGGCACTTTTCCGTTATGGGCGCAACGAAAAAATCTCGAAAAAAGGCGTCAAATAATCATTAGTCGGAAAAAGTGAAAAATCGCTAAACAGTCGCACTAAAAATGCAACGCCAAAATCAGCGTTCAAATTTACGTTATTCACTTGGCGACTTTGTTCACATTAGCGACATCTTGCACCCGTATAGCGTAAAAGTACCAAATTAATTTACATCCAGCAGTTAACTGCTAAAGTCAATTAAAAAAGCATCTAACTGATAGAGCATTGGATGCTTTGAAGAAAATTTTTAGATACTTCAAAGGTACTACTAAAATAAAAATTAGCTATAAAATTTGAAAAACTTGGTTATATCAATATATGTTGTTAGTTGTCGTGACATCTTAATAAGCCAGCGACTGCCACTAAACATCGGTGCCCACTTTTGTATAGTGGATAAGCGACTCGGCTGCAAAGCGGAAGATCGTGAGTTCGATCCTTGGCGGAATTCAACCCTACACATTGGCACCATTCCGTCAACACCTACGCCAAAATAGCAATTAGAGTTCAAAACTCAAATAACAGAAAATCCATGTGTTTATATAATCATATTCACTATTAGCATTATTTTGTACTTTGTATAACAGCTTTGCAACTGTGTTAAGGTATCCGACTACGTTAAGAACTCTGGTTATCGACCGCATGGGCGAATTGTTTAAAATTATTGTTTGTAGTTCAGACTTTTATCTTTCCAAAACAGTTTGTTTTCTGGGGAAAAGAAGGTCTATCGTCCAGGGTCATAGTTTTTTTTTTTTTTTTTCAGCTAAAATTTGTGTTTAACTAACGTTTTCTCAAAATGTTAATTTTCATAAAAATTCTCCACCGTTCACATGATATCTCAAACATTAATAGAGATATTTACATAAAAATGTGAGCGCGTGTTTTAAATAATAGGGACAATGAAATGAATCAACAGTTTGATTGTTGGTGAAATACTTTCTCATTCATAGGCAGTTTTAGAAAAATGAAGCTGTGAATTATTGGTAAAAATGCATATATGCGCATATTTTTACCCGTCACTTCTTTGCATCTCAAACAGTTTCTTAGATGTTGGTTCCTTTCACTCATAATTATATACTCTAATTTGTGTGCAAAGAAAAATAGGATTACTGCATTACCATTTTGTGTAGAGTGCTCACCGTTTTGCTTCAATTTCATTAAAATTTACAACACATTATCCCATTTCACAAAATATATTTTCAAATAATTTTTTTCTGTTAATAGTGTTTATTATTCACAATACATCTAAAATCCATAAAAAGTTTCTAAAAATTACATTTTTTCAAAATTTTACCTTCGAATGTAGTAGGACACCTTAAAACAACATTGCACTATCAACTACAGAAGCAGAAATAATTTCAAAATATTCCGTGGATTAAAAGTATTGCTTCGGAAAATAACCAGTCAAGCATCAAGAATTTTAGAAATGAAAGCCGTTTTGGTAGATTGAAATATATAGGATGATTCCAAATGCATCCTTCTGATTTGGTAGGGGAAGACATCAAGAGACCGATTTCACACAGGAAAGTACGCCCCCGCATCGACAAAATGGACAACAGGAAACGTGCGTGATTTTTATTCCCCGATGGCAACGTGCAGGTTCACAATAAGTGCACGAAATGACGATCGTTTATATGAACACAGGGAAGTCGCGTTGACCACCGAACATTTTAAATTCCTGGCACGTGACGAACAAACCCTGCAAATGTTGCGATTCATACAACAAAGTCCTTTCACTGTCCACAAAAAGAAACTCATGGTGATAAGTCTGGACAGCCAAGCGATCGGTCAACCACTGCCGATCGGTAGAGCTCGGTTCAGGAAATCCAATGATTCTGCTACAGCTGGAGACCTTCATGTAGATTGCCACAAACCGTGGCGGATATGTGTAGGGAAAGCGCCTAGATTCAGCAATTCTGGCCGTCCAATCAGGGTAGGTTGGTTAACCCCTTCCTTCTCGCTCCCGTGAAAATGACGCGGTGAAAATTCTACCTCTATTTCTCGCACCTGTGATATTTCCGGACTGGCCTATTCAAAAGTAATGCACCAAAAATATTAAAACAATCTACTTCTTATGCCCAGAATCATGTTATACGCCAGATGGCTGCCCTAGACTATTTGTTATGTTTTTAGAGATAGCTAATTTATTTCAAACTAGATGTTAGCAGAAAGGTTACTCAGTACTATTGTCCTGATGGTGATGTTGGCCTATGCATCTTATGCCTTAAAATGTATCACACAAGAAAAAAATAACTAGTATTTATTTACATTATGTGTAAATGCAATAAAATGATGTTTGAACGCTTAAAACACTTTTATTTTCTCTCTTTGTTGAAAAGCTAACATTCAGTCATAATAACATTGAATGTTGGCTTTTCCGATTTTTTTTTTTAATTTCAAGCTAAAAATGAACTAAAAAATTAAAACTGAATGCAAATATTGTACATACACTCAGTTTTGTATAATTTTTTGTATAATGAATAAAAAAAATAGGCACTTTTATGACCGTTTTCTTCAAAATTATGAGACCGTTTGACTTCTTATTTATATGTATGGCGATAAACAAAAGTTCCTCTTCAACGTTATGCCAATCAAGAGTCATCTTATTAGCATATTGCATTCAATGTCTGCTCTTGTGTGACTGCATCGAATGAGCTGGTTTATTTTATGGCGCAAAAGCCACATTTAGCCATTCTGTGCCAAACCCATGATTTTAAAAAAATTTCGAGAGTTTTAAAGCGTTTCAAAGAGTAAAAATTCTAAAACCAATTTAAAAAGAGCAAAAAAAAAAAAAAAAAAAAAACTCAAATGAGCTTATCAATGCCAATGTTTTGCAAGAAATAAAATAAGTTTTCATGTGGGTTATCACCCAACAAGTCTTTCAACTCATTTTTATTCCCAAAGGGGATTCGTCTACATGCGCTAAAATTTGGGCATAGCAGAAAAGTATGTTTAATTGAAAGGGTACAGTGACAATGCGAACAAAGTGGTGCAGGTTCTGAATTTAACAGATACTTATGTGTCAATCTAGTGTGTCCGATTCTAAGACGATTCAAAATGACCGATTTTTTCCACTTTAACTTTATCAAAGGCTGAATTTCATATAACTTACTCTGCTTTTGTTGGTTCTAAAAGCTCTGCCATTTTTTCTGCAGTTGTTTTTAACTTGAACTGCATCATTTAATGGAACAAAATTTTCAGTCATTGCCGCTCGAATGAGCTGGATTTGAAACATTTGAACCCGATTGTGAATGCTGCCGATATAAATAGGAGAATTTCGACTTATTCCCAACAAAAAGAGCAGAAGCTGGGGTCCATGGCACTTTTCAGCATGAACCACTGTACGCATTCCACACGCTTCAGACAATCGGTAGGATGCACTCTTCACAGATGCACACATTCCTCATGCAGTATCCGCTAGACAGCTGGTCGAGAGACTCCAGCTACTCAGCAATAGCTTGTGTGTAGGTTTGGATTAATGGCGCAAAGGCCATATTTGACCATGCTGTGCCAAACGCATGACCCATATCAATAAACAATTGTATGTGAAAGCTTAGGAAAAACTTCAAAGAGCCAAGAATACACACTCAAAGAAGTTTCTCAATTCCAATGTCACGTAAAAATAAAAACAGATTTGAGTGGAGATTATGTCCCAGCAAGTCTTAATTCAACATCATTCTTACCAAAAGAGTTACGTCTAAAGGCCTTATCACACGGTGAAATTTCGACAGTTTAGACTTTTGGTTAACACGATGGATTGCAGGTCTTATTCTGCAGCGTTGACAGAAGTGCCAGGCCTGTGATGCCAAAGACTGATGCACATGTGCAGCAGTCTTTGTGAACATGGTGCACTAGAACACATGGTTCATCAAGAACTAGAGAATATGCAAAATGCATTTTCTCCAGTTCTTGATGTATAAAACGATTCATCTTATCATTCTTAAGCCAGCTCGTACACTGATGGCAGATGGAGGGATTGGGCAAGCTGTACACTGGTTCGATACACACAGCACCTTCTATAGAGGCATGCGTACATACTTTCTTAAGCGGTTTCGCGATGTACTTTTGTACAGGGTGACGTTTTGAATCACCCTGTACAAATTGGTTTAATTTTGTTTTGCGATGTTGTCAACAGAAACGATATCAAATAGTTAATGCATTAGAAAATCTCAGCTAAAGATCAAACCACTGACAGGTCACAAAAGAGTTCTGCATAAAACAAAATTTTACAAATTTTCACATCTATGCAATCTCAAAATTTATATTTTAGAATTTCCCGATTTACATTTAAGAGCAGGTATTAAAGCAATGTTGTTGCACTTAATGCAATTTTATAAATAAAGCTATTTGTTTCTCTTATCAGTATTTTCTATTAGCTATGTTTAAGAATTCTTAATGGCAACGCTTTTATCCCATGTGAAATTTTGTATTATATATAGAAAGCAAGAAAGTTTCAAATTTTATCTTCATTATGCTCTTGCTTTTCAATTATACTAGACCTACCGTAAATAAAAGCTTCTTAAAAACAGTCCAATTGACTCCAGAATGATGAATATGGATATTTACTTCTCCAATATAATACTAACCAATATAAACAGGGACAACAAGAAACAAAGGGGATACATAACAGATCTTTGGATCGCAGTACTTTTAGTTACAGATCTCTTGCAAAACTTTCAGATTATCAAAATTGATTTACTATTTGATCATCTAAACTGCATTGTTTACTTTTTATAGTTAAAATGACACCCTCTCAATTTGACCATAGTGCAAAGATTAGCTATAATGTGTCAA
Organism: Argiope trifasciata; assembly: GCA_026543055.1. Taxonomy (NCBI): domain Eukaryota; kingdom Metazoa; phylum Arthropoda; class Arachnida; order Araneae; family Araneidae; genus Argiope; species Argiope trifasciata. The sequence goes on along the minus strand of JAPMOQ010065480.1, from coordinate 22,513 downwards.
CTACAATACCTACCAATTTGATATCTAAAGCTTTTAAATAACACTGAACTTCTTGTCAATGTACATCATTCGACATTTTTTTTTTTTTTTTTTTTTTTGTCTTTTTCTTACTTTCTAAACAGGTTACATAAAATTTTAAAAACCTTTGGCAAACATTTGGAATGCTGCGTTACATTTTATCAGCTGATCCAAACCAAAATGTATATTAGCTATACCAGATAAACCTAGACAGTGATAACTGAATTGTTGAATTATTCTTATTTGCTATAAATTGATATTATATTATATATATATATATATATTAGTAAAAACTTTTTGTTAGTCCATTAGAAGAGAGAAGAAAATTGTTTTAAATATAAAATATTTATTAAGGTAGAATTTTTTTAAAAAAACTTGTTGTAGCATTTTGTCTTTAATAACAGTTATCAAAAAATACCAATTTAATTTCTCATCAAAAAACTTGAAATTTTATTTATAACTTATGCAATAGAACACAACATATCAAAAGGAAAAAAATCTAATAAAAGGGCTGCATCACTTTTCATTTAAATCTGAAAACCTGAAGACAGAAAACTCAGGTTTATTTTTTAATCACACACGGAAAATATCCCACCTACCTTCACAATGTCCAATACAATTCCTGCTGCCACTGTGCCGCAGCCAGCAATGAGAAATGGTATAAATACTTGGAAAACCATTGCTCGGAGTGATTCGGTGGGCGGCAGTTCGTCCTTCTTGCCAGATCCCTCCTCACCCATAGTTAAAATAATGTCACTATGGTCGAGATCAACAGAACCGTCTTTGATGCTCCCTTCGTAGGTTTCGTTCACTGTTCCAGACAGCAGATTCCCACTCACGGAGTCTGAGGGAAGAATGTTGGCTGTGGAATCTGGACTGCGAAGGCATTCCTCGTCGGCGCACACCGAGAGCGCCAGAAGCTCAGATTGTTCACTGTCTCCAGCAGGGTTGGCAGTATTGGACAGTCCTCCTTCCATAATTGCCTGGGTGACCATTTTGGGTGCTAATAACAATGACAAACGAAATATGTGATCTTCAAGAAATAACCCCCTAATTCGACTTACATGTGAAGCCTGAAAGAAAAAAAGAATCAATTACAACTCATGATCAAAGCAATCATTTACAGCATCCGAATAGAACAGGCAGGATTAGATGATTGCTTTGTCATGAAATCTATATGCTTTTATGCAGCTCAAAAAATACTCTTTCTATCACTAAAATTTCTACGTAAATTTCATAAATAACACTTTGATATACATTTGATAAGAACAAAACTTGCTTAGATTATATTATTTTTTTTACTTATTCACCAATTTATTCCAACATGATATTACAAAATTTTCAAAAATGTAATTTGTAAGGGTTTTTTTTTTAATTTTTTATTTTGATATCCATTTAAGGACAAATGATAAAAATTTCGTATAGAATTAAATAATATTCCATTGTACTTCCTGAAATTTTGATTCAAAGCAAATACATGAAAATTAAGAATTCCTGTATAAATTTAGATAAGGCCTTTTGCTTTCAAAACATGAAAAGTAAAAATTAAAAAATTAATTTTACATCTTGGATCTTACCCATTAAAAACAATTTCAAAATATGCATTAAGATAAAAAGTAATTATGCAAGCAGTGGTGCTGAAAGCAATAATTGATTTTCAGATCAAGAATAGGATGAAATAGGTCTTAATTGTTTTTGATCATTTCCTCACCAAATAGTTTTAAAAACTTAAAATTTGGAAAAATATTTATCTCACTTTTCCAAGATATTAAAATAATCCTATTTATAGAATGAAATTTCCAAGTAATAAAAATGTCACAATTGGAAGGAAAATGTGTCTCTTCTGGTAATGTTAAAAATTTTATAAAACAATTCTAACATAGATGAAAAGAATATATGTATTATAACACCCAATAACTGCAACTTTGAAATTCATTTTGTTAAGATATAAAATAGAAATGTAAGTATAATAATTAATGAAAATTTTTCTTGCACAAGTCAGTTTAACAGGTATGAATAAGCCTTACATAACTGCTTTGGAAGAAATGTAACCCACAGTAATGACCTATTTTCTACCAATGTGTAATTCATATTCATTTTCTATAGTGATCAGAGCATGAATTGATAATAAAAATGAGGGCATGCTTTTTTAGTAAAAAATAACGGTTGATTTGAGACACTGATGGTCCAATAATACATTCATTAGTGAATTATGTTTACTAAATATGACAATGATACAGAGGCATTCTTCAGGTGAACCAACATACAACTTATCTTTCTGAACTCATTTACACACCTTCAGTTTTATCATATTTCAATATTTAATTCATTACATTGTAAATTCTTCCTCCACATATTTATGTCATCATTCAATCTTTATAGATAAACTACAAGGTTGAAAACGGGTAAGAGAACTATTTCAGATATTCATTCCGGGAAGGAAAGGGTATTGAAGGTCAAATGTTGGCCATTTTCAATGAGAAAAGGGAAATGAACTCTCCCATGGAAGAGTGAAATGAAAAGGATTGAAAGAGGGCATTAACATCTATAGGAAGCAGAAGGGACCATCGAAAAATATTTACTTAACCTGAGTCGATAAGTTAGCGAGGTGCGAAGCGTCACCCCAGGTTTAACGGCGAGGGCCAATCGGATGAAGGTAAACTTACTCTTCTTCTATGTTTATCGACTAGTGCCTGACTGCAGCAGGGCTGAAGGTGGTGCGCAGCCTCTGGATGTCCGCTGGCTTCATTTGCTGTAGAGGCCAGTCCAGCCTCGCGTTCACTTCCTTGCAGCTGGAGACACTGATTCTGCATATATGCCTGGCTGTGTCAGAAGAGGAGGACACCATACTGATAGCAACACTAGTGTTGTTCATGACGCAGTGCTACACTGGAAGAAACAAGGAAGCAGTTAATCAGCACATTCCAAACAATTGAGCCTCCACCACCCACAATTAAACAAGTTAATAAATGTTGTACAATATCCATTTGTTATTCATATAACCCTTAACAATGCAAAACAGCCAAAAAAGTGAAGAAAATGTTTATGCATGAAATAGAATCTAGTATACATCCATCAGGAAAAATACAAATATAGCAAGACTTTATTATCAGAGACAAATCTAATATTAAAAAAAGATCACAAAAGAATATTAATATGCAAATATTAGTTAGTATAAATGATTATTTACAACCATTAGCCCCAAATGTTATTAAAAAATATTTCAAAATAAAACCTCACACTAAAAAAATTTATAAAAAGTAAGACAACCAAAGGGTAAATACCAAAATCTATGGTTTAATTTGCTATAGTTATATACCAGATATCCTATAGTAAATAAAAATTAATCAAAAGCACTTTTGGACTTTTTTTTTTTTTTTTTTTTTTGTTGTAGAGGGGACAGAGGGGGGGGGGGGCTACATACATTTCAATTGTGAAAATGCAGGCAAGGTATTTAATAATAATTTAAAGTACTGAATACCAACAATTATATTAAAGCAAAGCATAGTGAAACGAGTTAAACTTATTGGATTTTTCAGTACTTCTCTAAAAAACATGGTATCTTTGATAAAAGATACATTAATCTATTGACTGTTTGACAATATATAATTAAGTCTAAAGTTTTCTTATTGGGTATAATCACCACACAAGTATTTTTTTTCACTAGTATTCTGATAAACAAAATAAGATCAAAGACTTTATTAGGAGACTAATGTATTTTTGCAGTCAGATCAATTTCTTATTATTCATTAGTACTTATTTAAATAAGAAGCACACGATTTGCTATATTAAATCATCAAATGTGAATAATTTCACAATACTGATACTGGCATCTTAGCTTATATACACTACAAAAGTAATCTGCACTCCTATGAGATTCAAGGCATCTTCATCAACAAATACAGTCTCATCGTCTCTTTTGTTAACATTAGTTTCATTGCCAAATAACATATTCATCTAGTTTTGGATTTAGAAACCAGACTATGAGAGATAATTCTTCCTTATTTCAGATCTGATTTGATTTTAATTAAGGGGGATATTTACTGTCTGAAGTATGCTTATTTTCTGCAAAGATATGTTATGTTGTCATGTTAAAAAATCCAAAAGTGAGCAAATTATTTTTAAAAAATAACATTCATATCTAAGAGACTTGTTTAAACAGTTGAGAAGGGGGGAAAATTACTTCAAAAAATATTAAGTCTCTTGAGGATAAGTAGAGCACTGATATATTAAAAAAAAATTAAATTTTAATTGATTTTATAAAAATTTTAAACTAAAGGGATCAGACAATTTTTTTAATTTGATTTATAATTTACTAATAATGTTCTAATAATTTCCAAAAACTTAAAAAAGAGGCATCTTATCATTTTAATGAACATTCAAACAAATAATGAATCAATTTTTATAATTCTTTTCTCTAAAATAATTGTCAACTTAGAATCTGAGAATTCCAGTAAATACAGCCTGATTATTAAGACAATTTTTTTTTTTGACAATTTGACCAAAGTCATTTTAATAATTTTAATTGGCAAAAAATTAAATTTAAAATTAAGTCTACAAAGTAAATCGATTAAGGCTAACAGGAAAAGAGGGAATTAATAGCTTTACGTTTGATGTAAATTAAATATTCAAATCAACAAACATTTCAGTCTTTCATTTGAAAAAAACTGAACAATGAAATTAGAACCAATTTTTTTTACTGTTGCAAACCACAGTTAAATATTTTCAAATATTTGTTAAATGAAATTAACACCATTCAAAAGAAGTTTTTGAATTTTGAAATGATTGTGTTTACAAGATGAAAAGTTCAGATGATTCAGAAAAAGACCAAAGTTCTACTTACTTTTTAATTCAAAACATTTATTAAAAGCCACTTTCATGTGAAAATTTACCTGTTCTAAAGCACATTTATGATAATTTCATGGAGAGTAATAACAAGCATACTTTAATAGTCATTTTTTTTTTAATATGACAACAAAAATATATTTAAGGTTATAAATTTAAAGGGAAAATTACTAAGTTACATACCCAAATAACTTGAATAAAGAATTTTCACAAATGAAACAAAAAGTTACTATCTGTATCGAATTCATTGAAATTTATAAATAAAACATTTTGTTGGCAACTTCAGTAATATTTTTTAAGTTTATAAGCTAATAAAAGTATATCACATATTTTAGAGATAAGTTTCTTGTCATTATGTTGCAATCAATGAAATTCACGAGTAGAATTGTCTTAATTTTAAAAGAACACCTTAAAACTTTGAGAGAGGCAAAAATGGTCTAGTTTAAAAAATCTTGAAATCAATCAAAAATTGGAAAAATATTTATAGTTGTAAATAGATTATCAAAAAATGATAGGTAGCTAGAGGGTATCATTCAAAATTTATTATTGGCTAAAAATTAATAAATAAAATAGCTTTTTTAAAAAAATGCATAGCACAATTTTGTTAATCAAACACATTAACAGTATCCGTTAGACATTCACCATTTATTTCACGGTTAAATAAGCACTTTTGCAACACTTTATCATTGGTCAGTTTACATCAAATCAAATTCCTATTAATATTTTTGTACCCAAGACTGTCTCCAGTATTTGTTTCATACAAGAGCAAGATTCAATTTGTATGTGTGTGTCTAGATTTATTATAACCATACGAAAAATTCTTTCTTACTAGTATTGCATAAGTGATGATTGGAGAAGAAGACATTTTCGAAGTTTATAGATTTGTAGATATAGTAGACATAGTTTTTTTACTATATATCTGTAATTCTCTAGCCTTCAACTAACTTCTATAGCTGTTGGTGGTACACTTTAATAATTATCATAATAAGTAACATTCCAAATTTCATCTTATTTTGCTCTTTGTGTTTTTTATTCTTGAGTTATATATATAAATTGTTAGACTTTGAGCAGATGGATTTTATTTGTTTACTTGGGCAGAAATTTAAAGTCTTGAGATCAAATACTCAATTTCATTTGTCAAACAAGGCCTTATTCTTGACTTATATTAAAAAAAAAGAATGAAAAACGATATAAAAAGGAACAAAGGTAAGTCATACATACAAATACTGAACTTATACTTAAATTATTTTATTTTTCTTTATTTTTTTTATTGCAACTTATATGTGCATCCCTTTTAACAAAAACTAACAAAATATCAACATTGATGGAATTCTTAAATATTTTTTACAAGTCATAAGACGGCAGTGTATGGAATTGTTTTACTATGTTTCAGCACAGTATTTTCAGTTTAAATTAATATATATTATTTACCTAAAATTCAAGTTTAAAAAATTTAATGTCATTAATTAAAATATACTAACAATCGCAACTTGACTAGTACAGTTAAGTTATGAAAAAATTGTGAAGCTCACGAAAAAATGAAATTTGCATTTTTTTTTTTTTAAATTAAAAAATAAAATACATTGCAAAGTTTCTTTATACTGTTTTTGACAAAATTTTCTGCAACTGAAATACCATATAATGTAAAAAGGGATTGGCAATTTTATCCTCTAGATTTGATTGATTAAGGGGAGGAGAAGAAACATTTTCACAGTATAAATCAACTTTGCCCCATATAAACTATGTCCTTTTTCCAAATAAATCAAAAACAATTTCAATTGAAATTTACCTTTGCTATTCTTATCAATAAATTTCATTAACAAACAGTTCAAACGATTGCTTATATTTGCCAAATGTTACTTTACTATAAAAATATCAAAATGAGAAAATAACCTCCTTCTTTTACCCATTTTGATTAATCATATAAAACAGGGTAAAACAGCACAATGTTCTTGGAGATAAATAGAAGGATGTAATTTTCTTGAAAGAAAAGACATTTAATTTTGATGGACCTAACCACATTTCGATATTATCGGCATGATTTACATAGTGAACAAAGAGTGTTTTCTAAACATCAGTTTAGCAGTAGTAGTGTTATGGTTTAGAGATTTGCACATATTAAAACAGCACCAATTGTCTTTTTAAAACCACAAACTCATTCTGAAGGATAAATAATGAAACGTTATTAACAAAAGTTCCCCTAATTACAAGTGAGTATTATATATTTCAACAAGATAAAACTTCTATAAGGAAACAAAATAGAATAATTACAACAGCCATCAAAAACCTGAACTTAAACTCAACAGTAAATTCAAAAGGCATACTGACTTGGAATACTTATACAGGTAGACACAGTTAAAATTAACTTGCGATATAAAATATTGTTATAATTTTAGAAAAACATATAGGCAATGAGATCTTGATTAATGGATATCATAAAATAAAGCCAATTTCTGACTAATTAAATGTTTTGTGATAATAATTTGTAATTGGCCTTATTTTGCTTTCAAATTTCACTTCTGTTTGAAATTTAAACCTGAATAAAATTATAAATTAAAATGAAACCTCCCACAAACTAACTCTAAATATACTTACTGCTTTAAAAATTAAAATACATTACAACAAATAATTTAAAACTTTCTTTTTTGCTGGTTTTATTTTTTTTTCTCCACTACTATGAATGCAACAAATACATTTTTTCCTGTCACTTTATAATTGCAAATTTCTTGGTGGAAAAAAGCAATAGAATTTTTTTTGTTATATCTTTAATACATTGATGCCCATGTTTTTCCTCAAAATATTTCAAGCACTGAATTTGATAAGACTTTAGAATTATATTAGCTCTTTTGCTTATTGAATCTATGGCTCGATTATATATCAGTCATTATTATGAATTCATTATAAAAATAAATAAAAAATGTTCATAATAAAAAATGTTTTAAAATAAAATACCTCAAAAGATTTTTAAAACTTAGTGTTCTATACTGTTTATAAGAATCCTAATATATTTGAAAAGTATTTTAACCATATAATTCAAGATTATACAGATATATTTATGTCCCAATTAACTCATTAAAAATATAACGCAACATTCTATATTCTTTTATTTCAAGTTATACAAAAACAAAATGTATATGAATCCATTGCTGATGCATTCATTTGCAATAATGCACTTAAGGCAAAAATTAAGGATATCAAAATTTGAAATTAAACTCAAAGTTCTGAAAAAAGCGGAGATGACAAGCACCAAACAAATTAAGAAGAAATCTAATTTTAATGAATATATTCCTTTGATAATTTATTAAAGACAGTTTTATTTAGAATTTATTCACCTAATCAAATTATTTTTGCATCATATACTTCAAAATTTATTTTCTATCTTCAAAATTCGAAAAGAATTAATATCAAAAATACTAATAAAATGTGAGAAATTTTACTTTATTTTCAAACATATAGCAATTTTTAAAGATATTTAAATGTTTATTTAAACAATTCTGCAGTATTAAACCATGAGAAAAATATGAAAAAAATTGAAGATATGTATACTATTTAATATAATTCCATTCTACAAAATAATATATATATTTTCCCACCATATATTGGGTCGTTCGGAAAGTCATTTCGTATTTTTGTGTCAAAATGAAAAGAAATTTTCGTTTAATGAATAAATTATTTATTAAATTATAAAATTGCCATTCTGGTCTAATACCTTTTGGTAGTAACATGATTACACGCTCATAAAAGTTCTGGTCTTTGCTGTAAAAAAAACTGATCGAGGTGGTTTTTGGCCTCCTCATTTGAAGGAAAAATTTTGCAAATCAGTTCTGGTACTGATGTACTGTTAACACATCTTCTCCACACATATTGGCTAATTTATTTCTGGCTTGAACAGCATTTTTACCTTTTATAGCAAAAAAGAAAAAAATGACGAAAATGCTGTTTATTGCTCTCCATATTTAAAAGGGCACCATCCAAAAACTACAGCGGAGAATCAGCTGCACTTTTTCACACTCAAGCCTTGCTATATCAGCTCTTAAAACATAAAATGATTTTGCGGTTTAAGTATGAAATTGGGTGCGAAAAATGCAATTAAATCCTTTGTCAGGAAAAAACGAAATTACTTTCTGAACAACCTAATACTTTTCATTTTCATCATTGTATTTTATTTCATTTCATTATATTTTTCTACTTTTATTCAAGAATTTAATTTTAATCTGTTTTAACACCTTGGATTTCCTTCTTATTTCTTTAGTTTTTTTCTGTATGTAATTGCATAATGTATATACTAAAATACAAATAAAATATAGATAATTTCAAAAACAGTGATATTCTAAATGTTGCTTATTTTAGAATTGATTTTTTTTAAAGAATAAATCAAAACCACAGATTTTGAATGATTACTATTATCATTACACCAAGACAAAAGTCATCAAATCTTATCTCTTGAGATAATGAAGTACCTTTTTAAACCACTTCAAATTGTGATTTTAATATGAAAAGGAAAATGTTCTATTGAATTTTGCTTTGAAAATAATTTCTCATATAGAAAATTGAATACCAATGTTAAAAGAATGTGTTCAAATACATTGGTTACTTTCAAAATACTAAATTATTAATCATTTCAGGTCTATTTTATAAGGCAAAATAATTCACTTTTTAGATTTTACTAAACTACCACTTTTACCAACCTTAAGAGATTTTACTTTTATTATACTCTAACACAAACAGGGAAGGAAAAAAACATTTCTAATGGAATTACCAAAAATTTGCTAGTTAATGACAAGACTGTCAAAGATTCAAAAGCATTATATTATAACTTCTCAAATTAGATAAAAAGTTCCACTTTTGAAAACAATTTCCATTAGGAATATCTTGTAAAAAATACAGTATTCAATATCTTACATTGTATTTATTTACAATACACGCAACTTGTTTGTCAAATATAGCAATATGGCAAAACTTGAATGTTTTCCTGAAGAACAGATAAAATAACAAAAAAAATGCTAATATAATTATAAAAACTAATTAAAAAAATGCTTTAAAAAATTAGTTTTTATTTTTTTAAGTTCTAGGTATAACAGAAAATGTGAATTACAATGAAATGTTTTATACCATACAAAGAGCAAGTTAAATTTTCTTTCATTCAGATGCATTCTTTACTTAAATTTCCTTAAAACAAATAATTAAACTTACGAGTAAATACTGATCTTGCAATAAAGATTAACAATTGTTATACAAAGGGGAAAAAAGTTAGTCAGCTGAAATATACCTGTAATCAAGAAAATCAATGTACAAAAACAAAGTGGAGCTTATTCATTAAAACAGAAGCATGAAAGATAAAATATCCAATTTATACACTAACAAACATTACAGTTAAATATATCGCTGACATTAGAAAATCTTACTTCAAAACACACTGAATAATAAGCAGGACACAAATGAAGATTAATTTAAATTATATGTTACTTTCACGTCCAGTGAAAAAATAAGTTAACACCAAACTACTTAAAATTCATTAAATTGAATTTTAAAACACTTACATGAAGGTCATTCTTCTTATTACTTTTTAATTTAAGATTTCTTCAATGATAAATTTCAATGTCAAAATACAAAAATTCAATCATCTGTAAAAGAATTTCACAACTGGTTGCAAGGTCTCAAACTACGCACACCGAAATGACCTTCATATTCATTAGTAAAAGCAGTCCTCACAATAAATAATATATAATTCTTTGATTTGAAATGGAGAATTATAAATATAGAGAAAATGGTTTAAGAAAGTATCCATTTAGAAGTCCGAACTTGTTAAGCCGCACACATCTCATTTCTGAGATACGGGTGCTTCAAAAATGGGTCAATTAATCAAAAAGAAATGAAAAAGATAGAAACGTCATACATGAATAACATCTTTAAAGGTTCCCCGAATGTAACAAAACATTTAATTACTATTTTCTCATTTTTTGACACAAAAGAATGCGAAATCCTACTTACCCAAGTAGCGCTGGGACCTGACAGACCTATCAGTCAGCCAGTGAAAAGACTGCAGCTGCTGCAGTACAATTTGGCGAAAAGCCGCACGAATGACGTAAGAGATGGACTTCCGGTGACGTCAGATTGTTAATGATCGAAAGGTGAGGCTGTGACGAAAGAACATGGGAATAAAATAAAGAAAGAAATCCTGAAATTAGGAAAACACGCCTGTATTAATGTTTACTCACCTTTATTAATCAGCATACTCAGTCACAATGAACACAATAACTACATCTGAGAAACGATCATTTTATCACACACATAATGCAGTTTGTAGAAATTTAAATGTCAATATTTCCAAGTTAACTATTTTTCCCCACCAGTGAAGGCAAAAAAAAAGGTACAGCTGTCAGCAAGAACAAAATTATAAAAAAATCACATATTAAACACAGATAGGCTTCTATTTTGTAAAATGAAAGAATTTTTCCTACTGTTTTTGTGGACGTGTTTCCCATTAGACTGTTATTACTCACAATAAAAACTGTGCATTTTTTCCAAATATCAAATAGTATTTCATAATTAACCCTAAAGCATGCATTAAAAAATATTGAATGTAAAGCTATAAAAATTTGTGATACTAATCAAAGACAAACAAAAACATTGCACTTTATTAGTCTGAATCTCTCTTCGATGTTGATATTTTGAAAACCGGACAATATCCTGGAAAATATTACTACAATGATGTTCAAAGCCTGCAAGAACACTAAAATAATGCAAGTTTCACAACCTGCTTTTTCTCTCACTTGTTCAAAAATCAAATATTTTTATGGCTTTAATTCATTTATTAAATAAAAACATTAAGTGCCATATTTTGATAAAGCTTCAATAGTAAAATATTTAACTACAAATTATTTTCTAGAGAACTGGTAGCAAGACAGAAAAAAAAGAATCTTAAAAATATTAATAATAACGAAGCCATTAAAATTATTGCAGCAACATAACATAATATACGCTAGAAGCAATTTATCATGGTTGCTGTTAAAATGATACTCCAAATTTACATTTTACTTTTTATTTGAATAATTTCAAATGCTTAGAATAAAATCTTGCAAATAAAATTAGGCTCTAAATTATATTACTTTGAAAATGTAGCAAAACAAGAAAAAGTTTATTTGTCTCAATCACTAGGGACAAGATAAGGAGGCTTCATTAAAGGTAGTCAGTTCAAAAATTTGAATCTGTTATTTATATGTATATTTGGGTATTACCGGATTTTCAAATAAGCGAAGTAAGTGACTGTAAAGGCTCTCCAACATAAAGAGACCTCAACATTTCGATATATTTTGCTCCGAGGACGATAATTTTCCGCTTTTGTTTAATTTACAGAATCATGGATTCAAATTCAAATTTAGTGGGTCATTTAAAGGGTAGAGCATTATTTTGATATTCTTATTTATTTTAAGATAGCTACAAGATATGTATTGGATATTTTAGTGTAATACGAGCTTTATATTAAGTTGCTTAAAATCTTTGAAAAAGGACATCGCTTTATATTTTTAAAAATATTTTACTCTAAATCAAATAGCATTTACATCGTACTCAGAAATTTTTTAAAGCTATTTTCTGTCAAATTATTGTCAATCTAATTTTTTTAATACATGAGAATTGCCGAAACCGATTCTATAAAAAAGGCCCTATAGTTAAATGTTTTTTTTTCTGTTTATCAGATTTTTTTAAAACATAAAACTGTTGTTATGGTGGCTAATTCTAATAGCATGCCAGGTAGTAAGAAATTCGTCGAATAAATAGTTTGAAAATAATGGAAATACCTATTAGCTATAAAAAAATGAATTTATTTCTACTAACACATATAAATAAATGTTCAACGACGAAAATAAATGCGCGTCTACTCTGTACGAGTAGGATTTTGTAGGACTTTTAATAGAAAATAGGAGGCGACACTATACATTGACACAGGAAGTGGCAGATGGAAAATATAACTTCTTAAACAAATGACCAAGACAAATGAAAGTACTTGGCATGGTGAAATTTGGAGAGCGGAAAAGGAGATTTATATTAAATAATGGCTCTTGAGGTATCCGACTGCGTTCGAAGGAAAAAAAATTTAATTAAATTTTTTAAAAACAATTAAAATTATGGTTTTTAAATGTATTGCCAATTAAAATACAAAATACTATAAGTGCAATAAAATTATTTGAGAATGTAATATATTTTGAGAAATAGGAAAATTTATAGTAACTTTTAAAGAAATTTAACCAAAACGGTTAGCGCTGTAAGCAAAATTGTAACGCAGCAATCCTATTCTTCTTTGCACACAAGTTATAGAATCTAATAATGAATGAAATAAACCAAAATCTAAGAAAAAATTTTATATGGAAAGAAATTATGGGTAAAAATATTGTGTAAATTCATTTTTTCTATAAATTCGTAGGTTGATTTTTCTAAAAACGCTTATAAATGAAGAAGTATTTCACCAACAATAAAACTTTTGGCTCCTTTCATTGCCCACATTATTTAAAACAAACTCTGAAATTTTAATGTCTACACCTCTTTTAGATTTTGAGTTACCATATTAAGGGTTGAATATTTTTATGAAATTTAATGCTTTGAGAAAATAGAAGCTAAAGACAAATTTTAGCTGAACAATATGTGACCCTGAATGATAGGTCAGGCCTTCCTTTTCCAAGAGAAGATCAACTGTTTTTGAAAGGGGAAAATCTAAACTAGAAGAAATAACAATTAAAAAATACATTCGCCAATGTGGTAGATAATCTGTGTTTTTAACGCAGTCGGATACCTTAAAAGGCTTAGATGGTACTTTGGTACATTTTTGGTACCATTTTCCAGCGACCCCACGAGGTTACATACCAAGCAGGTAAATTGAGCCTGGGAGACTAATTACTTGCCTCCATGCTCGCCGAACTTCAATGTGCATGTCTTTTGTCTGTGGGGTAATCTTATGTCACAGGTTTACACAACGCCTATAAACATGTGGCAGTGGTTCTTGGCGGAATGTTGCCAATGTGTAGGTTTGAATTCCGCCAAGGATCGAACCTACGATGTTTGGGTTTGAAATCCAGTCACTGATCCCTTCGACAAAAGCAATCGCTGATGTCTAGCGGCTATTACTGGCCTACTATTAACCCCTTAACGGTTCTCATAATTTTGAAGAAATTGGTCATAAAAGTGCCTATTTTTTTATTCAAGAGAATTATACAAAACTGAGTGCATGTACAATATTTCCATTCAGTTTTAATTTTTTAATTTATTTTTAGCTTGAAATTTTTTTTAAAAATCGGAAAAGCCAACATTCAGGGATATTATGATTGGATGTTAGCTTTCCAACAAAGAGATAAAATAAAAAAAAATATGTTTTTTAAGCATTCAAACATTATTTTATTGCATTTACACTTTATGGAAATAAATACTAGTCATTTTTTCTTGTGACATAAATTTTAAAACATGAGATGCATAGGCCGACATCACCATCAGGGCAATAGTACTGAGTTTCCTTTCTGCTGACATCTAGTTTAAAATAAATGAACTCTCTCTAAAAACACATCTGGCGTATAGATTGAGAAATAAACATGATTCTGGGCATAAGAAATAGATTGTTTTAATATTTTTGCCGCTTTACTTTTGAATAGGCCAGCCCGGAAACATCACGGGCGCGAGAAATAGAGGTAGAAATTTCACCGCGTCATTTTCACGGGAGCCAGAAGGAAGAGGTTAAGATGTCCCTCAAACACTTCTAACAAAAGCCTACTTCGAGTGCATGAAAACTGCTTTTATGACGTCGCAGCCCATAAAAATAATACTTAAAAAGCAATGACTGGGATGTCAAAAATTACAAAACGTCTTTAAGTACGGATTACTTTCAAAACAGTTGGTTTCAGTACGTCACACATCTAAAAATTTTAAAATATAAGTCTGAAATATTAGTAAATAAAATGTTTTTAAAAATGCGCAAAACTTTTCATCATATTTTAAATTCTTATATTCAAAATTTGCGTTGACTGGTGATCCAACAGCATAAAGAAAACGGAAAAAGAAAAGTAGACAGTTGAAATGAAAAAAATAAAGGTTAAACATTGTCATTTTATCAGCAGAAACGAAAGAAAAAATATTTCAAATAAGGTCATCAGTCTTACCTCGTCTTCCAGGACCCGCCACTACAATGGAGTCATCATTTCCCTGTCACACAAATAATCCATCATCTTGGAGACGAAACGTTTATGACCGCTTCATGCTCACAAAATGACTTTTAGAATAAAAAACTTCTTAAAATTTAGTTTTCATTTCACCCGAAGACCATCTACTGTCATACCGTCAGGAGAAAAACTTAAGCAACCCTAAAAGTAGAGGTCAGTCGGCTTGAAAACAGGATGTTCTATTACATTTCAGGGGTCAAGAAAAGGGCAGTATTTCTTTTGGCGCCAAAAAAACCGGTTAGAAGTATCATTATAATGAGAAGAATCGCCAATTGGAAGTCTCATTTTGCTTTGTACGGTCCATGCTTGACGCTCATATACTTTTTATATTTTTCTCAATTCTATCTCTTGTTTTTCTCCAGCAATCTTTGACCTTTGCTGTGATGACGAATCTATAATCTGTTTTAATTATATTGCAGATCTGCTTTACGCAATGACTACATTTAAAAGTGGAAGACTTTGCATTCTCAAGCGCGCACAACATTTCAGAGTGTCACGGTATTTTTCAAACCGGAGAAAAGTGCAAACTCGCTAAAAATACCGATTTCAAATGTAATCGAGAGGACTGCAGAAGTGACAGGAGTTTCTACTTCAACAGTGAAAAAGATTAAACGGGAAGTGAAATCGTTTAATGATAGTGAAGCAAGTATATTATCGACTGCCGGTAAAAATTGAAAAAGACCAGCGTTTCGAAACTGTAATATTGATGATTTCGATAGATGAATCTTAAGACAAACTATACAGGACTTTTATATAAAAGAAAAATGTCTTCCCTCCATTGGAAAATTGCTTCCCGTCTTAATGAAAAAAAAAGAGAGACGCTGAGATGAATTCTGCATTCGATGAATTTTCGATGGAAAAAATGTATAAGCTCTTGTAAGATTTTGATCGAAAGGCAGGGTATTGTATTTTGGAGATGCAGATATTTGAGACACCTTATTCAAAATTAATAAATTCTAGTGTAAAACGGGGGGTAGTCTTAAAACGCAAGCTTTCCACTTTTAAAAACCCATGAATCTTCAAGAGAATATCAAAATATTTTATTATTATATAATGGTTTTTATTTAATTTACAGCAGCCTTAGGTTCTAAAAAAATCAATACAAAAGCAATAGAATAAATATCGTTAAAGGCTTTCTTATGCAAGACATTATTTAAAAGCTTAAATAATAAGAAGTTTATCTACAATTTATTTTTATTCGTCACATAAATACGTCTGCATAAACACAGGCGAAAATAATTCCTCGCCTAACGAAGCGCGCTTCTTTAGCCAAATGTTGTGGTCTGCTTTAATGCCTGCTTCCCTCCTCACTTAGACTCGTCTACTTACGGCAACCATGGTCAGGTTTTTCTTCGTGACGGTAGGACAGTATTAATAATTTCACTGGCAGGTCTCGGGGTCATCTGAAGTAAGGTGGCGCTGCTATCGGATTTCGAAGCCGCAAAATTGGGAGGAGTTTGAGACAAACATCGATCTGGAAGGAAATTTATAAAGATTAGAAAACCGTGATCTGAAGATTCTAAATAGGCCTTTATGCCATACTCAAAAAAGAAGTTGCGAGACCTCTAGGTAGCTTTCTATGTCCTGTGAATCAGTGATCTTTGAAGAAGCCAGTAACAACTCAACTCTGTCTCAAAAGTTTTCCTGCCGGGTGGGGAGGGGAGTCTATTAAGAATCTGAGAAAAGTGAAAAGCGTTGTAAACAACAGCTAAAAATGATTCAGATCTGGCTCATATCGTCAATGTAGTCACTTAAATTTAATTTGTATATAGAATAACTTGTCTTGTCGTAGAAATAAATGTTATATTTGTTTTCAAGGAGAGTAGTTTTTTTCAATCACAGTAAAAGAACACGTGTACCATAGGCGAGTACACGATATTCTATGTAATATCCAGGCCACGATGGTGTTAATCTAAAATGAATTGTGTGAGACCATTTGCATTATTTTTGGGGGCATTATCAAAAACAAATACTTACATTAGATTGGAGAAAACTATTATTAAAATTAAAATTTGGTGATCTCTTAATAATCCTGTAACATGGGTGATTACTTTTGCATAGAGGATATGTTACTCGGCTGCAAATCGGAAGATCGCGAGTTCGATCCTTGGCAGAATTCAGCCTCCACATTGGCACCATTCCAGCCAAAACATCGCCACAAAATGAAGAAAACAATCGATTCAACCAGCAGATCCGTCCAGTTAGCATATGAAAAAAAATATATATGGAGAACCAAATCAATCTTGAATCAAAAAATAATAATAACATGGAATTATCGACATTTTAAGTCCGTTTCAGTTTAATAAAGATTATAGTTTTATGAAAAAATATAACAGCAAAATATAAAATAAGGAATCAATGAATGAATTAATATTTTTGGGGAAAATATTTAATACTTCGTTTCTTTTTAGTAAAAATAAGAAAAGTGTTTAATACTTCTTTAAATTTCTGTTTGGGTTTTAAAGTGAACATTATATTTAAATCTATGCATTATATAAATCTAAATTGAATATTCATATAAATATTTAGATACTGCACATAAGGTATCCGACTACGTTCGAAGGAAAAATTTTGAAACATTGAATTTTTAAAAAACTATTTAAAACTACGGTTTTTAGATGTATTGTCAATTATGATACAAAATACTATAAATACCACAACATTATGTAAAAATATAATATATTTTGAGAAATATAAAATTTTGTAGTCAATTTTATTGAAATTGAACCAAAACGGTTCACACTCTACCCAAAGTTATAATTCAGTCATCCTATTTCTTTTTGTACACAAGTTACAGAACATAATGATGAATGAAAGGAACCAAAATCTAAGAAATGTTTTGTGATGTAAATAAGTTATGGGGGAAAATATACGTAAATATGCATTTTTTCCACAAATTCACAACTTAATATTTCTGAAAACAACTGTAAATGAAAAAGTATTTCACCAACAATAAAATTTTTGGTTCATTTCATTGACCATATTATTTAAAACACACGCTGAAATTTTTATGTAAATGTCTCAATTAGATTTTGAGATATCCTGTTAACGGTGAAGAATTTTTATGAACATTAAAGTTTTGAGAAAATGAAAGTGAAAGACAAATTTTAGTTGAAAAAATTATGTGACCGTGGATGGTAAGCCAGGCCTTCGTTTTCCTGGGAAAGATAAACTGTTTTGGAAAGAGGAAAATCTAAACTACAAGAAATAACAATTTTAAAAAATTCTCCAATGTGGTCGAAAACCGTGCTTTTAACGTAGTCGGACACCTTTATTTTTGCAAGTCTTTTTCCTGTATGACATTCTCGATGATTAGAACTCCTTATTAAATACTAGAATCTTTACTAGAAAATGACTTAGATTATCTTTGAGAAATGCTTAAAATTAAATCCAGAATCCAACTTTTTTAATAAAGCTTCTTTTAAATTTCAATTAAAATATTTCCTGAATCATTTGAGTGTCCAATCATTTTTCAGTGTTCTTAAGCAAAGGTATAAGCATTTTAATACTTCTGTTATTTGAAAGCACAGAACATTGTTACAGAACGACACTAATTATTGTGAAAGATTTTACGAATCTTATTCACTATTTTAAAATGACATTACCAACTTTTACTGAGTGATTAATTATAAAGTATTGAATCAATCAGTTTCATAAATAATTACAAATAATGAAGAAACCGAGAATTGAACTAAACATCAAAACCGAAATGTATTTTAGCAGGAATATATCGAGTTCAAGGATGAAAATTTAAAACTGAAAAAAAAAAAAAAAAAAAAAATTGTAGGAAGTAGCATTTCATCTTGGGCACCGATGACCTTCATTACACCATTGCATGATACGAAACATCAAGCAATTCATGGTTCAAATATTTATCATTCAATTCGGACTCAAGTATAAACATATATTAATATGAAGTTGTAAAATTTTTTCCATTTTTTAAGAACTGCTTTTTGTTTAGCGACCAAAGAAGCTTTTCTAACTGATTCTTGTTCTGGAACCAAATATGTTATTTTATTTTTTATATGTTATTTTATTTAGTTAAAAGAATGAACCATTTATTTTCCGAAAAAGAATTTTCGCTATAATTGTAGTCAATCATTTGTTTAACTTTAAGGATAAAAAAGTTTATATTAGTTTTCTATTAGAATTTATTAAATTTTTAATATTTTTCTCTAAGGAGAGTCTTCGTTTCCTCCATTTCCGTTTTACTCTGAAGAAAGCTTATCCCACATATTACTGTCAATGAAAGGAAAGTAATTGTGTAACAGCTTTATTTTGAGGCTCTGAAAAAAGCTTTTAAGCTTTAATTTATTTTGGTTTCAAAGAAATTTTAATTTACTTTGAAAAGAGCAATGTTTATCTCCAGAAAAATTTTTGGTTTAAATTTTAACCCTGTTTATCTTTCTCTCAGAAATTGCTTTGATTTTTTGGCTCTGAAAAAAGCCGTTTATATGAATGGAGTTTTGTTTTATTTTTGGGTTCCAAAAATGGCTGTTTTTTTTTTTTTGTTTTTTTAAATTTAGTTTTGCTACAGAAGTAACTTTTATTGCAAATGAAATTTAGTTATTTCTCACTTAAGGGATTTTTTTCCTATGTTAAGTAATTAATTAGAATTAATTAACTTTTAAAATTTATTTATTTTCAAACTTTCCAATCAATTTTAATTTAGATACGCAAATTTTTGCTTTTCTGAAATGGTTGACCTTTACCTTGAAATTTATACGAAAAAATTTATTTGTATGGTAATAAAGAAATTCTTGGTTTCAGGTGTTAGTTCCATTCAGCAAAGTTCTATGAGACTTTAGAGAATGGAACTAAGACAAACGTGGCAGCAAAATGACCTTTTCCATGAGAAGGTCATTTTGCTTCCACGTTTTCAATCGAGTACCATTCACAAGTGAAATTACTACGCCATCTCATTCCATATCCCGTCGGAGCTTTAAGAAGAAATGTCGCCAAAACATTACAGAATTTTTCCAGCAGTGATTACAAGAAGTGAAGAACGAAATTTTCCAACCCTAAGGTTTATGGCACTATAGGCAGGAAATTTTATGGGGAAATTACGGTTCAGATGGAAAGTTGAAGTGGGTACACGAAATACAAAATCGTTACTGGTACAGTAGTTATACCGAGTCGTAAGGAAATGTACAAAGAATCCTGGTACAACTGTTGCACCGATCGTAAGCTAGAAGTTAATGGATGAAGTTGTGTGTTATTCTCCATTGATAAACTTTCATCGCATCAATATGACGGTAAATGAGTGAAATCCATTGATTTGATAACGATAACTACTTAATTTTTACATAATCTTCTATTTAATGACATATTATATATAAAAAAAATAAGTCAGAACTGAGAAAGAAGAAAGATATGCTGTGGATTCGAAATAAACAAAACAGAAACGTACTCCACTCGTTGTCGCTGACATTCAGAAAAGTACGAAATAAAAAGCAGGTCATGGAAAAATAATAGGTTTTTGTTTAGACGTCTCTTTACTTATCAAAATAAATTAGACATGCCTTGATGATGACGAGATGTTTACTCTTCACTCTCCTTCTCCAGTTAGATTATTTCATTGTAAAGATTGCATGGACTCGTATTACTGATTTTTAGACTTACGCCTCGATGATGAATTTTAATTTTTTTATCCTTGACAGAAAGTAAAGACATATAAAATATTGTTGGCTTATTTTCTAGTAAGTGAAAATAAAAATTAAAGAAGGAAAAGAAAAAGAAATCGAATTCTTGAAAACAACTTCAACTTTCATTTTGTTCAAATCGAGAATTTAGTTGGTTGGTTACTTTTCTCGTCTCGAGTTTGTGACATCATGCGCCAGCTATTGATAGCGCATGAGTAGAGGTTTTGCATTTCGGAGCTCAAGTAAACTGTGCCAGAAATAAGAGAGCCTTAGGGGTCTGGTTTCCTCACAAATTAAAAATACTTTATGTGTCTTCAAAAATTGCCGGTTTAATAGATGATAAAAAAAATTTAAAATCTAAAATGGCTAAACAAGAACAAGTCTTGATTTTAGAGCCTGCTTCTGAGCTTCATTTTGTAGGCAAGTTATAAAACAATTATTGTAATTTTCGGGTTAGCCATATTGAATCGGTTTATGTGATTTCATTTATATTATTAGTATATCTTTTAAAGAATGCTTTTAATTTATTCTTATTTTCGATACTGAATATTGTGAACTTATTAAATACTATATACTTCCTAGATCGTACTTGTCAGATTGTGCAAAGGGAAAGCTATTGCTTTAAAGTCCTAAGATCACTTTTCCTCAATTATCTGATAGAATGCTCTTTCTTATATAAACATAATTCTATAAACCTCTTTCTTGTGAATTTTGAACTAATATTTATCGACACGTAACTTTTCATAACTTCCAAGTACGATTATATCGTTTATCACTCGTAAGTTATCCAAGTTTGCCACACGACATATAGTTTATTTTACCTCTTCTTCGGCGCAGTCTGTGCTTCTTCGTTAAATTTATCCTTTCTAGTTATGCAGTTTTTTTCCTAGCCAATTTTAGACGCCATAACTACAATTTGTCTATATTTTTAAATATTTATAATTTTATAAATAGCTGTTTTGAGCAGCATTATCCATGAGATTTGTGTTAAATTTTCAAGTATGTCATTCCTATGGTGTAAATAATTAAAATGCACTTCTCGTTTTAAATATAACTATGATGAGTGTAAAATATCTTGTAATTAACTTTTAGAATTTTAACAATGAGCTGACTTTTTTTAGATAATGTAAAAATTACAAGTTTTCTTATTTTTTTATTTTTTAAATTTCTACTCTAAAATATTTGTTAGATTTTGAGTATTTTCATAATTCTGATTAAACTTTTGATCAATGCTTATGTTGTATTGAAAAGAGTAATTTTCATAAATTTGTACTATCTTTTAGCTTTTAGTAGTGGTGTACATATATACACATATTTGGAAGGATAAAGAAGTGACAGATTGTAGAATTTTGAATATTTTCTTTTTTTTATGAAACTATAACTTAGCCATTTAGAATGGTATTTAATGTTATTTTTTGTTCTTTAGCTAATTGTATTCTTACTAAAACTTTTTTTTATCTAACTGATTAACAAATGAATCGATAACATTTAAATTTTGTAACTTTTGAAATTTTAATTTCTAAATAATAAATTTAATTATGATTTTAGTAAATACATTATTATGTTAATAAAGTTTTTATGACTGTTGTAAGTAAAAGCTAAAATTGACAATATTTGCTGGTGTATCATTTGATCAATTTATATAATTTGAAGTACAATTTTAATGTTTGGAATAGTAATTTGTATATTTAATCAGAACTAAATTTGTCATGAAAGAGATATTTTATTGTAAAGTTAGTTTTAGCACTCAAGTTATTTGAATTGCAGTGTTTCTGAAACTAAGAAGCAAATAACATGTTGAGACTT
>JAPMOQ010065478.1:0-11228 GCA_026543055.1 Argiope trifasciata | reverse complement strand
AATGGGTGGTGAAAACTCGCTATATCACCAGGAGCTACTTCTGTATTTCTACAAACTGTTTCAATGTTTCCGAAGGCACAATGGATGGTGAAAAATCGCGATATCGCCAGGAGCTACCTCTGTATTACTACAAACTGAGACAAACAGCTCCATCCTTTGAGTTATGCGAGAACTAAAGATTGGAGTTGCATCTTTCGGATATCAAATGAACAAGTGTTTATTTTACTACTTGATAGTGCATGAACTTCAAATTCTCCCCTCCAAGTTAGACCTACGACCTTTTTGCAGCAAACCCTTCAACTTTTCTAAATTAATGTATAAATATCTTATTGGAAAAGATTTTGAATCATTGCAAAAAAAGTATGTAAATTGCAGTTTATTTTTTAAATCATTGTGTTCGTTATATTTTGATAGAGGCTATTAAATTTCTGCTAATAGAGAGTTCAAAATCTTTGTATTATCTATCCATATTCATTTAATAAACTTTAAACAAATTAATAAAGGTAAGGTTTAAAAAGGAAAAAAAAGAGAAAAAACAATCATTTTTATTTAAAACTTGTCTTGCTATAATCGCATATTATTATGCTTTATCACAATAATACACTCGGTATAGTATTTAAAGGTTTGCTTTGTAAACAAAATGGGGTCTCTGTTTATAATAACAATATTTTTTTTGAAACTGAAAGTATATTTATAGTTTTATAAAGGCAAATGCAAACACGTGTGGAAAATTAAATATTAAAATATACAAAGTTATCAAAAAGTGTAAAGTCTTTTTTTTCCATACCAAAACCTTGAAATTTTAATTAGTTGAATAAAAAGCAATCGATTTAAACGGAGTTGGAAGCCAAGCAAATAAAACTTATCGATTGATTTATTGTTTATCTTATTATTCTTTATGAAAT
Source organism: Argiope trifasciata (assembly GCA_026543055.1). NCBI lineage: Eukaryota > Metazoa > Arthropoda > Arachnida > Araneae > Araneidae > Argiope > Argiope trifasciata. Next base: position 10,323 of record JAPMOQ010065478.1, on the reverse strand, counting down.
TCATCGATTATCTTTGCCTAAAATATTACATTTTTAACCTTCTTTGCTTTTCTAATAATATTTGCAAAATAATGTTTGTAAATTAACTGATGAGAGATTATTGACAGAGAATTACAATAAATATCCTTTATTCAATTCCATTAATTAATAATGTAAAATTACAGCGTTATAATCCCAATTAGGGAAGCATGATTTTCTTTTTCACCACCTTTCCAAAATACTTCCCAATATAATGCTAATAGGCTGGTATATTACTCCATTTTGTGATGTGTACACTGCAACAATCATTATAAAAAAGAAAAAAAAAGTTCAAGATCCTATACAAGACAAGCCGTAGTTTATAGTCATTTGTTAGCATAGTTCAAAAAAGAATTTTGAATAATTTAAATAGATTATTAATTAAAAATTAATGAAAATTTTAACGCTTTTAATTTAATTATTTCAATGGGCCATGGTGGGTTTCAGGTTCTAGACCCGATTCTACAGAAAAACAGTCGTGTAAGCTGGTCTAGTACACGTTAAATACGTCTGGCTAAAATTCCTTCCACCATAGAAGTTTGGATAGAGTATGGTGCAAATTCAAATGCCCTCGTCATCATCTGACCACTGCTCAAAATCACGACTTCCGTATGAAAACACTCATCTATTTGCTTTAAAATGGGATGTTAATATAACTAAACTAAACAAAACATAACCAGACTGTCTCAATAATTTTGGAATATATTATAACCCAAATTAAATATTTGGCATTTTAAAACTTTAAAAGAGACTTTTCATTGATGGAAATTTTCTTTCCTTATTTTTATATATTTATTACCTTTCAAAAATTATTTTTGTGTTTTCCTTATTTTACTAGTAGTCTTCAATTCAAGTGCCGCTGAAAAGAATTTTAAAAATAAAGCATAAAATATCGTCGGGATACAATGATCCAAACCAAATATTCGAATTTCCTTAAATATCTTTTTAAAAACTTTATTTCATATAATTATTGTATCACGCCCTGATTTTGAGTGCCAACAGAGGTGAAATTGCTAACTTTACAGAATAGAGAAAATATGCTGAGAGTCAAAAAATTCGAACTCAAGAATTTAACGATTATCCTTAGTTTAGGCCTTCCTGAGTTCGAAAAACACATTTTTGGAAAGACTCCATCTGTAAAAAAAATTACTTAAAAACATTTTGAACCAAAAGGGTGAAATTTGAATCTGATTTTCTAATCAAATTTACAGATTTCCATCAAATTTTGAGCGAAACCTGTTCGGTGGAAACCCATCTCTTCGAATATAAGTTTACTCCATAACTTCAATAAGAGAGGTAAATAGATAAGATTATATACACAGAATTAACATCTATAGGTAGGTAGATAAGGTTTATTGGCACAAGAGTTATTTGTGGCCATTCTGCGCCAGTCATATGGTTTAAATAAAGACTACATTAATACGAACCCAACTAAAGAATTATAAATTAATACAAATTGAGAAAATTGCAAGAAATACAGGATTTGTGACAATCAGCTAATAAAAATTTTAAAACTTCGCATTATCGCTTTTTAAACTTCGATTAATCGCTTTTAAAAATGTAAAAATATTTCGGTGGTATTTCTCACCCACCAAGTCAGTTATATTTATGGCTGATTTATGGAAAATGTTGACATGATAGAAATGGTATCCAGAGCCTTCAATTAAAATGTGCTTAATACTTAGATCAACTTGACATGTCTGGCACATTGGTGCCCTTTCGCCAAATAGTAAATGTTTGAGAGTACAGCCCGTATGTCCTATACGGAGCCGTGTTAACTTGACAACTAACTCACGTATATTGAGAGGTGACCACATTGCTATGGTCGGCATGACAGAGTAGAATTTATTGTCAGTCAATAAATACCAAGTTTCTTGCCAAGTAACATCTATAGTATAGACACCTATCAAATTGTGAGCAAAATTCGACAATGGGTTGATTGTCCATCAGCCTGTATGTTCAGAAAAGTGTAAATGCGGTAATTCAAAAACGTAATGATTTAAATATATAAATTGATCATGGTGTGAGAGTAAAATCCCTGATTCCTACACTCCGAGTACTATGGTCAAAAACTCATTCGTTGCTATAACTATCGAAAGTAATCCAAATATTTCTCTTACTTCAAGTTCTAAAACTTCTGGCGCTTCAACAATAACATCCTGCAAACATCTGATCATCAGTTATTTGTACCTAAAATAGCATAAAATGCCATTCCAACTTATTTTCGGTATTTATGAAACTATTTCAGCTAATACTGTAAACTTTGATACTTATGATTTATCGGATTTTTTAGATTTTAAAACTTTGAATTTGAAAGGGAGGTATTTAAAGTTTTTGAATAATTTTAATCAGGAAAAAATGATATTAGGGGCATTTATAATTAACAAATTATTACTAATATCATTCTTTTTCATAATATGAATGTAATTATAATCATTTTGATAAATATTGGATGTATTACCACCTTTAATAGAATAGAGCAAAACACGGTGAAAAAAATGGTTAAATTAGAAGGTAAAATTTTTATTTCATAAGTTTTAATGTTGAAATGTATCTAAAATTTTTATTTCTAAATTCTAATGAATATACGGCTGTATTATTAATTATTACTCATATTATTCCTTTTCATATTATGAATGCACTTCTAATCATTTTAATAAATATCGGTTATATTAGTACTTTTGATAAAATAAAGCATAACAAGGTAAAAAATGGTGAAATTAAAAAGCAAAATTACTATTATCCGATTTTTAATTTCGAAATATATCTAAAATTCCTATCTGCTTAATTTCTTTTAATATGACTTTAACTTATACATAACTATTAAATAGATGTTAAGTGCATAAAAAAATGTCTGTTTGACTTTTTGAATAAAACAATAATAATTTCTTTAAATCTGAAAAAGTAATATTATTTGCTATTTGATTCTTAATAGAGAAATAAGTTGAATTTGAAAGATGAATCTATTAAATTATCTTTTTTACAAAAAATAACATTAACTTTTATAAAAATAAATAATTTTTAAAAAACTGATCATAGATTCAACCATTTTGATAAACATTGGATGTATCAGTGCCTTTTAATAAAATTGAACACAACAAAAAGAGAAAATGGCAAAATTAAAAAGCAAAATTACTACTTTCTCATTCTTGATTTTGAAACGTATCTAAAATTAACATAGAACAACTAGAACAGTTTCAATTAATAAAATATTATGTGTGGGCGTTATTTTAAATTTAGATTGAAACAGTTTCACATTGTGAACAAAAAATAGCTTTTCTATTTCCGATACATACATTATTTTCTTCGAAAAAAGTCAATAACATTTTTTTTCTTTTTTTTTCGTACAACTCAGAGTAAGAAAAATAATTAACACGCATTTTTTTATCTTGAGTTAGTTTATTGTTCTAAATTCAAATAATCCTAGTATGAGCATCTTATTGATGAGCAAAATTACAGAATGGCGGACTTATTTATACGAACCTTTTTAATAATAAACTTAATTTGCTTCTTGTGATCTTTAAAGAGAAATAAAATAAAACCAATTAAAATTCACGTTACATACATTCTTCTTTAAAAGTGCTTCCATATCATGGAGACTGAAATTTCATTTTAGATAGCGGAATCACTTTTTTTCTCAGTTAATTAACTTTGACTATTGGTTTACTTCTACTGGAAAAAATTGACTTTAATTTCTGTTTTTAAAGATATTTCTTTGCTCTTTTAAATTAAGAAGGATAAAAGTCTTATTTAAAAGTCTTAGTTTTGTAGCAGTAAACATCTGAAACATTTTAATTATATAGTTTTGAAGCAGACATTAAAACACTAGGGTCATATGAAAGGGAGTAATAGTAAAAGTTAAATATTTTCAGTTTAACTAAGTCAAATTCCAAAATTTTATACAAAATATTTACATTTTTTAACAAGCATATAAATATTGATTCATTTATTATTATTTATTTATTTTTAAAAACCCAAAAAAAAAACTTTTTACTAGTTGCTTTTTATATATTTGTTATTATAAGTTCATCCTGTTGTACAAGGTTAAAATCATTATAAGTAAAATGTTATGACTCACAGACATATTTTATCTATTATATCAACTAGGAAATAAGTAAGACATTATATATTAAAAATTTATATAAGATTTTTATTTTTGAATTGAAATAAAAAAATTTAAAGTGTGATATATCATGCTATTGAGCACTAGTTCATATAGCATTTGATGGCAGCATTTATACAACATTTCATTACATATATATCACTATTTTCTGGTAACGTACATTTCTATTCAATTAGTAATTTTAAAAGATGCTTAATTGTAAATAGATGATTAAATTCGTAGGAAATTTAACGAGGAAAAGTTTGTTTTTTAAAAAACTTGTAATATTTTACTAGCATTCATCAATTATTATGTATCTTGCAGGGTCTCGGTAGCATGGCTGGTAGAGCGCCAGTCTCGAAACCGAAAAGTCCCGAGTTCTATCCTCGTCTTGGTCAAAGACCGCCGTGTTGGCCAATGGCAGCTGGAGCACGTTAAATACGTCGTGACTGCGAAGTCCTCCATGTTCCCATAACAAAACGATACCTCTGGGGGTACTGAATCAGGGAGAGTCAGTCTCTGAATCGGATCTAAATTCTGACTTGTGGATGGATGAATGCGTGCCTGAATGAGTTTGACCACCCCCTAAGAAGGGTTGTGTCGTGTGTGCTCGAGCAAAGTCGTACTTTCACCTTAACGGTGCTCGTAAACAACGGAAGGTGCACACTTCTGCCTTAATTAGAAAGAGCTCTGATGGCATGAAAGGCTTGGCATGACCAAGTGGCATTAGACGATAGCAACATGTATCTTGCACGTTGAGGCGGTGGTATATATCTGAAAGGCAACATTTTAACTGAATTATAGCTTTAGATATTCGAATCATAGTTTGTATAGGTATAACATATTTTTATATTATACACAGCTGATATCGCATTTTTTTGGCATCACTTCACTTGCTAAGTGTGTATAACTTTTCCTCGCTTTTGATTTCTCCAATGCAATTTTTGTTTTAATGAGTGCTGGATGCTGAAAGTATGTTATGTTATGTATTTGTATAGAATATTTCCATAAATTATTTATCAATATGAATCTGTGAACTATAAGAATTCTAATTTTTGACAATTTCACGAATTTAAAGAATAATAATCCTGGAAGTTATATCTTAACGAATTAACTATAAACATTATTTATGGTGAACTAGATATCTCCAGAGGTGTATCTCGATATAAAGATATCCCTCTAGGCCGTGTAATAAATAAATATAAACATGCTGAAATAAAAGTCACACTATTGAAATATAACTTAATCTAACATAAATCATGATGATAAACTTAAAATGTACAGAAAATTCAAAATAAATCGACCAATTTATTAAAAAGTAAGCCCTACAGCGAATCCTATCGAGTGCTACAATATACCTAAACCCATCACTGACTGCTGTAATTCCAAGGTGTAGAAAACTCAAAATAAATATTAGATACATTCTTGATATTTAAAAAAGAAAAAAAATTGATACATTTTTAAGTGTTAATTGCTTCATAACAATACAATGCCAGAAGACGATATTTGCCCTTTTGTTTTGATTAACTTTGAATAAGAAAGACATGATCATTAACGGAAAAATCACATGACCTAATTAAATTCATTAATAATTATTGAACAAAATTACGCGACCGATCTCATAAATATTCCCTTAATCAATGCCAAAGGAAAAGTGAATCATATTTCCTTTGGTATCGATGACAACAACAAAAAAGGCACAAAATTCCATTCTTTTCACCTCCGAGCAAATGGATCGATTCTTGGAGAATATATTCAAGAGTATGTTGCCGACCTAGAATTAGTGTGTTGTCCTATTTGACAACTTGATTAATGGGTACATGAAAAGAATGCAGGGTACTTTGAGTGGATATAGATTTGACAGCAGGTCAAAAAGATCAAATACTGAATGAACTACGCATCAAACATCAGGCATAAAGAAGGTTAGGAGAGAAATAGAATATCAATGATTAGTCTCGACGGGTCTTTTTTCTACCTTGCAGCGTATTTCCACTTATGGCCGGAGACTCCAAATGTGCTGCCGCAGTTGAATCCAAGCCATCCCCACCTGGAAAAATATTAAGTAAAATTCGAGTGAATTTTTTGTCAGGAGTTCTAAACTTTCTAGAAAAAAATGAAAGATAAAAAAGAAAATAATAATGATAATGAGAAATTGAATAAGCAATAGACATTATTCTGACTTCTCATGCACTTAAGGTATACGACTACGTTAAAAACACTAGTGTTCGAGCCCATTGGCGAATTTTTTTTATTGTTATTTCATGTGGATCAGACTTTCCTCTTTCCAAAACAGTTTATCTTTTCTAGAAAAAGGAAGCTCTGACCTATCATCTAAAGTCACTTATTTTTGCTACTAAAATTTGTCTTTAACTACAATTTTCTCAAAACTTTAATTTTTATAAAAACTCTGCACCGTTAACGTGATATCTCAAAAACTAATAACGGCATTAACATAAAAATTTCAGCGAGTGTTTTAAATAATATGGACAATGAAATGAACCAAAAAATTTTATTGTTGGTGAAATATTTTTATTTATTTATTGATGTTTTCAGAAAAATTAAGCTGTATATTTATGGAAAAAAAATTCATATATACGTCTATTTTTACTCATAACTTCATTGCATCTCAAACATTTTCTTATATTTTGGTTCATTTCATTCATCATTATATTCTATAAGTTGAGTACAAAGAAAAATAGGATTGCTGCATTACCATTTTGTGTAGAATGTTAACCTTTTGGGTTAAATTCCATCAAAATTTACTATAAATTCCCTTATTTCTCAAAATATATTACATTTTCAAATAATTTTATTGTATTTATAATCTTTCATTTTATAATTGACAATACATGTAAAAACCATAATTTTCAATTATTTTTAAAAATCCAAGTTTTCAAAAAATTTTCTTCAAACGTAGATACCTTAATTAAGATTAAATAATAAAAAAAAATGAAATATGCAATCACAAATTTCAAGTTATGTGAGAACATTGTAATTTTTAAGTCATTGTTTGTTCTAATTTAAGTCATTAACCAATTTAAACCGATTTGAAACAATCACAAGACATCTGTATCGGTCTCTATTATCCCTCTTTTCTATATAATTTTAAAAAAAAATATCAATTTTTCTAGCTGAAAATTAAAGTTTTGGACCTTGACTAATTTTGAGATGAAAAAAAAATTCATCGTTTGTCTAAATATCAATGCATTGCATTATCCGATTGTCTCGTTATTCTTTCAAACCAAATTAAACTGGTTAATGGCTTTAATTAATTAAGGAAATTCGTATGAATTTAAAGAACGAATAATTTTGAAATCAAGTTATAACTTTAATTGGCGATAAATCACCAAATGCGACAACCTTCTGCATTAGTTTCTAATAACCCTAAAAGTAAAAACCGGAGGTCTCAAAAGCGATAAATTGCCACTTTGTTGCCTATGCATTTTGAGATTCCAACTAAACCACATCATGCTATGGAGTGATAGTAATGAAAAATTGAATAATCAGTTGATTTATTAGTCTGGAATCCCTTGCCCGTAAATAAATTTAAATTATAGGCTCCATAATTTATTATATTTTTATTTCTATCATTTATTTATTCGCAACGTTTATGATTATTCTAAATTTACTAATTATGCAAATTTATTCACTTATTCTTTTCAAATTTTGCATATTCCTATTATCTTTTTTATTTTCATTATTTTTAATGGAAATATTCTGCATTATTCTAAATGTTTTTATGTATTCATTCTAAGTCATTTGTTTACTCTTTTTTATCTTCTTGAATTTTTATTAACATCAATTAGTTATTAAATAATACTATTTAAAGAATCTCGCAGATTTATTATTCCTGAATAGAATAAATATCAAAATAAATTTTAGAGTTATTATTGCTATTGATACCAATAGTTTTTCCTTTAAACTTTAGTACAATAAACATATCTTTAGAGCAGTATTTTGATCTGATTCCACTTTTTAAATATTAATTTAAATATTATATTTAAATATTTATTTTTTTACTTACTTCATTTCAATATTTAAAGGAATCTCTGTAACCTTGCTACTATTTCATTGCATTGATTAAATCAATAAAAGTAAAATGCTTAAGAATATCCATTTATTTCCCAAAGATTTATTTAACATCTAAAATTAAGTTTTGCCACTATTTAAATTAATATAATTTGTGTTAGAAGAGGCAATAATCGATATTCTTTATAAGAATCTTAATTTAATGAAATATGAGAAATTTTCTGGAGTAGTTTCTAGAGTCCTTTGCTAATAGTTCTAAGCATATAGGGATAACCGGAAGAATATATAATTATACTTAACAATCTTTAACAGGAATTTATTGGTTGAGAAAGTCTATATTTGAATAATTCATACATTTATTAGAATGAAAAAAAATATCCCTAATTTGCAAATATGTGAAAAATGTCTTTTTAATCTCTTCAGAAGAAGAAAAATTGCATGAGGATTAACTTAAATCCTAACAGGATGGAAATAAGGGTTAAGAGACAATTTATTGACAAATAAGCTGCATTAAAGCTTATAATCGACTTTATTTAAGGTATCCGACTGCGTTAAAAACACTACTTATCGACCACATTGCCGAATTTTTTTATATGTCCTTACTTTTTGTAGTTCAATCTTTCCTCTTTCCAAAACAGTTTATCTTTTCTGGGAAAAGGAAGGCCCAACTTATCATCCAGGGTCACATTTTTTTTCAACTAAAATTTGTCTTTAATTTCAATTTTCACAAAATATTAATGTAAAATCTCTTCCCCATTAACTTGATATCTCGAAATCTAATTGAGACATTTACATAAAAATCTCCGACCTTGTTTGAAATAGTATGGGCAACGAAATGAACCAAAAGTTTTATTGTTGGTGAAATACTTTTTCATTTACAGGTTTTTTTATAAAAATTAGGCTGTGAATTTATGGATAAAATGCATATATACGCATATTTTTATCCATAACTTATTTACATCTCAAAACATTTCTTAGATTTTGGTTCATTTCATTCATTCTTATATTATATATTATATTCTATAACTTGTGTACAAAGAAAAATAGGATTGCTGCAATAAAATTTTGTATAGAGAGTTAATCGTTTTGGTGAAATTTCAATAAAATTTACTATAAATTCCCCTATTTCTCAAAATATATTATATTTTTACATAATGTTATGGTGTTTATAGTACTTTGCCTCATAATTGACAATACATCTAAAAACCGTAGTTTTAAATAGTTTTTGAAAAATTCAATTTTTCAAAATTTTTCCTTCGAACGTAGTCGGATACCTTAATCAAATATAAGAGAACATATAAATATGAGAGAGGAACAAATTCTCTATCCTTTCGAAGTTTTCTTGTTTTTGTTCATCCAACCATAAGACTGATATCGTCTGATCAATGTGGAATCAAAGTTCACATTTTTAAAAATTATTTATTAAACCAAAGATAGTGAAGATTGTGACGACATATTCCAAAATAGAACAGATGTTCGACTTTTTGATTATTGGGATACTTAAATTTTTTAATACTTTTTTATTATTTTTAGAGTATGCATTTAAAATTTAATCATATATTCTCAATTACAGCACAAATATTGTTTGACAACGTTTTCTAAAATCCCCCGCGCATTTGCGCATGCTTAAGGATGGGTTTAATTCGTGAAAATAAGGAAAGATGGAAAGAGGACATGTTTGCAATTAACAATGAAATTAGCTGAGACTACTCGCAGATAGAATTGAAATAATACTGTCAGAAACGACATAATTCCACGTATACATGAAAAATCAATTGAACAAAAGCACTATATAATAGGGTGACAATCGGGGTCTAAGAATGATGAAGAATTCTAGAAATGAGCTCATCCTTCCGTATCTCCTCCCTTAATGAGATAGAATCTCATTACTTAGACTCTAAAAGAAGAAAATTATCACAAATAATCGGATTATTACAGAAATCAGTTTGTTGTAACTGCTGCAAAACACTGATACTGTCAGTGCGCATGCAAAAGCAACGGGTACTTTCGCGATGTTCGTTGTAAAGCATAAAAGATGACTATAGCATCAGCGGTAAATACAGAAAAAGCATCATTAAGCTTATAAACAAGCATATAAGTTTTGTTGGGAAAGAGGCAGAGAAGAGAGCAGTGATATAGGCGTTGAAATGGAATTTGGAAAGAGGTCACTTTCA
>JAPMOQ010065476.1:0-11931 GCA_026543055.1 Argiope trifasciata | reverse complement strand
TTTCACAAGTTACTTACCTGTCCCACGTGATTTTAAAATATTATCTTATATATAAATAATAATGAATGTTTGTCTGTATGTCTCTTTTGCGCTGCCGTACCGTTCATTGGATTGTGATAAAACTTTGAATTCTTATTACTTGCCATTACAGGATGGTTATAGGCATAGTAAAATTATGTCATATATAAAAATTATTTTTGGATCTATTTACCGCATCTATTAACCAAGGATTATTGTCAAATTAACTCGCCAAGGAGACAATTTTTTCACATAACCAGCAGTATGCTGAATGCTACAAGTCGACAGTGAAGAAATTAATTTGTTTCTTCTAAAGACGGAAAAAAAATTGCTTACCCTAAAGCTCTTGAATAATAAAATAAAAAAGAATAGAATAAAAATTAGTTACACTTCTCTTTTAAATATCATTAAACTTCAATGAATGTATTCATTCACGATATTATTCCTAATTAAACAAGACAGTTATTTTAAATTTCAAACGATATTTCCAAAATTATTTCTTCTGTGACAGCAACGAGCCGCGTATCAGCTAGTTTTATTTAACTCTTTCCTTCTCGCTCCTGTGAAAATGGGGTGAATTTTCTGCATCTATTTCTTGCGCCCGTGATATTTCCGGGCTGGCGTATTCAAAAGCAGTGCGCCAAAAATATTAAAACAATCTATTTCTTATGCACAGAATCATGTTTATTTCTCAAAATATACGCCAGATGGCTGCTCTAGACTATTTGTTATGTTTTTAGAGATTATTAATTTATTTTAAACTAAATGCCAGCAGAAAGTAAAACTGGGTACTATTGTCCTGATTGTGATGTTGGTCTATGCATCTCATGCTTTAAAATTTATCACACAAGAAAAAATGACTATTATTTATTTACATTATGTGTAAATGCAATAAAATTATGTTTGAATGCTTAAAATACATATTTTTTCTCTTTGTTGGAAAGTTAACATTCAGTCATAATAACCCACGCTTTTCCGATTTTTTTTTAATTTCAAGTTAAAAATTAACTAAAAAATTAAAACTGAAAGCAAATATTGTACATACGTTAAATTTCATTCAGTTCATTGATCTAATGTCCAAACATAAAAAAGTTAAGCTAATAACACAACTATTGTTGCTTCTGATTCAGACTCAGATATATAAAAATTTTATAGTCTACTGCATTTAATCTTATTGTAATTTATTTAATAATATAAGGATTGTTTTTTATATTTCAGCTACTGCTTCAGCGAAAGAATGGCATCACTTTTCGAGGCAACAGTTTCAGCTCACCTCCCAGAACCCCCAACACTTGTTGTGACTTAGACGTAGCATTGGCAATTGACAGATTTTCCAGATTTTTCTTCCCTTTCTCTTTCTTCATTCTCAATCTTATCTACTGGTGCGCATATGCCTTCACGTGGTCTTAAATCTATATGCAAGAGGATATACTTCAACATTAAACACACGGATTGAAGAGAAAAATTAGTTAATTATTTAAATAAGACTTTGACATTGAAATAATGCAGATGTTTTAAGATATAGTCTTCAATTTTAAGAAATGTAACACACTGAATCACCTATGAAATGTTGTCAATAAAGATTTAAAAAGGCTTTCGTATTGTAAATACAATTTCATCTTCTTCGTATAAAAATCTATATATATATATAACGCTTATGTGGACGCAAAGTCAGGGTGAATTTGTTAATCACAGTTTGGCAACACTTTGACCTTGCTCTGTAACATCAACACGCGGTTTGATAAGATTTCAAGCGAACGCGTTTGAAAAATTAACGCACAAAATTTTTTAATGGATAAAATATTAGGCTGAAAGCTTCTAATGTGTTAAATTCTTTGACTCAGCGACTGTTGTAGCACTAAATAGGGAAATTGAAAATTCTGTATACTAAGAAGTTTTAAACGAATGATTTCTGACTGGTGAAAAAATCTTAACTTCTAAATTCCTTGGGCAGAGTTTCATTCAAAACAGACTAAATATAATATTTTGTTGCCAAAAAAGTTTTAAATATTTTGCCAAGGTTATCAATTTTAAAAATTCAGAAATGTATCATGATTCTAGGCTTCTATTTCAAATTGTCGCCATATTTCAGGACATATTCCCTTCCCTAACAAGTATTTCTTTTGTTCATGCTTCAAGTCACTCTTTCCCTAAGTTTTTAAAAATAGCGATTTTTAAATTTTGTTTCTGTGGTATAGTTCCCAAATTTCAAAAATTGTGAGCAAAGCACACTTTTTCAAAATCGTTTCTGTGATGGATGTATATAGTTCCTAAATGAGATGTTTACAATGTTATTTGTGTTTACAAAGAACTTTTCTAAAGTTCAACTTTCGAGTGTACTTTTTACTTCACTTTTTTTTTTTTTTTCGTCTTTCATTGTTTTATCACATTTTGGAATAAACTATTTGAATATATCTTTTGATAGACTAAAGTGGTTTAGTAGATAGCGAGTGAGTGAAGAAGCGATCCGAGAGGAGCTGCATTAGCAGTGTTTGGGGGTTGGCGAGCATAAGCGAGTAGGGGGTGAAACCCCCTAGTACCCATTATTTTATTAGAGTAACAACACCTTCAAAAATTTACAAGAGTTTGTTATTTGAATGCATGACTGATGAGAATTTGGGGCAGCTTTTTATGTTTAATTAGGACCGATCATTATTTCTGCAGCGTTTTGTACATATTTTTTTCTGAAAGTTGTTACACATTAGGGGTGGGGAGGATAAATAAAAAAGCACAAATAAATAAACAATCACCTTGACTTTGCATTGTATTTGATGATTATGTCACCATGAACCGTAATGCGGACACTGTTTTTAATTATAAAATAGCCATTGCCGGTTCATGTGTCAATCACTGACGAAGGCTCCCTCATTGCATATTAACATTTAAGGTGGGTTCACACGAGGCTTATTATTGCCCGCAGTAGAAGATCACGCATACTTCCGGAAAATCACGTGACCACAAAGGGACAATGGCAAATAATTGTCCAGCGGGACAAGCGTTGTCTCAACGGTTCACACGAGGACAATGCCGAGACAACAGCAGAGAGGGAAAGATTGCGGGCAATAATAAGCCTCGTGTGAACCACCTTTATGATGATTGTTCCAACCGAGTTCCAACGGTTAGAACAATCCCCCCATGAGCAGAGTTCCAACGACCTGCCCATCCGTCAGGCTAGTCCCCTTCTTAACCCCTCTTGCTATTTTTTGGGCTCATTTAATGCCAGTCGATTTTACCGAAAATTTGTCGGTAAAATGTTTATACATCAAAGCACCCCAGAAAACCACAAGAGGAGTCGAAGGGGGAATGTTAGGCTCGTATGAAGTTTCTTTAATCGTGGAACCACCGCTTTAGCAAGTCTCACACAGACGAAGCGAGAATCAACATACTGAATCGGTTCAATTCTGGTCCTTCTGCAATTCAATGGCATAGCGACGGAGGGAAAGGTATAGATACATAGTTCAGTGGTAGTAGTGGTTCAGTGTTAGAAGAACCTTACTGAATTTATAAATTTTCATAACCATTTCTAATACAAAAGTGAAATAATTCTGCCATTCACGATGCAATTCACACTTGATATATCACCAACGGCATCGTAGGAAGAAAAAATCGTATTATGCCTCTGGAACGACTTATTCTCGTTTTAAATTGCTTTGATTTAAATTTACGAAGCATATATACTTTGATAAATTTTCAAAAAACATATTTTATGTTTCTTCCTGTTAACCAAAATACTTTAAAGCAATGCTATTTAAACATCTATAATTAACTATCTGTTTAGTTCGAATCTGAAACTACATAACTAATCGTTCCTGAGTTGAATATACAACACTAATTACATTAATAATTAATAAAATTATACAAATAAACAAGTACAAACAGTCTCTCGTCTGTAATGTATTAAAGCCAAACTACAAAGATATTATTTTTTTAACTAATTACTTCGTAATAAAGAATGTATTCAAATAGTGATTACCCCAATTTGAAGCTAAAATGTGTGGCAGTTGATGTTTATTCGTATAATTATTAACCACATCGCATACAATGACGTATCCGAGACGTGCATCGAATTATTGAATTTTTAATCTGCAATAAATGAAAAATATTAAATAATTTAAAATGAAAAAAGTCACTTGAAGCATATCATTATTAAACGAATTAAAATAATAGTAAATATTCCAATTAGGAAGCTATTAAATTCATCGTTTAATTAGGAAGTTAAATAAATTCGTATGTCAAGTGGTTAAAAAATTAACAAGATCATATTCTGTATATTCGCATATTCATAATAGGAATTAACAAGATCAGATTCTATGTATTCATTTATTTAAAATAGGATTTAACAAAAGGTTATTCCATATGTAAAATGATTGTTGTCATTATTTCTTTAACTCAGCTGTCAAATCTTGCCGCTCATTAACATCTGCGTTCGATATCTTTTTCTACCTCTTTCGCAGCGCTTCCTGGTGGCCAAGGTCAACATTATTCTTATTGAATGGTGGAGCGAAAGCAGATAATTCATTTAAATTTCGATTGATACTTGGCACAGTATAAACAGAGGTATCTCTTAAACCAAAATATTTCAAAACTGAATATCAAATGAAATAAAATGGCCTTTTATGGTTATAAAATCACAAAATTATCAGTGTCATGAATACACTTCCAATTCCTAACTAAGAAAAATAAATTCTTTCCAAAAATTGAAAGATTCATCACATAATTATTTTTATGAAGCTGATAATACTTTTTAGAGAATGTTTTTTGCTTAGAAAATTAAATCAAGTAATATATTTAAGTTTTTATTACGAATGATTTGCTTCACATCGTTGTCTTTGTCAAGAATTTTTTTCAATTAAATTCTTTTTAGAACAGTTAAAATTTTTTAACTCTAAATTTAATGATATTCTAACATTGTAATTTCAAAAATGCACTGTGAAGAATTTTATATAAATATTACTATTTACAAGTTTTAATTTTAAAAAAAGAATCATGTTTTTTGTTTTCTTTTCGACTAATTAAAAAATTTTGCAAATGTGAATTATATTGATGATAAAGATAAAATATACTTCTTTACATTGCTCAATAAGCTATTGACAGAATTATATGAAAAATTCATTTCACTTTTTTTTCACTGAAATTTATTGAAATATAAATAAAAGTTATGAAAAAGAAAACTTTTAAGTTTCATTTCAAATTTTATAATTGTGTTCATATTAAAAGCTTAGATCATTGTTATCAGTGTCCAGAAAGTAATTTAGTGACTGCTATCTTTTTAGTTACGAATTTAACAAGAAAAGAATTTTAAAAGAAAATTTTCACTGCAGCTTTCTAGTAAAAACACTTATTTTAAAAATAAGTAAATTTAGATTATATGCAAACATAAGTATGAAAAGCAGGAAGAATTCACATGTAAAAATAGTAAAAGTAGCAAAAGAAAACAGTTAAAAAAATCGTGTGAGAGAAAGCAAAATAAAAAAAAAAATGCCAAGAATTTTTTTCTAAAATTTTCTTTAAAATTTCTGGGTGAATAAACTTTAGCAATAAAACTTTGCATGTATATTTATTCTTTTCGTATTTAATTTATTGTAATTTTACCCTCTGATAATGTGTAAAAAGTAATAAAATACCTGCTAGAATTAAAATTGAATACTTAAAAAGAATACCATAAAAACTTGTACTCACTTGTATTTTATTAAGGCAGTATTTACATTTCTTTTATCGTGAAACCCAGAAGAATATTGATTTTGTTTCATAGACTACAGAATAAACATAAATATTTTATCATTAATTTTCGGAGTATTATTTGCAAAGTAAATAATAAACAACTCTCTTTTGACGTAGTTATGAGTTGCTGTAATACAGAAATTAACAGAAAAATAATCAAAAATTGCTTTATCACACTCTTAAGTAAACAGTGTAATGCGTTGCCAGTCGTTTCTACAAGTTTCAAAGAAACAATATCTTCTTTTTCGAAATATAGATGGCGTTATGTAATTAATCGTGTATTATTCTTTTAACTTCAAATGGCGGCATGCTGTGTTGTTGTGTTGCTCGTGGTAGTGTGGTCGGCTTTCAGCGATAAAAAACCACATGTGAAACAACTTGCCAGACCTCAGAATTTAAAGGGATGTAGTATGAAGATTAGTCATTTTCCAACTTAGAGGTGAGTGGAACATTTTCGAAGTAAAAATGCTGAATATCTGTCCTTTAAAATTTACGTTGTTCTATCATATTTTGAAAATGTTAAGTATCTGAAAAGTGCGATTTTTTATTCGAATTCTGTGTTTAAGTGTTTTGAACTTTTGAGTTTTGCTGTTTATAAGAGCTTCAGAAAGAATGGTTTTATCGAAGCTGTCAGAAAAGGATTTCCACCATATTTTTAATTTCTTTTATAAGTTTGAGAATAATTTTGTAAATATATTTTATTGATTATATATAAAATAATTCTAATTTGGAGAAAATTTATCCAAGAAAAACTGTCATTTAAAGGTTTTTGATTCTCTCAACTTAACTCAACATTTATGACTAAATTTAGAGCATATCTTCTAAGCTAGAATAAAATTATTCGTTGTACGTGTTTTGTCTGATTAAGCTATTATGACGCCAGTACTTGTCATATTTTGTCGATAATTAAGCCAGACACTGAGTTTAAAAACATTTAAGGGTTTCCCCACCCCCCTTCTTTTTATCATATAGCTGAGACTTTTTTTTTAATTTGCTAAGCGATTGTTTGTAGGAAAAGAATTTTTCTCATTTAATTTTCGCCTTCTGCTCAAATGTATTAATACATAAAATAAATATCAAATATTCATGATGAAAGGAATGAAAAATAATGTATAATAAATAATACTGTAGCTGTTTGAAAATTTTTATTAATGTGTCAAATCTAGATATTTTTCTGACTTACTTTTCTAACTTGCATTGAATAAATTCAGTGACTTATTTTCCTGTTTGAAAGTTAACTTTTTAAAAACAATTGTTAATTTATAAAAAATGCAGAATGAATTTATAATACATTCGAAACTATTATGAAAGTAAAAACAACAAAAACAGTTTTATATATAACATAATTAACCGATTGCTATTTCTCTATAGCTCTATCTTTATTTTTTTGTACAATTTACATAAAATTAGTTGTTTCAATTCAAATGCTTTGAAAATAACCATTTCGTAATCTTATCTTCCATGGTATAACGACAAGAAATGGAGGCATACTGTAAACTTCTGTTTTATTTTCTATTCGACAATTATAAATCATTTCGATGACCGCAATATTTATAAGAATCATATTTACCAATGTTATAATTTTAAAAAGGAACTCCAAATAAATCGCGCATTATTTACATTCCTCTACATCCGAATGAAAAAAAAATCAAATACATAGTTTAAATTCATGAGAATTCACGTCTTCAAAGCCCGGAACGTTCTCAACTTGTGTTATTATGACAGCAGCACTTGTAATATTTTGGCGATAATTAAACTCGACCTTCAGCTGAAAAACATCTGTACTGTTCAGCTTTTTTTTTTTTAAATTCTGTATCTGAAACTCAGTTGAAAAAATGTACTTTCTCTCTTTCTCTCTCTTGGACACTATATTAAGTTAGCTAGACTATTTTCTGATAAAATTATTCCGAATCATTGCTTATCTTTCAAATATTAAAAAATTTAATTTCATGCAAAGCTGAATTTAAGAACTTTTATTTGCCGAATTATTGTTAAATCACAGTAATTTCTAATGGATATAAATCAAAAGGTAAAATAAGTCTTTATATACTTTTTATGCTCGTATTGTTAAAAGTTTACCATAAAAAATAAGTACTGTTTCTACACGTCTATTTATTGAAACCATACATTTAAAGAAACTCCATAATTCCACATTGAAGCATGTTTTCGTCCAACAGTTATTTATAATGTAAGCCCATTTGAGGTATGA
Organism: Argiope trifasciata; assembly: GCA_026543055.1. Lineage (NCBI taxonomy): Eukaryota > Metazoa > Arthropoda > Arachnida > Araneae > Araneidae > Argiope > Argiope trifasciata. Next base: position 3,983 of record JAPMOQ010065476.1, on the reverse strand, counting down.
ATGATGAGCAAAATATCGACTAAAACTGTATCTAATTTAGAGAAAATCGTTCTAGAATCTTATAGCTTTGAGATACCTGTATGGTTGCAATTGTGTTCAATTGAAAAAGTAAAACTCGAGATGTATTTCTGTTACCCTCCTTGCTTAACCTTTTTAACTTCGCATGACGAAATATTTCAATATAAAACGAATTGAATATGAGTTAATTACCAGACTGACAGTTTAATTATAGGTCTAAATTGTATAGCTTATCTTTCTCATCAAAAAAAATCTGTGGAATCTCAGGTTTGAAACCAGAAGTTCGAAGTTAAGATTCCACAGAAACAGCCCTTGTTTTCGTGAGTCTAGAGCACATTAAATCTGTTGGGTTCTAACATCTTCCTGCCTATATATATCCTTCAAGTAAGAAAGATGGTCCGAGATTTCGATTGCTTAGTAATAAGTTCTCAAGAACGGGATCGGCGATTTCCATTTACGAAATTCGATTTTACTAGAAGATTTGCCTTGGATGTTGTATGGATTATTAAATCAAACTACTAGAATCTTATATCCTTCATTTAGTGTGGCATGAAGGTTTAGAATGGTACCTCCTATGTTGTCTTTATCATCTGATCTCGGTTGAAAATTGAGAAATGGAACGACAGTCGATCGTTCGCAGATGGAACAACAGTCGAATTAATCTAATTGTCCTCAATAATGTTTTGCAACTTCAAAACAAAGTACTTGTTTGTTTTATATCAAAAGGATAACAAATATCCTGCGTTTGTAATTTTATTGTAGATAATAGGTGATTATTTAGGAATATTTTATTTGTGTTTTGAAGAATGATGAGGATTATTAGATAGATATGTTTACCGTGTTCATTTCTTTCTAAATGGATCCTTTCATATTAGATTTAAGCTCATACTGAAGTTTTCGTGATGGCTGGAATTTTGAAAATATTCACCATAGTTGTCCAAAAATAACTCTTCTCAATTTTCAAATAAAAATAACTAGCTTTAAAAGCTTGATTTACTAAAAAAAAAAAGAAAAAAGAAATCCATTTTGAAGATTTGATTCCGATTATCAAGGTTAGCGAGCCAGTAGCATGTTGGATTTTGTTGAGATCATTTCCTATTTGGAAATCCACTGCAGTGATATTGCAGTGGATTTCATCATTCATTCTTCTCTTTCCTTTTTAAAACTCGACATCGATTTCTTTAAAAACAATTCTGAATTATTTCTATTGTCTATTGAAGAATTCATCACTTAATTCATTTATACTCAGGAAGCTGAAAGCGACTCCCACTCTGTTCAAGTCTGTTTAAATATTAGTTTTTTTGTAAAATGCTTTTTTTGAAACGAAATTTCAAAGCATCTGTGAAATAAATGCAGCACTAAAATCATGTTAAGATTATGATCTAGTGAACTTCTATGTATAAAAATCAGTAATTCTTCCTCGGACATTCATACAATAGCTTTCAATTACTTTGATGTAAAATGACATGACTGCTAAATTTATAACCTGCATTATCAGTTTGCAACCCATTTTAACGTGCTTCTTGAGTTTGCCACCAAAATGGTAACCCATACAAGCAATTAGAGAAGTTTTTCTAGCAACCTAATTGCTAATTTGTTTACTAATTTCTTTGTCGAATCGCACACCTGCTACTTTGGCGACTTGGCATTTTTGGTATCCTTGGAGTTGTGAAAGGACATTTTAAAGTAGATTTCAACCCATTATCATACATTGAAATTCATTCTTCTCATTTTTTTTTTTTTTTTTGAAATTATTATGCACTGTTGAGTAATGTTCGCTAAGTATTTTCCATGGCTATCTTTCCCTTATTTACTCTGCATGAATATATTAAAGAATGAGTGTCATACAATTTGTACGAGGCGGAAATAAAAATAAACGTATGGTATTAAGATTTACTATGTAGTTGATGAAAAAAAGGGCGAGAAATTACATTCATTTTATCTATCGGTGTCCTTAAATATCGTATTTCTAAAGTGAAATTTACTTTATATTTTGAAGGAACAAAACTAATTAAAACTCGGTCGACACTAACATATGTTGAGGCTCTTAATTCTTATTGGCATATTTTAAAAGGCCATGCAAATATTTATTAATAACTCGGTTATTTTGCCTAACAAGAAAAGCTTTAATCAGTTGTCTGCAGAGTTTTCTTTTTGTAAGTTCTAAACTATTAAAATATGGGATAGATATGTTATTAAAATATAGGAAACGTCGATAGGGTACGGTGGACTTTTTCTATAATATCGTAATCAACATGTTAAACTTCGTAGGAAAATATGCAGTGTTTTCCTCAATATCAGGAGTTTTTTTCCCCTTCTGTTGATGGGTTTTTATGGTTTAATAAACATTTCAACTAACGGTAATTGGTTTCAAACTATTGTTTGCTGTGAATCATAATGAATTTTTATGAATGTGATTTTGCATCACTTCAGTACTATTGATTTCGATGGCAGATATACATAAATGTATATATAAATGCGTATAATTGTATAATTTCGATGTATATATAAATGCGTCAGAAAGAACAGTGACTTCAAAAAATAACTAAAAAAAAAATTCTGAGTTAGATAATTAAATCCTGTGCTTTTAAAAATATTCTTACCTTGACTTTATTATTCTTTCAAATTTTTTTCATCTTGTGCTTTTTCATTGCAACAGTAATTTGTAGAAAAACTTTCAGCAAAGAAAAGATGTGTGGGTTTTAACTTTGCAGAATTATGATAATAAGTAATAATAGTATATAATAACATATTCATGTAAAAATATAGTATATGCTCAAACAATTCTTAAATATATGATAAATTTGTTCTTTTTAAAGTTTGGCGTACTTACTCCTCGTGAGAATATTATGAAACCAAAATTGACATTTTTTTTGCCTATTGATTTAACGCTATTGATTTTTGATTTTTGCCTATTGATTATTTAAGTTGTCTCATTAGGACTTCATAACATGTCTCTGCTTATCATGATAATAGTATTGACATGATAAGGAGAAAAGATTGGAAATGATTATCTTATCATGAGAACTTAATCTCGGTTGCGTATTGAAAAATCAACGTCATGACACCAAATTAAAACTGTCACATTTTACTACTTTTTATATGTAAAAGCAATAGATTAAAGTTCAAAGATCAGGCGTATCAAGTTCATGAATTCAAGTGCAGAGGTTTTAAGTTCTTGTTTTCAGTGATGTTGTCATTGAAATTATCATTTTATTTAAAATATTTCGTTTTAAATGCATTTTAATTTTTTGTTGTAAATTTTTTTGTTTATAGCTAAAAAATTAATATTCACTGTCATTAAAAAAATTTTATTATTCCTTTTAAGCATTTTTTATGCAAATTTTATCGGAGTGCTTGTATTAATCAAAGTTTTTAAAAAATGTTAATGTCAAGTATAAAGGATATTTTCCCATAAATGTTAGTGGGAAATAAACAAACATGTTTCAAACCTGTACATAGACCTTGTTTAGGCATTTGTTTTGACTAATATTTGAATAAAGTTCGTTAAGGGGATTAATCTTATATTTTTCTGTATTAATATTTTATTCATTTATAAACCGAAAATACTTCTGACTTAAAGGAAATTGGGCTCGATAATCCATGCAACTTGGGATCTTTAACTGTTAAACTCTTGCGCTGTAATGACATCTGACTCGTGCATCAAATTATTGAATTTTTAGTAGTTAGATCTGAATTAAATAAAAATGTTGCGTAATTTAAAACGAAAAATCGCTTAGTAAAGCCTCAATATCTCAAGTTTTTTTATAGGGATTAGAATAACAATCTCCCAAATAAAATGTCACCTATTTAGGAGGCTAAATAAATAGATGGAGGTTAAACCCTGCCCTAAATGAAAGCCTTGATTAAAATGACCAGGTATTCTAAACTTCATCAATACTCTCTAAACTTAGAATGATCCGAACTCGGATTAAAGCAATATAGTAGGGATAAAATCCAAAATA
>JAPMOQ010065472.1:0-14790 GCA_026543055.1 Argiope trifasciata | reverse complement strand
CATCAATGTTGAACTATATAGTAAAAAAAAGAATGAAAATTGAATTTTGGAAAAAAGATTTGTTCAAATAAATTCTATTCTAATTTCTGTTCTAAAATTTATTCAAAATTTTAATTTTAAAAACTCTAAAATTAATATTTTATTCCATAAATAAAGGTTGTATTTACTATTAGCATGAAAATTAATTTATGTGTCAAATTTCATACAACATGCCTTAATGAGTTAACAGTTAAATTATTTGTTTATAAGGATATGTATAATTTTTTTATATTTTCTACAGATGAATCTATAAGAAATGCAATTATTTTCTTGTCGTCAGTGAATTCATTAATTGGGATTGAAGGATATCTAAAGGATAATTATAAATAAATAGTATTTATTCTATTTTTATTATTCAATTCTAAAACAAGTATTCATTATTATATATTAGATTTGTGTATTCTTTTAGAATTGTAAAGCTTGATGTATTTTCAGAATGGTAATGAAAGAAACTATTTATTGTATCTTGTGATTCATTTAGTATTCGTTCAGAATTTTCGTGTTAAATGTTACAAAACGTGATTTAAATATTTTCTCTTAAAAATGACTAAAATATAGAAAATATTTTTTTACCCTAAAATCTCTACTATATTTGAAAATATAATTTTTTGAAAACTAAAATGGTGTAAAATTTCTTTTACTATAATATTTTCGGAGGTTACGGCAAAAAAAACGCTAAAGTGTTATTAAATGTTTAGTTAAGATTCCAAACCTATAGAATTGGTTCTTCTAAACTTTCTCGCACTGTTATCTCTAATAAAACTATTGCCTCAGAAAAAGACTTACATTGTATTTACATACATTAGCTACGGAATATTTATGTCTAGTTTGAATATAGCATTTTGCAGAATCCGTTTTGTCTCCTTGGTGAATTATTTGGTGCTTAATCCATGGTCAATAGATGCGGTAAATCAACCTGAAAATATTTTTTTATACTTTAGATGATTGTATTATGCCTATAACCTTCGCGTAAGTGCAAGCAACATGTCGTCAAAGTTTCATCGGAATCGGATGAACGATACTGCAGCGCATAAGAGACATACAAACAATCATTCATTTTTATTTACATAGATTTGCTTAGAAATTAAACGAGTAAACATTTTCTTGCAACTAGGCGATGTTTGACGATTTTACTTGCGAATATTCAATAAAAAGAATTTTTTCGTAAATTTGCTCTTTAGTTTGTAAAAGGCTTACTTAAAGAATGGGGTGGTGATGCAAAATATTTCTTATACTCCCTTTTCTTCCCTTGGTTTTCCATTCTTTTCGCCCGGCAGCACCGATTCAACCCCTTTGCAGAACACTTTCTTCACAAGTTTTAAGCAAGCGAAGCATTTGCAAGTCTTGCAAGAAGTGCTTAGAGAGGCTTACGAAGGAAACGTATTTTGTGAGTTTCGCAACTTTTCTACCACGTTTACTTTTTGCAAAAATCTGGACAAAAGGGAATCATAAATGTCACGTATCCAGGGATGGAGGCTTCTTGATGAAGGAAATGCTGCGTGCATTTATGCATGGCTTTTGTTTCCAACTCTGGACCATTTATCTTGAATCTGGAATATTCGTATTTCTTCTAACAAAAAATTGCAACACTATGCAAACTTTTATTTTGGATTATAATCTAGTATTATATGTTTTGATTCTGTTTGAGAATGCCTGGCATTGCTAAGACAATAAAGCTCTTAGTATTTAAGTTATGTATTGTTTCCTAAAATATTAAAGTAGCGAGAAATAATATGTTCTTTCGAGACAACGGTTTGTTGTTGACGTTGTTGTACAAAACGCTTAGACTGAAACAAAAAATATGAAGCGTAAAAAAACGAAAAATATCTTTTCTAGAATTTCGTTTCTCTATGTCTATTTTAGAAAAACTCTTGTATAATATGTTTTATTTTTGTTTAAAAATGCTTGATGTTATAAAGACTGCAGAGCTCTTTGTTTAATCTACATATTTCTTCTAATAACATGAAAATCCTTTTTAAAAAACAATATAGGGAAATGGAAATATAGATAGATAAAATGACATAATTTGGTTAAAAAAATCAACCTACAGATACCGATGGTCTTCTTTGTTATATGTCTCAGCAAAATAATTCTTAAAGCTTCATTTCTTAATAATTAAAAAATATTAATGAATATTATAGACAAAATTTGACTGATGGTTCTTGATTCAAAACAATGAATGAAATGAGTTGTTATTATTAATGATCTGATATGAAAGTGAATTTTATTAAAAAAGAGATATTCTAAAAACCAGAATTTTTTTATTTTAATCTTTTTCTGTTTATTATTTTTCCATAAATAAAAATAACATGAAATTTTGAAAAATAATTTCCAGCATTCACTTCTAGATGGCGTTACTAGTACAAAACCAAATTTCACTTATATTAATCGATTGATTGTTAATTAAATTTCAAAAACATTACAGTAGCATAATATTATCGAAAATGGATAATTTTAAAATTTTACATAGCTAAAACTATACGAGTAACTGAAAAATATTAATTAATGAATGAAAAATATTAGTTACATTTATTTATTTGAAAGATAATGTTACTAAATTAAATAAAAATATACAGAAACTTGAAAAGAAAAGAATAAAAAAATTTTAATCAGAAATAAAATTTTCATTGAAATGAAATGACTTTCAATCGTTTTAAATTGCGAATTTATTTGTCTTTTTTAGTTATATATATGTATTTAAAGGCTTCACACTTTACTTATTTCTGCAAAGTATTACTAAAAACATGAACCCATCAAAACTTTTTTTTTGCCAACTAGAAAAATTGAAAATAGAAGTTAAAAAAATTATCTCATATTTTTTTTTTTAACTTTCATTTTCAATTTCCTGATTTTTCAATCTCGACCAATTTTGAAACGAAAAAAAAAAAAAAAAAAAAAAAAAAAAAAAACTTTTTTCTAAATATCGACGCATGCGTAATCTGATAGCCTCGTGATCGTTTCTAATCGGTTTAAACTGGTTAATAATTTCAATTAACAAAGACAAACAATGACTTAAAAATAATAATGCTCTCACATGATAACTTGAAATTTGCGATCGTAGATTTCATTTTATTTTAAATTAGTATTTTTCTTATTTTAAGCAGACTGAACATTTAATCTCATATATAATTAAGAAAATGGAAATTGATCATTTATACTTCTACCTTTATTAGTACATTTCACTAATTTTTTCAATTTTTTTATTAGTTTTCACTTATACAGTATGTTTTTTTTTTTTTTTATTATTATTTAAAGTGAAAAGGTTGAAGTATTTTTTTAAAATAGGAAAAGAAACATTCTAACAGAAAATTATTTCGCATTGAAATATTTTCGTTTAAAGGGTATTAATGGATCTCATTAATACTAGTTTCAAAAAATAAGATCAGTTTAAAGAATTATTTTAACGTTATGAAATAATTCCTTTTTTTTAATAAAAAAATCTTTTCGGGTAGTGGAGAAATATTTATCTTATTATTTTTAACTGTCCTTTAATAGACTGGTCTCCTTAATATTCTTTTAGCTTATTTATTCATTTTAAAGTATGGAACACCTCGGATCCGTTCCATTAATATATTTTCATCTATTATAAGAAGCTTTCCTTAAAATGTTTTCTTAAACCCAATAAAGATTCTAGAAAGAAGTTTTTAGAAAATTTGCCAGCTTATCGAAGTTAAGAGATACTTCAAAGAGAAGAAGAGAGGGAGAGAAAATGGCGCAGAATTAATTCCATTACTGATTTTTTTAAATAACATTCATGCTGATTTTTTTAAATTTAGATTTTTTCTCGCTAGAGCAAAAACTAAAAAGCAATTTTGTGGGCTTAAAAACATCTGCGATTTCACCGTTTTCGTTAGGGGAAAAAAAGAAGGAAAAAAAAGAAAGAAAATGTCAAGCAAATAGCGGTTTTAAATCAGATTCCAGTGGAACAGAAAGTTCCATGATTACGAAAACGAATATGTTCTACAGATTACTCATATAAAAAAATCGTTTTCATTTTTAAAAATTATCTGGAATGAGCTCACATTTTTATGGGGAAAATTCATAGGAAAAATATTCTTAACTTTTAATTTTATTTATTGTTCTAATCGTGGGATTTTTTTCCCCTTTTCATCTTTTTAAAGATTTAACTTTTATAATTACCCGTTAATTAATATCCAACGAATTACAAGTGTAATATTTTTCTATGTAAGACAAATTATTTGTGGATTAAAGAAGTGTTTTATGTTCTCTGACTTTAATTACAAGCTTCGTTAACCGTTTGGAATTTTAAAGCTCTCTTCATTTTGTATAGAAACGATTTTTTTTTCCTGATAAATCTTTCTAATAGCTTTTTTATTTTGATATAATGATTTGTTTCTGTGGCTAAATTATTGATTAGAGCAACGTAAAACAAATGTGAGATAATTTGAATTCTTTTCAGGTTTTAATTCCTTTTTCATTTCGGTTTTAAAAATTTAAATAGATAAAATAACTAGCTTCATTTAAAAAATACTTTTTGCTGTTTATTGTTTATTGCATCCGAAAATTAATTATAAATGCGAGCGTAAATGTTATAGATATAAACTTTAAATAACCGAAATTTAAAAAAGCAAACACATTAATGAAAATGAAGCCCAAATACCTTCATTGTCTTTGCTATGTGTCAAAGATTTTGTTATATAAAAACACTTTTTTATAATTTAATCATGGTAATCTTTTTTTCTCAAGTGAATTTATTGTAAGGATGTAAGCAATGAATTTAAGCAACGATAAAACTAAGATATTTTAGTAGAAATTCCGGTATTAAAAAATTTTTTCTCACGTAAAAAGAACTTCATTACAGAAAATATTTTGCAGGGAACTGCCATTTTGAATACCCAAAAATCTGAAATATTTCCACCCTAGGTACATTTCGAAAAAGTATATTACAGTTATTTTTTCTTTTATTAAGTGCTTATAAAGGACCTTCGAATGTACGGTAAATTCAAAGTATTTAATTGATTACAAAATGTTAAAATGAAATAACCGTTGAAGACAGTAACACAAAATGCTCATAATTACATAACATTGAACTTTGAAGCTTTTATTTTTCGTATCATTGAAAATTGGCAGAATTTCCTCATAGAAGCAAGAATTAATAAAAAATTAATTTTATCAAAATGAGAATGAAAACTCAAAATGCTACTTGTGATTCCATGAAATGAAAGTAATAATTTCTATTCCTGGAGAGTTTAGATGTTGTTACGCATATTTGAAATAGCATTTTGTAAAAATAGGAGACCAAAGATTTAGACCACAAAAAAAACCCAAAAACCCATGAAAGGAAATCAGCCATTCCAATTCTAGGACAGTTTAGACTTTGTTACGTATGTTTGAAAAAACATTTCGAATGGACAAAAAATGCTGAATGTAATATTATTTTACAAATGTACGCCGGCAACCTGTCCTGAGGTTAGCGCATCTTTCCCATGATCTTGGTGTCTCGGTAAGAGTCCTAGTTCGGGCATGGTTGTGCTTTACCTTGTGTTTTATCTGTGATGTGTGCGGAATAGCCCTCTTCCCCCTTGTAAAATGGGATTGTACTGGCGAATCTGTGCGGGCCATTTTTATATGAGCTAGAATTTAGACTTCTGCCAGCGGGTGCTCTGGAGTCTTTATCCTCAGAAGCTAGTGAACTCCCTTTCCGTTTTAATGCGGACACATCATCATCTACTAGCATCTCAATTTTACGATGGAAGCAATTTTTATTTATTATTAATCATTTATTATTATTTTATGGTTGCTCAGAGGCTCTTACCCTCAAAAGCTGATGCACAAACTCGGCTTAAATCGCTGTCTTCGTCAGCGGGTTGTCTACAGGAAGTGCCTTAAGTAATACCAGGAGAAATAATGTACAACAAATGACGAGAATTTGAATTGAGCACTTTGAGATTCTTTCAAGCTCGAAATACCTGTTGATATTTGCTATGTTAATTGGAATAAATGAGTGGAGGAAATTTACAACTCATAAAAATGAAACATGTGCCTATAAATAATATTTTTAGCGCAATAGCGTATTTATAATCAGGGCGACTCACACTGCATATTACATGGTATTACTGCGTACAACATGGTTTTATAATCAATTTTTACTTTTAAAAATATAATGTTAGCTACAATTTCCTTTTAGGAATAAATCCAAGCCAATGGAAGAGGAGATTAATATTGTTCAACATTGGTAAATCTTTTTTTCTGTAAAAACAAGAAATTTATGCCTCTTCTCATTTTTACCCTATCAAATCACAGAACTTTTTATTTCCTTTTTTAAATATTTTTTCATAGAACTTCCGTATGACACTGAAATGGTTGAAAAGCACATGAAAAATAGAGTGCTAAGCTGTTGTGCATTCACTTTTGCAACTTCATCTATCAGTCGGACGTTTAAGTAAAGCAATTTCGTTCCATCTTCAGCAAGGGATTCTTCTGGGAACCCCGGCTTTTCTTGCTCTTCTGCTAAGCCGTAGAGAATCATCAAGAACTGGAGGGAATGACAGAAAAGGAGGAAAAAACACCCGACCATAAATCCAAATCTCAACAGAATATCGTTTTCCTTTTCTCTGGCCATAACCTCTGCTACGAAATCTCTCTTTTCGGATGTCAACCCTCCTGACATATATAAACGACCCCAGCTATCAACGGCCATTTGAAGAATTCATATCGGATCACACAACCCACTGTGTTAGTTTTCTTCTTTCTGAATGGGATGGTGTTTTGTTTTTTATTTCTTTCTTCTTCCATGCCTTTCTTTTTTCTTTATGACTGTTTTTCCTAGTAATCCGTTTTAATGCTTAGAATGACTTCTTCCGGATTTGCTGTCTTCTTCAGCCGCTAACCCGCTTCGCCTCATAAAACAAAATTCACATCCTTCTTGTAAAGCTTCCATGGATTTTTCTTTTGGGTGTTCCTCTATCTGAGTGTTGGGTTCAATAGATCCTCTTTTTTAAAAAGTTGTTTTTTAAACTGGATACAGCGATGGATATTGTGAATTACTGGTGTTCCCCTATATTGAGAAATTTGTCGATGTTTTTTTTTCCTGGTTTAGATCTTCTTGTCTTCTAGTAATTTAACTGAACGGTACATTTTAAATATCATTTTATGGAATTTTCTTTTAAGTATTGATCTGACACTGCAATGTAGGAATTAGTTTTAGATTTTTTTATTTTTATTATTACTTTTTTTATTGTCACTGGATTCAGAGATGGATTATGTGAATTCACTTTGCGTTCCAATATATTGAGAAATTTGTTGATTTTTTTTTCCTGGTTTAGATCTTCTTGCTTTCTTGTAATTTAACGGAACGGTGGATATAAAAATTACCGAAATATGTAATAGCCCTTTTAGTATTTCTCATAAAATCCATATCCTTTTTGTAAAGCTTCCGTAGATTTTTCTTTTGGGTGTTCCTCTATCTGAGTATTTGGATCTATAGATCCCTCTTTTTTCAAGTGTTTTTTTTACTGGATACATCGAGGGATATTGTGAATTATTGGTATTCCTATGTAAATTCCTATGTAAATTATTGGTATTCCTAAATTTGTCGGTGTTTTTTTGTTCTGAATTATATCATCATGTTTCTAAGACTTTAACTGAACGATACCTTTAAATATTATTCCACGAAATTTTCTTTTGAGTATTGTTCTGTCTCTGCAATGGAGGCAATAGATTTAGATTTGTTGTTGTTGGATTCAGAGATGGATAATCCTCTTGTTTTCTAGTAATTTAACTAACTGAACAGTGCATTTAAAAATCATTCCTCGGATTTTGCTTTTGAATATTGTTCTATCTTTGCAATGGAAACATTAGATTTAAAAACGTATTGTGATTTTTGCTGGATTCAGAGATGGATAAAATAAATTTACTTGCATTCCAATATATTGAGAAATATTTTGATTTTTTTTTTCCTGTTTTTAAAATTTTTTGTCTCTTTGTAATTTAACGCAACGATGGATATAAAATATAACGAAATATGTAATAGCCCTTTTAGCATATCTCATAAAATACATATAATTTTTTATAAAGCTTCCATAGAATTTTCTTTTGGGTGATCCTCTATCTGAATGTTGGGTTCAATAGAACCCCCTTTTTTAAAGTTTTTTAATTGGATACAGCGAGGGATATTGTGAATTATTGGTTTTTCTCTTTATTGAGAAATTTGTCGATGTTTTGTTTTTCATGTTTCTAATATTTTAATTGAATGGGGCATTTAAATATTTTTCCTCGTAATTTTCTTTTGCATATTGTTCTGTCTGGGCATTGGGACATTATATATAGAATCGTTTGTTGTTGTTGCGTTTAGAGATGAATAACCTGAATTAACTGGCATCCCAAGGTATTGATGAATTTGATTTTTTCCCTGGTTAAGATCTTCTTGTTTTCCACTAATTTAACGGAACGGTAGTTATAAAATTTAGCAAATATATAATCACCTTTTTAGCATATCTCATAAAATAAAATCCACATCCTTCTTGTAAATCTTCCATGGAATTTTCTTTTGGATGTTCTTCTGTCTGAGTTTAGGATACAATATCGCCATCTTTTTTTGTTACTGAATTCAAAGATGGCTGTGAATTATTGGCTTTCCACTATATTGATAAATTTGACAATATCTCCCCTGGTTTAAATTATATTGTTTCTAGTATTTTAAAGGAACAGTAGATATAAATCGTCTAAATTTTTTCAAACACTGTCTGATAAAGGTTTTCCTCCAGAAAACGCTTCGCATGGCAATGGTATGTACTGGTAACGAAATATTAACCTTTGACATGAATTTAGCATTTTTACTGAATCTATCGTGTCATTTTTGTTTTTTTTTCTTTCGCAATTAATCCCTGTTGATTGGTTAATTGTATCTGAAAATATATTCAAATTCTAATTGTATCTGAAAATATTTTCTAAAATGCGTGTATTAGGCAAATTTTTCCCCACCAGTTGTTAACATAAATATAATGCAAAACTGCATTTGAGGTCATAAATTCCCAAGCTAAATTTTATATAATTAAGCCATTGAAAAATTATCGTGTTCACATATTTCTAAAAGTATAGACCGACAAACGATCAACCCCTTGTTGAATTTAACTCAAAATTTGGCAAGTGCTTTAAATTTATGTACCGAATTTTATCTACCTAGCTGGCCTCGTTTTGTAATTATCGTATTATTTTACCTTCAAACAGTTGAATAGACCGACATACTTAACTCTGATTAAAGATTGCTCGAAATTTTATAATCTGATTCACTATTTTAGACAAAAAATTTCATTGAAAAAAAGCATGACATTTTCAAAATAGAATTTTAAAAATAAAAATCTTTTAAATATATTCAATTATCAATTACCCATTGAATACATCATTTCATAAATAGTGTTATTAAAGGTCCGTAAAAATTTAAAAATGTATTTATTTATGATGTTTTATTTTTTTATTTATGTTTTTTTATTTATGTTATTTATGTTTTTTCTATCTCTTCATTTGTGAATATAACTATTTGTGGTTTAATTACAATTATGAATATTATCTTTTCGTGTAATAAGTGATTAGTTTGTATTCATAAAAATGAGCCACCAATGAATAAAACTCATAAAATTTTCTTTAGTAATTTCTCTAATAATTAAAATCCACTAATGAAATCTTCAATTATTATTCTTTATTGAATAACAATTAATACTTATAATGCACATAATACATCTTTAAATGGAATCTAAAGGCGAAATTAATTATAAATACTATTTATAAATGGAAATCGCTCACCCTAAAGGAGGAAAATAACCTTTTGAAGACCTTGCTTTATTCCAAAGTGAATTAATAAATTGGAAGCTCCGTTTGAGCTATTAGAGAATCCATTAGAGTTAAATTATGAAAAGTGCTTAACGGCATTCGCAGAAATGAATAAGCTGTAATAAAATGCATTTTTCACGGCGCCTGGTTATTAACAACTTTTCAAAAGTTAGCGAAGTTTTAATGTGCAACATCAGGTTCCGCGGCAGTCGAGAAGTGGAAGAAAAAGGGGCTTTTCAAACACCCGGATCGTTAATATTTATAAATATGTAAATTGGCTCCCCATTAAAGTGCAAGAAGCGATATCGTGCAGGAAACTTAGTAGCGTGTTGCGGCTGTAAAATATTTCTTTTGCTTTTGAATAAATTTATACAGATATTTAGAGATTTTAATTGATAGAGTGGAATTTTGAAAGAAAAAAAAACTAATATATGTATTGAAAGGAAGCATAAAATCATTGTAGTTTGATGATGCATAAATTTGATGGAAAAGCTATACTTCACAATAAGCTTTATGGCATTTGGAGATTACGATGACATGATGATTTTAGGCTTAGGAATTAGTATGTCTCTGGCTCGGAAACCAGTTCCATCCAATGTCTGATGTGTTTATGGACTTAGTACATGTTGAATATGATCTGGTGAGTATCAATATTCTTCCGTTGAAGTTGATTCAAATATTTTTAAGTATTTTTTCATCAAATATCAAATTTGATATTCAAATATTCTTCCGTTGAAGCTGATACAAATTTAGAAAAATATTTTTCCATCAAATATCAGATTCAATGTTCAAATATTCTTCCGTTGAAATTGATTCGAATATTGAAAAATATTTTTCCATCGAATATCAAATTCGATATTCGATTGGGTATGAAATTTCTAACGCTATACATTTTTTATTCTTGCGTGTTTAAAATTTTCAATCGATTTTAAATAAACATCCCGATGAACTAATGATTTGATCAGGCGCCATCTGTCGGCCATGAAAGCTTTAATCGATTATTCAAAATTTGTACCAAGCAGACTGAACCAGAAATCGGGTTAATATCCAACTGTCATTCTTCTCTCTCTCTATTATATATATATATATATATATATATATATATATAATATATATAATATAGTTTATTCTATATTGTGCGTAATAGGAAACATAAATTTTGCGCTCCATTTTTTCACAACAAGCGAATAAAACTGTAATTCTTCTGTAGGTTGTGTGATAGAGAATTGTATTATTTGAATCATCATATTTTTAGTTTGGTTTTTTTTTTTGTGTTGCAGTTTTTTGGTTTTATTTTTGTATTACCGTACTTAAAAATGTAATTTAGAAGTTATGATACCAATCTGTTGCTTACCTAGCTTTTCATTGTTGTTTTTTATTAAAATGATTTTATTATTTAGTTTCATAACAAAATCTGTTTGAAACTTTTTCAAAAATGTCGAAATTTCCAAAACAAAGTGTGATTTGAATATAATTTTACTGTTGCACAACCTTTTGTGCAGATTATAACATATCAAGTTAAAAATTTCAAAAAAATGGCAGCTAATAGATTAATAATTTGTTGTAGTATTTGGATTAGGATAATAGCATTTGAATTAGACATATTTATTCACTGTGCCATCAATAAAGTTATATTATTTAAGTTTTAAATTCCCGAAATCAATACTTACTATACAAGCCACGACTATTTAATTTCCACCTCCATATTTGACAACATATGGTAAATTTTTGACATGCCTATCTATATTTGGTTTCCGCTAAGCCTTTTGCTTGCCATCCGACCAGAAAATGTTAAATTTGCTTTCATCAACAGAAATTATATTTTCTTAAAATTTTCTTGACTGTTTTACATAGATTTTAGCAAATGGCAGCCTAATGTGTCTATTTGCTTTGCTGATGTAGGACTTTCTTTGAGGTACTCTGTTATAAATCATAATAATAGGTTTCATATAATCATAGGTTTTCTTAAAACATTTCAGACAGTTTCAGGGTTTACAGATTTTCCAAACATTTTTTACATTGCAGAGTCAATTTTACTGTAACAGTTTTTGGTTTAACGTGTACATCTTTCATAATTCGCCTCTAAATTTTCAACTTCGTGTGACGCTGACTGTAACGCTTACTGTAACTCCTCTTTATTTCTTTGTAACAATTTTCAAAATTTCCCAAACTTACTTTTACATTGCAGAGTCAACTTTACCGTACTAGTTTTCGGCTTAAAGTGTACATCTTTCATAATCCACCACTAAATTTTCAACTTCATGTGGTGCTGGACTGTAACGCTTACGGTAATCCCTCTCTATTTCTTTGTAATAAGTTTCAATCTTACTGTAGACTGTTTCAAAATTTTTCAAAAATCGTTTTGTACCTCTGGTTAACATTTTTACTGCCCTGTCCTATCAGAACACTGCAATCGATCCAGTGCTAATGTACAGTTAATGTTTTTCTAAAGTATCGAATTCATCTCTAAATCCCTTTCAACTGGAAAACCTCTGCTGTATACCCCCTCCCCTTTAAAAAAAAGTACATTTGACAGATAGAAAAGAGTTCTGTCTCCAAATCTGTTTTACCCTTCACAAAGTCCTCTTCAGTTTCCTGAAAGCGGATTTTCGAAAAGCTCGGCAACCGGAGTTTACATAATGTTTTGTATTACCCGGCCGTACCTCTGGAGGATTTACCATAGTTTCGGGGCTCTTTTGGAGATAAGCTTCTCCTCTTTCGTTCACTCTTTTTCTCCCGTATTCGTCTCTGAAGGTCTTCTGAATTGATTCACTTTTTCCAAATCGAGGCGAAAAAAGAGTGTTTATTGTTATATAGTTTAGTATTTGTGCAGTTACACATTGGTGCATTCTTTTGTCGTGAAAAGAACTTGGATTTTCTGCAAATGGATATATGTTTTTGGAAAGCGTGAATTTCTGCTTTTATAGAAAAACTTTCAATTCTTTTTCTTTAACAAATATTATTATATGACTTTTTAGATATCTATGGCGACCAGCCTTTTCGTCCAGTATATTATCTTTATTGGCTGTTAAGCTATTTTAATGCATTAATGTAATAGAATCAGTCTACTAAAATGTCTAAGCATGTAAATTAAAATGTGTAGATAGTACGATGTAAAAGTGGAAATCTCATTACGGAATTATTGTTCAAAGATATTTTTTCTTTGTTTTCATTTTATCATTGGCAAATTGGCATTCATTTAGTTGTGAATTGAGTTTGTATATATATAAAATAAATAATAACTTGTTACTTTTTTAAATCTAATTTTAATAAATTAAAAGCATAATTCGTCAAAATCAGAATTAAAATTTTTCGATATTCACAATAATTTTTCTTTGTATATTTCGTATATTGAAAAGTAAAAACGTTTTACGAAACCGAAAAGTGTTTCAGGAATATCACTTTAAAACGTGTCTTTAAAATTAAAAGAAAAAAGCAGAAAAATAATTGGCGTTAAATTTACTTTGAAAGATAAGTATTGCATTTTGAAACTAAAAGAATACTTTTTTTTTACTACGTTTACTGCCGTGTCACTAACATTTCCGTGACAGCAAAAGTTCTTAGTCTCTGTAGAATTTGGCGCAAGTAGCAGATGCCTATGATTTGTTTATATCTCATTGTTTTAATAGGTTGCTCCACACGTGAATCGTCTGTGATTCACAAATATTATCCAGTTAGGTGCTCTCTTCTATCCTACAGCTAAAACAGATCAAATAAGTAAGCATCTTAATGGTCCGAAAATTGGGCATCGACCAAGGCAACGGACGTGGTGAAGAATAGTATCGTTTATGGTTTTTGATTAGAATAATATTAGGATGTCCCAAAAGCTGCTTTCTCATCTCGACGTTGAATGACCATACCTGGATCCGCATGTGTAAACATGCAGGCTTATCTACTAGCCGTCTATGTCACTCGGCGTAAAAGCCTTATTACACGGCAAAATATCGTCCGCACTTTCCGTGTGCAAACGACAACGAAAGTGACATCACTTCAAAGTTTCACATGATTGGTTAAATTTTGATTGCAGATAATATTTCCGTCACTATTGTCGGAATTTTCAAGCCGGTTGATAAAAGTTGACGATGACGTAATACTTACTTGAACGGTTCTTGAGGGTAGAAATGGAAAACTGCTGACTATATTACGCCGTGTGATAAGGCCTTAAGGGAAATAGGACTGCAGCGGTCTCAAAGTTTAAACCGGTTGAGGACTTCAATTAATTAAAAGATAATTCGTAGAAATTCAGAGAATGAATAATTTGAAAATCCATTTTTAACTGTAGTTGGCGATAAATCACCAAATGTGACAACCTTCTGCGTTATTTTCCAATAACCATAAAAGTGAAAAATGGATACCTTAAGGCCTTATCACACGGCAAAATATCTTCGGCACTTTCCGTCAGCAAACAACAAAGACAGTGACGTCACTTCAAAGTTTCACATGATTGGTTAAATTTCGTTTGCGGACAATATTTCTGACGACATTTTCGAACTGGTTAGAAAAAGTTGTCGATTATGAAACTTGCTTGACCGGTTTTTGAGGGTAGAAACGGAAAAGTGCTGATGAAATTTCACCGTGTGATAAGGCCTTTAGAAGCGATAAATCGCCAATTTGTTGCCTACGAATTCGAGGCTTCAAAAAACCACATACCATAACAAGTATCAAGCCCTCACATGATGATAATATCTTAAATAGTAAATACTGTGTATTCATTTCATATTAGAAATAGGAAAGAAACTTTTGGGATACCCTAACACATTTATTGCAGATTTTTTTCCTTTCAAAGCAATACAGAAGAATACAATAGATTTAATGACTGTAACACCATTGCTATAGAATCCTGTTCACTTCTTAGCTTGATTCAATTAACGACTAACGTTTGCTTTAACAGCTCCAATTGTTTAAAACTTCTTCCTAATCAGATACAGTAACGAAACAAGTTCCAGAATCGTTACGTAATTC
>JAPMOQ010065457.1:88080-103453 GCA_026543055.1 Argiope trifasciata | reverse complement strand
AAAAAAAAAAAAAAAAAAAAAAAAATAGTGAATAATTTTGTTTTTTTTTCTTTTAGTTTCCTTTGTAAATTGTCTTATAATTTTTAGTTAGAAACAGCAATATCCTATTATTATTAAATGCAAGAACACCTTAAGTGATATTCTCAAACATTTATTTTAATTCCAAAAACTTTAAAATGCAGCTTTGAAAAGTTTGTCAAAGAATTATCGAAGCATATGCTCGTCTATTGCTCTCTACGATATTAATTGGTGTGATGTTATAACTAAGATGTAAATTTTTCACCTCTCAATGTGAAAGATATCTTAAATTACGTCTCTAAAAATAAGGTGTAGGAAACACAAATTTTGAAAATTATATGAGTTTGGAAAAAGAATATTTATTTGCATTAAATATTACTTATAGTATATGCAGGAAACGTGTAAATGTGTAGCATGATTTTAGCACATTTATATATCTAAATGCTTTTCTTCTTTTATATATATATATATATATATTAATAAAAAGACAAATAATAGCTTAGTGTCTTTTGTAAAAATGTTGGAATAAATACTGATATGAGATAGTCAATATAATTATGTAAAAAAATTAATTTACAAATTTAAGACCTCTATGCAAAATATTTTTTCCCTTTCAAAGATGTGAATTCATATCGCCTTTTAATTTGAAACTACATATTGCTAATACGAAAAAAAAGTTGGTGAGTGAAGAAGGGAGGGGAGGAAAGTGGTCATCAGTAAGATAAGATAGCCAGATAGATTACAAACCAGTCTCCCACTGGGTTAATGGGAACCCCGTGGCTGGGAAGAAGGGGAAGAGAAAAATGCTCGTTTCTTTTTCGGACACTGTCTCGTGTGAAGCTGATATTTTTTTGAAGCAACCTGTTGACGGATAGAGATAAATTTTTGAGAAACCATACTCAGAAGGATTGGGCGCTCGGAGGGTTAAAAACTATTTATGAAACTATCACACGTATCTACCAAAAATTTCAAAATAAATAAAATATGAAAGCGGAAGGTATTGATGCAAAAATACAGGAAATTAGTGAAGAATTATGTTAAAAATTAAATTAAGCCCTGTTATGATAAAAACATCGCAATGAATCCTTGTAAAAGGTGAAACATGAACAAAAGTCAAAGATTACTAAATTCAAGAAAAAAAGCCAATGGTTTTTAAAAACTTGAAAACATTTGGATGGTATGTCTCACCCACCAGGTCTTGTAAAGGTCTTATCACACAGCAAAATATCGTCGGCACTTTCAGTCAGCAAACGACAACGAAAGTGATATCACTTGTGTGACGTCACTTCAAAGTTTCATATGATTGGTTGAATTTCGTTTGCGGACAATATTTTCGACGACATTTTCGAGCTGGTTAGAAAAAGTTGTCGATTATGAAACTTGCTTGACCAGTTTTTGAGGGTAGAAAGGGAACAGTGCTGATGAAATTTCACCGTGTGATAAGGGCATTATTTAAGAGATGACGAACATAAAAACTTACGACGATGAACATTAAAATCGGGAAATTCGTTCAAAACATGTTTAACACTAAAATAAATACTGCAAGTGACACACACTGGTACCCTTTCACCAAGGATGAGATGACGATGAGTATTACGAGTGTATCCTATACTGAGGCAGGTCAATTGGACATCAACTTCTCGTATAGGTAAAATAGGCCAAAATCCAATTGTGGGTTTTATTAAATGTAGTCTGTTTTGTGTCTGCAGATCCCAATATTCTTGCCAAGCTGAATATTGAACAAATGACTTTTTGACGTCGCAATATGGCAGGGCTTGAGAGAGAGAGATGTTGATGCAGATTTAGCTGCAACATCAGTCCTTTCATTTCCCGAAATTCCCGGAACCCAACTGAGATTTATATTAAGGTGTACGTATACACTTGAAGATTTTTTTTAAAACTTTTAACTGTAAAAAGACAATTTTTTCACAGTAGATCATTAATATATGTTTAAACTCATTTCAGTGGGAAAAAATCATACTGCACTGGTTATTAATTAAATAATTAATATTTAATGAGCTAATAAGCATATTTTTTGAAACATGATATCTTAAATTCTTATTTGTACATAGTCACAATTCTAGTTGCAAATTATGCCTAATATTAGTCTTCATGGGATGAGCCTCAATCAAGTTATAAAAATGCATAGTTTTTTTAAAACAATTTTTTCATCAACGATGAATAGAAAAATTGAGATTTTTTCAGTAATTTTGATACTTAATTAGCTATAAAAATTTTATTTTTTTATTTAGAGCTTTGATTGAGGTTCATCCCCTTCACTGCTTAATATAGATTATTTTGATATATAAATAATTGTATTTGGTTTATTTCTTGTTGAGTTATTGTTTGAATGAAGCAACTTAGTGGGAAAATATCATTCTTCAGAAAGTGAGTAAAAGAAAAACCGAAACTAGAGTTTTAAGTCAAAGTACCACAAGAAAAATTCCGAATATGGACAACTTCTTGGTATAGTTTGGAAGCTAAAGAATCAGAGAACATTTTGAAACAATAAAAAAGTATTCGATATTTTGAAAAATTTTCGAAGTTTCAAGTGTGTACGTACACCTTAAATCTCCTGTTTGCAGTGACCGCAGGTTAAACAAAATTTTGATAGCGACAGGATGTAGGTCGAAATTTCTGGAGTCTGTGATTTAGGAAGCAAAATTAAAGCACTCGATATATTCGATATCTGTTAAAGGCAACGTGCATAATTTTTTAAACTTAAAAACATATTACGGCTTCGCTAGCACGGGAACTGGGACCTAGTAGATTCGTTAACACATTGATCGCACGGATTCCGAAGATAACACAAACAGTACAATGTAAAAAAAAAAGCGTGGCTCTATTAGTTTTGCACTTACTTCATTTAATCTGTCACTCATTTCGAGAGAAAACGCGTTAGTTATTTCCTTTAAGAAAAGGCGAAATTTTTCTGCAATGTTGAAGTTGCTTATAACGAATTACGAATGAAAACGTAAATTTAGAAAAAGAATTTTAAAAAGTGCCCAGAATTCCGATGCTGAGTAGAAAAAAAAATCCGTTATAGAATAACCAAATTACAAAGACTATTTTACATTAATATTGCAGAGGATTTTTTTTTAAAAATCATCCAGAAGATGTTTTAAATTAAAATAAAATAATAAATTCACTCGTTAAGAAGAAAGAAATAAAATTGTATGGATCTCTTGAATATTATTTTTTTTATTCTTTAAAATAATTTTAATTTTGCAAAATTAAATAAAGATTTTAATTAAATCAGAAATTAAACAGCTATTTTTTACTTTGAGTTCTAATAAATTTACTAAAAAGATTATTCTAATTATTCGTAATTCACTTTAGAAATAGCATAATAATGCTTTATTAGCGATGAAAAACTTTTAATTACAATGCATAATAATTCTTTAATCGATATTTATTTGAGGATTAATTTTAATTTAACATTTCTCACAAAGTAGCTCTAGTTCATGTATAACTCAACAATAGTGAAAAATAGTAAGCAAATCAGATTAAGGTGGGTTCACACGAGGTTAACTACTGCGTGCAATAGAAAATCACGCCAACTTCCAGAAAATCTCGTTACCAGAACGGGACAATGGATAATGATTGTCACATAGGGCTAAGCGTTGTCCACTGTCCCAAAGTCATTGTCTCAACTGTTCACACGAGGTCAATGCTGGGACAACAGTAGAGAGGCAACGATTGCACGCAATAGTTAGCCTCGTGGGAGTTAGTAGTTAGCAATAGTTAGCCTCAATAGTTAGCCCATCTTTAGGTTTGCTGGAAAATTGCTATTTCCATTCCACTTCATCCAATTGTCCTGCTTGTAATAAAATTGAAGGTATAGAACCTATTCTTTTTCGTAGTAAAAAATACCTTAATTTTCATGATCAACTCTGAAAGCGAATGGGAGTTGGACAACTTGCTTTCTTTTGGCTCTTTAACAGAAGATGCAACGAGGAAAACAAATGCCATTATCAAATTTCTTCAGCAGTTTTCTGATCCATAACTTCTTATGTCAAATTTTGCTCTTGGTGCTCTTGTATAGGTATTGCATGTATTTAGCTTCCTAAACCATCTCTTTCCTGTTTGTCGTTTTCAGTTTAAATTCGATGCATCGTCTTTCTTTGTGCGTTTTTGGTCAAGCTTCTTCAAAACTCTCCATCGTTTAATAGGATTATCATTTTATCAGCAAAAAACGATGAAATATTTCAAACAAGGTAATCAGCCTTACCTTATCTTCCAGGACCACCACTATTGTTGAGTAATCTTTTCACTTTCACACAAATAATCCATAATCTTGGAGACGAAACGTTTATTATCACGTCACGCACATGAAACAAACACGAAAAAACATTTAAAATCAAGAGCTTCTTAAAGTTAAGTTTCGATTTCACCCGAATACCATATATTGATGGTCTTTGGCAGGTCTCGGTATCAACTGAAGTAAGGTGGCGTTGCTGTCGGTTTCCAAACTTCGAAGGCGAGAGGAGTTTGTGACAAGGATAAAAGAAAAATGGCGATAAAGCTGCTGAATGGCAAGAACAAATCTCGAAACACTACCAAACTCATCTGAACTGAACTGAACTTGTTCCAGATTACTATTCTGGTGGCAAATGGAAGGCATAACAAATAGGATTCAACCCTTAATTTTGCATATCTATCACAATATCGTCATTTTTTTTTTTATTTATAGAAGAAATGCATTATATGATGAGCGAATGAAACGAGTTGAGATCACTTCACACCATGATTCTTGGTGATTGGTAATGATGGTGAATAAGATCTGCAACCTGATTCTAAAATTTTACATCTTCTCTTTTCCAGATTAGTGCCCAGATGTTGAATGCTTGCCCTCCTTGTCCAGATGATAAAGGGGAAAAACAATATTGTGTGGAATCTAAACTTTTAGGCGTTAAATCTTGCGGGGGATCACAAAAAAAGGGAGAGCTGTTCAATTTTTATATGTTGATGTTCATTCGTTTATAAAGAAATGTACTGACTCTATACAATCGTCTTTGAAACAATGTTCCGAAAGGTAATTTGATAAATTTATGGGTTGATGTACTATTTGTATATTGCGTCATGCGCCATATATAGTACAGTAAAAGTTCTTTATTCGCGGGGTATATGTTCCATAAATATGCCGCGAATACGGAATGGTAATTTATATGGGATTATAAGGGACACGTTCTTAGGTGACAACATAAAAAAAAACAAATATATAAAATTATCGATTTAATTGAAGTTTTTGAACATTTTGATTCATTATCTTAAGGCTTAGGCAATGGTTTGAAGAATTTTGTCATTTTCCCTTGCTTGGGTGTTTTTAAAAGCTCCTTCCATTCAGACGGATATGCAGCAGTCGCATTAGCAATTTGCATCTTAAAAATAAGACTTGGTTCCATAGACATTCATAAAAAAATCGCAAAACTCATTTGCCATTCTTAAATCTTCACTAAGATTTTTCAAATTAAACGTCCCGTTTCCAGTGCTTGTTGAAGCCTCTTCTTCAATGGGCTATGAATTTAACATTTCCTCGAAATCGGTTTCAGCCAGATCATCGTCTTGCGATTCAAGCAATTCCTGAATGTCCCTTGATTCTATCTGTTCGAACCCATCTCGTCCTATTCCTTTCGCGATTTCGGCTATGTTTGCAG
Source organism: Argiope trifasciata (assembly GCA_026543055.1). Classification (NCBI taxonomy): domain Eukaryota; kingdom Metazoa; phylum Arthropoda; class Arachnida; order Araneae; family Araneidae; genus Argiope; species Argiope trifasciata. The sequence goes on along the minus strand of JAPMOQ010065457.1, from coordinate 97,778 downwards.
TTTGTATTTAACAATATACTTTAGACAAAGTTGTCATAAGATCTATTTTACTTTTTTATGAGTCCATTTCACGGCATTTACAAAGGATATTGGGTTGGATACCCATTGGAACCCTTTTATTATTATGTATGTACTTATTAGATCTGCGGATAGAGAAACTTTTATTCGCGAATATAGGAATTGGTTCGCATTTTTTTAATCCGCGAATAGTGAAAACGTGAATGAAGAAAGCGAGAATAAGGAGTTTTTACTGTACATTATTTCTCTTCTAAAATACTTTATTTACAACAATTTTTTTTTAAACTAAGAAAATATTAACGCATTATATATTGTAATTATTTGTTATTATATAATTAAGCAATATTTATTAAAAATCTTTAATATGAAAAATATATCCTATCTGCAATTCTTTAAGAATTGCATACAAATTCTTTTTTTTAAAGTTATCCTTTTTTCTTAGTCTAGTCGTTTGGGTTCTTTTTCTTTTTTATAATTCGAATTCTTGAAGGTATCGAATTTTTTTATAGCCCAGTCGATTCGGAATTATTTAAATCTCACAGCACTTTTTTATTCGTAAGTTTTCCCAAGTCTCATTGCTGAAATAATATTCCAAAAGTTGCATTATTACATGAACGACATTTGCTTTTCACTTAACACTTTTTTAATGTTCTACTTGGAAATTTAAGATATGCATTGCAGTAAAATACGTTCATACGAGAACTGGAGTAAAAAATATGTGGCAACCGTTTTGATAAAATGAAAATATATTTATACTTTTAAATTTTTTGCATTTCTCTAGACAAATTTAAATATGTTTTATTGTTCTATATACATTGTTCTATATTCCTTACTTATTCCTCTAAAACTGATATCAACATTTTGTAAAATGAAAAAGATTTGTATTTATAATATAAATTGTGAACATTGATTTGAGAGAAGCTTTGAATGTAAAGCTGAAGAGTCCTGGTTATCAAAGTATTGGGTTGGAGGGAAAGCTCTGTCGTATTTTAAAGAAAATATTTGAATTCATTTATAAAAATATGAGTTTAATATTAATCAATTATATATGCTCCATTATTTGTTACAACCTGTTGCCATCTTCCAGGTAACCTGTAAATTCCTGTTTTGTAGAAGTTCTTATCCATGGAGTTAAAATAGTCAGCAACTGCCTTAGAAACGCTTTCAAAAGACTTGAATTTTTTTCCCATTAGATAATTTTGCAGAGATTTGAACAGGTAATAATCAGAGGGTGCAATGTCAGGTGAATACGGAGGCTGACTAAGGATTTCCCATCCTAACGCATTCAGTTTTTGTAGTGTCACCATTGCAGTATGCGGGGGAGCATTATCGTGGTGGAACACTATTCCTTTTCTGGACGCTAATGCTGGCCTTTTTTCTTTGATAGCTGCATTCAATTTATCGAGCTGATTGCAGTACAGATCCGCGTTGATGTTTTTTCCCTGTTTCAGCAACTCGTAATACACTGGACCTTTCCTGTCCCACCACAAACAAAGCAGTACTTTTCGTTGATGGATACTTGGTCTTGGAACTGTTGCTGATAGATGTTCCTGGTTGTCAGTAAGATTTTTTCTTTTAATATTCTCGTAAAGAATCCACTTTTCATCTCCAGTAACCAGCCTGTCCAAAAACGGTTCCACATTGTGTCTAATCAGATGTGATGAACATATTCTTACACGATCAGACAAATTCTTTTCCGTTAATTCATGTGGAACCCAAACACTTTGCTTTATCACAAACCCAAGAGATTTAATGTGATCTCCAACAGTTGTATGATGAATGTCAAACTCTTCTGCAATTCCTCGACTTGTTAAATGTGGATTATTTTCAAACATGGATCGCAAAACATCATTATCGATCTTGGATGGTCGTCCAGATCGAACACTTTCTTTGAGGCTCAGGTCCCCGGAACGAAATTTGCTAAACCATCTTTGACAAGTACGAACATTTACAATATCTTTTCCAAATACCGCACATAAATTTTTACATGCAACAGATGCGTTGCTTCCTTTTTGGAATTCATATAAAATGCAGTGTCGTAAATGCACTTTATCTACCGACATGTTTTTCCCTTTAAATATTACAAGTAAATGATGAACGGTAAAAAGGGGCTCCTTTTATATCATATAGCAGCCAAAAAAACAACAAAAAAAATCCGATTGACTCACTAGCCAGATGTTTTTTTTTTATTTACAAGAAAAATCACCTGCCTATTTAAAATACGACAGAACTTTCCCTCCAACCCAATAGAATGAATCATATTGTATGCAATCATTGCTTTGAATCCTCGACATTAATAAAACACAGTTCAAATCGTTAGAGAATCGTGGTCACCAAAGTATGATAAATTATGTTTCAATATTTATGTTGCTCTGAGTCTTTTATCACAGAGAAAATCTTAGCTGAAACGATAATGAGTCGTGATTATCAAAGTTGGATAAATCGTCTCGTATGCCTTCTTTGTATTGTGGTTAGCAAGGAAGAGTCTGAAGTCTTGTAAACAACTCTTTAATCTGAAGACAGTCTTAGACTGAAAAGCTAGAATCTTGGTTATCAAAGTAGCATAAATCGTCTTGTATGCCACCTTTGCATTGTGCCCTTGACCTTAGAGAAGATTTTAAATGAAAAGCTAGAGTTCTGGTTATCAAAGTAGGGTAAATGGTTTTATATACTCTCGTGTTATTAAATCTCACCTCAAAAGCTGAAAAACCATGATTATCAATGTAATATCAGGTGATTGTCTGGTATGCTACTGATACACTGAGCATTTAGATTTAGAAGAAATTCTCAGTCGAAAAACTAAAGAAAAACTTTTATTAAGCATATAAATATGGATTTTTAAAAATTGTTTTAATAAAACATTAATTTCTTAAGAAATTCATTGTAATATTTCAAGTGAAGACCCTTACCATTTTAATCAAGTTAATTCGCATTAAAAAGAATTTCTATCTATAAATTGATCACTATTATCTTGCAAATAAGCCTATTTGCGTTCATATACGCTTTTTTCTTCAAATTTATTTAATTTGTAGCATATTCACTGGACCCCGTAGGGAGAAAATTTTTGGTTTTTCCAGATGAGGTCCAGATCTGAGAGTGGACACTTCCACTCAAATGTTTAGATGTGTTTAATGTGAGCAAATTTTGAAATTGCGTGTGTGTGTGTGTGTTTTTCAAGAACTGGCTTGTGGATATTGCATATGTAAAATTCATTTTGCTGGGAGATTTGATCAAACTGAAGCATATACAATGGGTAATCGGATTTGATACTATTGATAATAGGCAGTGTCAGTATAACATCAATATCGATCAATATAATGAATTTTTGTTTGTGATATGTAACTAAATATCTTCTTGTCGTTGTTGTCTTCCAATGGCACTTGTCACTGATAAGCCCGCTGATCGCTGTCAGCGGTTTTATGCCTAAATTAGCGTCCCTTGTTTCTCAGTAACCCCAAGAGTATGACTTAGCTACTTCATGCGTCACCTTTGCTTGCACAACCCCTTTTTAAAGGGGGGCGTATTCACGCTACTTACAGATAGAACACAGAATGACAACCATTCTCGAACCCGGGACACCCAGAACACTAGGAAGACACGTTACCCCTTAGTCGGACTCTAGCAAATATATTGCTCATACAGCATAAATAATTATATAAGTAGATTATTATTGCTGTTGAGAATACTCAATATTATAACAATATTTATGATTTACCTATGACATGACAATACCTAAGACAGCAATATTTAACAATACCTCAATGCTACCTTTGATTACTTGATTAAATCCCTTTTTTCACCAACTGCAAAATTCCAAGAAGAAATTTTGTTACTTACACCCAAACTTTCACTGCATTCCAATCCTTCTTCACATGGTGGCCACACATATACATCAGGGTCGAGTGTGATATTGGAGCAGTATTCACATGTAAGAAAAAAAAGGGAAGTTTACTACTGAATTGCATTAGAACAAATGAGTAGTAGTGGTTTTCACAAAAATTTCTCGCATAATATTTATTAAGAATGTTATCCACCATTCCGCGCAAAAAAAAGTTGCAAAATTATTGATTTTAGGGAGAATTTAGCACTTTTATAAAATCTATCGCTTAATAATTGGTGAGGGGTTTTTTTTTGTACATTATTTTCTGGTATACGGTTAGTAGTACCCTAAATCAAGTTTCTTCAAACCGACTGGAACCAAAATTCGACAAAGAGTCACGAAATTTCATACGAAATTTGGTATATGTAACGCTATGTGTTTTAAAATTATCGCCCTTACGTGCTATTGAAACTATAGACCAATTGAAATTCAATTCCGTGCTGTATTGAGTTCAAATGGGATATATCGATGCTTAAGTTGTGTTATTCATGTACAAAATTTTCCCATTTAGCTCTCTCCATTTTGTATCTGTTGTGTTTTGACAGCAGAACAGACAAACTTCTGAATACTCAAAATTTTATAAAAATCTACACATTTTCTGTAAAGACAAAATACCACATTTCAGCATCTTTTTGAAACCATTTTTGAATTGTATTTGTTACAGACAGAGAGACAAAATCCAAAAATCTGAAACATATTTTCCTGACTAAGGGATGTCTAAATCGTAAAGATTCGTTAAACTCCTGAGTTCACATTTTTTAACGATTACAATACTTTTTTTGAACTTTGTATACGAAAAAATAAAAATGGCAAATGAGATTAAGTTTATTCTTAACTTGTAACTACTGGCGATCATGAGGATTAAACTCGCAACCTTATGGTTTATAACCAGATAACATGGACATAAGACAAAATAGACCAATCAACCTTAAGGATGCTGTCTAGCTTAAAAAGCTTCCACAACAATACTCCCCCTCCAGTGAGTAGGGGGTACGACGAACAATGTTTGCCGTTGTTTAGTAGTGATATATTGGCTATTGAATTTAATGCGAATTGTCTATTTTTTTCTGATTATTTATCAGTTTTATTTATTTAATCACTGATTATTTATCGCCTTTTTTATTTATTGGCTGATTATTTATCGATAATTTTGAAAAAAGTTATTGATAGATTATTTATCGCCCTTTTTTATTTGTTGCTTACTTATCAGCTTTTTTTTAATTCTGTTTTGTAAGCTTTATAAGCCATATAACATCATCACTACAGAGTGGTCACTTTTGTCTTGTGGTCATGTTATCTGGCTATCAATCATAAGGTTGCGAGTTCTATCCTGGCGATCACAGCTTGTAACAAATTAATTATATCGCATTAGCGTAATATAAAAAAATCAGTTCATTTGTACTAAAAAAAACAAAATATGCTTGCACTAAACAGTGAATGCTAAATGTGATTACCTTACCTTTGTTTTTTATAACATTTTAATCATTAATTTTCAAATTAACTCGCTTCGTGAGATTTAAGAGATTTTATAACAGATTTTAAGATTAAGAGATTTTATTACAGATTTTTATTTGGAATTAAATATGTATGTTGAAGTTTAGTAGCGAATCGTTGATATACTCTAGTGTAGCAGTTGCAACATATTAAAGCCTTATTTCTTTTTTGCTTATAGAAAATAACTTTTGAAAACACCTTTCCTTTTTTATTATTCTAAGAATAATTTGCCATTCACAGTCTACATAAGGTTGCCGATAAAAGATACATATGATTTGTAAAGGTTACAGCACTTTCCTTCTAAACAAAATTGTTATGATACAAGAAGGAAAATACTTTTTTATATTTTTCATGAATTTTTGCGTTGCGGTTGCAGCCTCTTCTAATTGATTTTCCGATTTCTTAATATTTTCCATAATGTGTCCTTTTATCACGTCCGAAGCATTGCAACAGCAAACTTTTCTTTTCTTTTCGAAAATAACTTTTCAAAACCTTTTCCGTTTTAAGCATTATTATTATTATTTTATTTTATTTCAATCTTGCTGCCATTTCCAATTTATCAGAAATTGCCAAAAAAGATTGTATATAATTTGTAGAAATTACAATAGCATGCTATACTTTTAAATGAGGGGGTTAGACTTTAAAGTTTCTAAACCTTTAAACCAAAACGTACTAGTTTCAGGCTAGTCTCTTCTATATCTGTATTACCCTGTCTTTTTGAAATGTACTCGTAATTTTATATAAGCGATGGCAGGCACATAGAAAAATACATTGAATTCCTTTGCAATGCGAGTATTTAAAATATTAAAAATATCATTTAAAAATATTTTTAAGATATTTCTAAATATTTATTAAAAAAAATAATAAATACTGCATGGAAACAAAACTTGTACTTTGGAAAAAATTCACTTTTTGAATTTCAAATTGGTTTAAAAATAGATTTTGTGCCTCAATATTCACCAAAGTTATTGGAGAAAATTTCAATTTTTTTAATTACTTTCAAATTGAAAATTAAATTAATTTTTTTAAAGTGAACGCGTATTTGCCACCTAAAAATAATTTCGTATTAAATTTAATAAGGTTTCGTCCTGTAAAACATTTTGATCGAATTTTTTTAGCACGAATTGTGTACAGTAAAAGCTTCTTATTCGCGCTTCGTTCATTCGCGTTTTCACTATTCGTGGATTAAGAAAATGCGACCCAATTCCTATATTCGCGGCTAAAAATTTCTTCATTCGTGGATCTAATTAGTACAAACATAATAAAAGGATTCCAATAGGTATCCAACCCAAGATCCTTTGTAAATGGCGTCAAATGGACTCATAAAAAAATAAAATAGATCTTATTACAACTTCGTCTAAAGTATGTTGTTAAATGCATACTGCAAACATAGCCGAAATCGTGAATGGAATAGGACGAGATGGGTCCGAACAGATAGAATCAAGTGACATTCAGGAATGGCTTGAATCGCAAAATGAAGATCTGACTGAAACCGACTTGGAGGAAATTCACAGCCCATTGAAGAAGAGGCTTCAACAAGCACTGGAAACGTGACATTTCATTTGAAAAATCTTAGTGAAGGTTTAAGAATGGTAATAAGCTTTGCAATTTCTTTATGAACGTCTATAGAACGAAGTCTTATTTTTAAGAGACAAATTGCTAATGGGACTGCTTCGTATCAGTGTGAATTGAAAGAGTTTTTAAAAACTTCCAAGCAAGACAAAATGACAAAATTCTTCAAACCATTGCCTAAGCCTTGATAATTAATAAAAATGTCCATTTCATAAAATTCGCGGCATATATACCCCTCGAATAAAGAGCTTTTACTGTATAGCACTTCCAATGTAAGAAGTATGCAACAATTGAAAACGAAACTTCCAAAGAAAGAGAAAGAAAATAAAAGATGTCATGTGTTTATAGTTTCTAATGCTTGAAATTTTGCATTACATTTAATCTACATTGCGTTAATAATTGTCGATTTAAAATAATATTCAGTATTTAAAAAATTTTAATCTGATTTTTAAAAATATTATAAGTATTTCTCTGATTATCGTTTCTCTTATTTAGGATAGATGCGGATAATTACAACTTCAAGAGTTGCATAGAGAAGATGATCCCAAGGGTCCTTGAGACTTATTCGCAGTTCCTATATATTCTTGTTTGTGTCCTTACCAGCCTAGATATGAAAGGACAATAAAAATTTAATTGTTGCAAATAACTTCATTTATTTTCTTGTTTTTGAGTATAAATAGTTTCCTTTTATGGTAACTATACCCGAATAGTTGGATCCAGATAGATTTGATATTTATAACTGTGTTCGTCTCTTATTTGAAAGGATTTAATAATAATCACATTCTAAAAATAGTTCAAGATCATTTTGGATAATTAAAGTTATGCTCTTGCCTGTAGGAGATTAAATAATATTCAGTCTCGATATGGATCCAGGTACATTTGAGAGTAAGAATCATAAGTATTTTTCCATTGAAAAAAATGTAAGAAATAATTAAGTTAATTATTAACTTTCAATAAATTTATCAACTCCTTAACTGCAAATTTTTTTTGGTGGGGGAGTCGGTTTTTCTGTCGGATAAATTGTAAATGTGCACAAAAACATGCAACAGTATAATTATATTTATATTATGCTTTGTTTAGAAAATATTTTTTAAACGTTTAATTAATTTTCAAGTAAAACAAAATTGTATCAACTAGACGTGCCCTCTAGCGGTTCCAACCGAAACACTCGCAGTTAACTTCCAGCCGTCAACTATGTAGCATGTTTTATTTGTTACTGGCTGTGCGTGCGCGTTATTGTTTTGTGTAATTCATATTTTATTGTAACTAAGTGTTTCTGTTTGTGATCTCAGCTAAAATATAAAATTTTTAGATTTAGCTGTCATTTTGTTTATTTGTTTGGCCAATCACTTAGTAACAAAATAAATTTTAGAATAATGATAATTTTTTGGAAAAAAAAGGATGTTTTTGAAAATGTCGTTTATAAAATGATCAATAAAATCCTTTCAATATAAAACAAAAGAATTAGTATATAACAAGTCTACTTAATTATAGCCTCTAATTTACGTTTTTATGTATGGTATTTCATTACGATATACAAATCAAGTCAAAAGCATACTACTTCAAATATGATGATTCTGTTCTTTTCAACTTGCAGATGAGTTTTTCATTCGTTCCTGAAGGAAAGAAATAAAGCACAGCATACAAAATTGACTGATATATATATATATATATATATAGAATGAAACTAAATTGCCAGGGGTGCCAAATATCTTTTCATATTTTTGGCGTTAAGTAGAGCACCTAAAATTACAAAATCCCTGAATGGGCATCGTAGTAGCTAATGGCTAAACAAAAAATTCTCTCTTTTTTTAAAAATATATCAACAGATTTGTGTCCGAATCACAAACAACATTACATTTGATTTTACATAGTCATTACGATTTCGAATTCCTTCTTTCGTATATATTGTTTTAAATATTATTAAAGAAAATTAGAACTTTAGTACAAAGCGTGATATAGAATTTCACCTGTAAAGATTTCAGAAAGATAAATTGATTCATTTAATTTCATGAACTTTTTGCTTGTATGAGATATCTTGTTAATATGGGAAAATATGGAGCAAATATAGACTGACTTTCAATAAACGAAGTTTCGTTCGAAATTCATTCATGTAAGCAGCATCATACACATTGTAAACTGCGATCTATCTCATTTTGTAAATTGCAATTGAAAAAGGCGTTTGATATTCTAACTGCGACTTTGAATAATGCAATGTTGCTTATTTACTTAGAATTAATAAATGATTTAGTTAGAGGTAATTATCTTTTATTGGATATCGAAATGGACTTCAAGAAGAATAGATTTAGAAGTTAAAGTATAATTTTTGTTGGGAAAAAACTTTTTTTTTTCTTTGATTTAAGCTCAGATTTTTATGATAATAAACATCATTAGTCTTTCTTATAAGGATTAGAGCAATTTTAAAAGTCGTCTTTATAGAATGGAAACCCATTAGTTTAGAATCATTACAATCGTCAACAGAAATATTATTTTCAACACATATCTAAATTTTATTTAATTAGAATTCATTTATTAATTTTTATTCTGGCAGAAAGGATTTGAAAAACTTTTACAAGCTTAAACAGAAATAACATTTCGAGCTCAATAGAAATATTTTATAAAATATCCGAAAAGAATGGAAACGAGTTTAGTCGGCGTCATTACTACCTTACATAGAAATAAGCAACTTGAGCTAAATATTCGCATTCTATACAGTAACGGGGGGGGGGGGGGG
>JAPMOQ010065457.1:50023-87980 GCA_026543055.1 Argiope trifasciata | reverse complement strand
GGGGGGGGGGGGGGGGGGGGGGGGGGGGGGGGGGGGGGGGGATGGATACCAGTTTTATTAAAAGTTTTACAAACCTGAATATAAAGATCAATTTTTCTACAATAGGTCTGTTTTATATACAACACGCTATTACCCATGATTCTGTTCGTGAGGAATTTTTTATGTACCGGGTGGCCAGAAATAAAACACCCCTACTCTGACCTCCCTGGATATCGAACTACTCAGTGTAAAGGCTTGAAAATTTGTGGACATACTATTCAAAAAATGGGGAAACGGATTTCACGAAAAAAAAATTTAGTTCCAGAAATCACCGATAGGTGGCGCTGTACCACTGGACGTATGCTGAAAAGACACAAAAACACGTTTTAAACACATTTTATTTGAAAGTACCAAGCATACATGAAACAAGGACGTTATCGATGCAGGGAATGCTGCTCAATATGGTTCCCTTCCTGAAGATGTAAAATGTGAAGTCTGTGGACAGCTTGTTCAACTGCGGATCGTAACTGGTCATCTGAGATGCTTCTCACATGCAGACTGATACTCTCTTTCAAATCTGCCAAGGTTATCAGACGTTCTCGATAAACAAGGTTTTTTAAGTGTCCCCAAAGCCAAAAATCACACGGATTAAGATCCGGTGAACGAGATGGCCAAGTTGTCGGAAACGCGCGACTGATTATTCTGTCAGTGGTGAAATGTTGGCGAAGAAACTGTTGCACAGGGAGTCCAATGTGTGGAGGTGCTCCATCTTGCATAAAAGTAATGGTGTCAAGGCATTGGCGCTGCTGCAAATGGGGTACAACAAATGTTTCGAGCATCCTTTTGTACCTGTTGGCCGTCACGGTACATGTCTCAAGGCCATTGGAAGTAACCTCTTCGAAAAAGAACGGTCCAAGGATGAATGTGGCTGTGAATCCACACCAGACTGTAACTTTCGGTGAGTGGAGTGGAATCTCTTGGAAGGTACGGGGGTTTGTCGTGTCCCATATGCGACAGTTATGGGTGTTCACTGTTCCACTGAGGTGGAAATGGGCCTCATCGCTCCACAGAATCTGCCACGGCCACGATGCATCCACTTCAACTCTAGCAAGAAATGTCAATGCAAAGGTCAGTCGCATCTCCCTGTCTGTGGCCAGCAATTGTTGATTAGGGCGGATTTTGTACGGGAAACAATGCACCATTTTTCTGAGTACGTTCCACACTGTGCTATAGGGAACACCCAAGTGTCGTGACACTGCACGTGCACTACTGCAGCCTAAAACATTATCCATTGACTGTTCAACAATACCGGTGGCAACATCTTCAACGACATCTGAACGAACCGGTTTGCGTCCTCGACCAGGCTGAACTCCAAGATGTCCAGTTTCCTCGAATCGAGCGATCATTCTCCTGAGAGCTTGTGGAAGCAATGGTCCCTTACGCAAATCCTTAAGTCGGCGAAACTCTCGAAGTGCTGCTGGAGCATTTCCTTTATTCTCGTAAAACAACTTCACAAGCAAAGCGCGTTCTGGCAGCGTGACAGCCATCACTAATAAGAATGACATTCCCCACCTTTTAACTTCTTTTATACCCAGAACATGGCTTCTAACCATGCTTTATGCAAATTTTTCTGGTTACAGTATGAAATTGCAGTTACGACGGGAGTTCTAGCTTCTTTACTATTTTTATTTTCCATAAGGGGCAGAAAAATTAAAAAGGAAGCATGGAAGCATTCCATTCCGCATAAACATTTTAATTTTTATTATTATTTGTGTCTTTTGATCATAGTTCCAGTTGTGCAGCGCCACCTATCGGGGATTTCAGGAACTAATTTTTTTTTCGTGAAATCCGTTTCCCCATATTTTGAATAGTATGTGTACAAAATTTTGAGCCTTTACACTGAGTAGTTCGATATCCATGGAGGTCAGAGTAGGGGTGTTTTATTTCTGGCCACCTTGTATATGCACGAAAAACTATCAAACAACGACAAATAAAAATAAATTAAACCTAAGCTTAAAACGATACATTTAAAAGTATAAGGATGTACGAAAAATCTATAATTGAAATACAATTTAATGACAAAAGCATACAGCTAACGTAAAAACAATTTATTTACATTGCATACCTAAAATAAAACAAATCAGGAAATCAAGTCCGTATTTCTTTAAAATCAGGTCAAATCAAGTTTATTTATTGATTGAGATAGCTACAACAGTATTATGTGGCATCGGTAGCCTGGTTGGTAGAGCGTCAGTCTCGTAATCGAAAGGTCACGGGTTCTGTCCTCGTCTCGACCAAAGACCGCCGTGTTGGCTGATGGCAGTTGGGGCACGTTCAATGGGTCGCGACTGCAAAGTCCTCCAAGTTCCTATAACAAAACGATACCACTGGAAGTACTGAATCAGGGATGAGTCGGTCTCTGATTTGGATCTGAATTCTGACTTGCGGATGGATGAATGAGTGTATGAATGAGTTCGACCTCCCCTAAAAAGGGTTGTGTCGTGTGTGTTCGAGCAAAGTCGTACTTTCACCTTCGCAGTGCTCGTTAACAACGAAAGGGGCACACCTCTGCCTTCCCCTCCGCTCTTTCGTGCTTGGTATGACCAAGTGGCATTAGAACCACCACCGCAACATTATTATACACATAATTTTTAAACTTTTAATTTAAATGAAAACACAGCTGTCAACACGCGCAAACACAATTGATGTCACAACAACCACGCTCGAACTTTCGACGCCAGTTGGTGTAACGTACATGTCTGACTTTCCTACGCCAATTGCGGTAATGCAATGCAGATAAGAATTTTTTTATTTCCCTTATTCTGTTCTGTTTTAATTTAAAAGTACTTCAGAATGAATCCGAAAGATCAATTCATTAACAACATTTAATTTTAAATACATCAAACACAAAGAAAATAAACAGAATTGTTTGAAATAATCGGTGGAAATTCTCTAAGCCTAACCTCAACTCTTTTGGAAAAAAATACCCTGAGCCCTACTCATCTTTGGCAGGATTGGGCATCAGCTTTCTGGCTCGAAAGTTAATTTTTAACGATTGAAAAATGAAACACTCAATGAACAGGAATAAAAGCCTATGCTCTATTCCTAACTATAATCTTTCTTTGTGTTAAATTTCATCCAATTCTGTTCAGTCATTCTGTCGTGATTGAGTAACTAACAAGCATACATCCAAACTTTCACATTTATGTAGTAGTGTAGAAGATGCATTCGTAATGTTGATGCACTCCTAAATGATTTTAGCGTTTTTAAATATTTAACTCTGTCACTTAATTGCAGACTTAAAGCTAAAAATTCATTAATTCGGCCAGAGACATCATTGTGTGCGAAAAGGTTAATATAGGTACGTTTCTTGCTAATTTCCTATTGAAATAAACTGACAAAGCATTTTTCAACCTCTTGGGTTGGACTAATCGAGACTAATGTCTGATAGCGGTCACCAATTTCTGCGTCAAAATTACAAATCAAATTTATCTTGTCACGTTTTTCATTTATATTTCATCATATATATCATACACTTTTTTAAAAAAATTCCTAAAATTAGTTTACACCCTCCCTATACATAATTATAAATATTCAAATATTCAATCGCTAATGAAATACTTTTTATTCATCCACTCGAATGCAAATGCATTTTTAAAAAATTGTAGTGGATAACACTCAATATTAATACAGTTTTTTTTATATTAATTGATTCCTTAAATTTAATTCATTTTTAATACTTTAAATACAGCTCTAGCCATTTGTAATGAAAATTGAAACCAACAGGCAATAGCTCGATCGGTAAAATGCTAGGATTTCAGTATTTTTCATGTGAAGAATGCGAGTTCAATTCGTGTGAAAATAAATCATGTATTGATAAAGTAATTAATTTTAGTTACATATGGAAGAAATTTTTTTCTCATGAAAGATATTTAGCAAGATATAAATTTAGGAATAAATACCGTCAGTGTCGAAACGTGTTAATAGCTGGAATTTTTTTTCTCTTTTAATATTGTGATCCTGTCATGTCTATACATATTTATATTAATTGTCATTATTTAATAAAAAGTAAACACGGTGTGAATAAAATTCTTCTTTGTTGGTCTAAGTAGGAATTAATTTATTATTAGTTTAATACAACTTTTTTTTAAAGGTATGTGACTACGTTTCAGGTGATATTCTGAAAAACATTCGAAAATAATAACATTTAACAATAGTAACAGCATTGAAAAAAAAATATCTGTGAAACCAAAAGATACCAATTAAGTAGAAATCAACAAAAAAAAAAAATTGGAAAAAATGCTTTTTTTCGTGGAGTGGGTGGCTTAAAAGAGATATAAACCAAAAGTATTCTTTAAAAATGCACTATTCTTGCACTATTAATAAAAAAAGAGCTTATTTCTATCCATTTTTTAAATACTGGAATTTCGACTGATTACAAAAGTTTCATCTTTTTCCATATTGTGAAGCAATAAACTATAAAATATTTCTAAATGAACCTATTTATTCTCTGTTTCAGGAATGGAAGAGCATATTGAAAAATTATTGCATTAAATGTGAGCAAAAGTATGAATTAGAGTTTAAATTATGAAGTTCTCTCTCTTAGATTTTTTTATCTAATAGAGATTAGACTTTGAAAAAATGACATTTAGAGAAGAAAAACAGCATTAACACAGGTATAAATTACATATATAAAAACTAAAAAAATGGACCGAGAAATTACATCGATTTTGAAGCAAAAGTAATCGTTGGATTCTAATTTATGAAGCGTTTCGTAAGAAAATTCTATCAGAGATTTGAATTTCAGTGACAACTTCAAAAGATGAAAAATATCACAACAACGTATGAAAAAAACCGGGTAAAACAGTAAATAAAAGTAAAAGAGTAAATTTAAATTTCACGAAAATAAATTTATGTGAGTTCTTTCTCCAAGAAGGAAATACAAGACAGAATCAGACGAATTTAAAAAGTGGATACGATCTCTGTAAAAGTCAAAACATTCAATTAAAATATGGCGTACAATCATTGGAACATTGCATGAACCACAAACAGGTGGAGAACAAACAGAAAGTGCCTGTGAATGGCCGATTTGCAGTTGAGTTAAAATCACATCATACTTCCGGTTGAAAGATCAGGTCCATGGCGTTATAGAGAACTTTTACCTCGACCAGTTTATTACTCAAGTCTTTATTTTAATCATCTAGCTAATTCTTTAACATCCACTTACGTAATGTGCTGTTGATATCGGTATAATGCAGAGGTTATGGGCGATACATAGTAGATAATTTAGATTTCCAAAATAGAAGGTGTCATTTTGTTAGATAGTAAAAAAATAAAACAGTTACAGGGTTAAGAAAAATTAAATTTAAAAAAAAATCATTTTTCAAAAAATAGATTTTTTAAAATAGTTCTCTATTTAAAACATTTATTTTACTAACTATAAAGAATACCCTTAACCACTTCGCATACAATGACGTGTCTAGAGTGAGCATCGAATTTTTGAATTTTTAATCTGCAATTAAGTGAAAAGTATTAAATAATTTAAAATGAAAAAAGTCACTTGAAACGTATTATTATTAAAGGAATTAAAATAATTGTAAATAGTCCAGTTATTAAGCTATTAAATTCGTCATTTAATTAGGAAGTTAAGTAAATTCGTATTTCAGGTGATTAAGAAATGAAGTTTCTATTATCATTATTGGTGCAGGCTTAAAATATATATTCTTAAATCAAGGCTGTTAAATTCAATTGATAATAGAAACCAAATAATTCAGGTTTAAATGTATCTAGGTAATAACAACGAAAAAAAAACACACACACATAACCGCACCCTTCAATTTTTATAAAGACGTGTGTTTCTTTCGCGAATACCTTAGAAAATGGAACGAGGCTAGAGAGAAAAATGTTTTCTTGATGACAATTGCATATCTTCTCGGTCAACATCTTTCTACTTCAAGAGATAATCTTATCTCAGTGATTAATTACAAAACAGAACCAAGATGAATATCTGCAATTCTAAATCCGACAAAAGATTAATTCATATCGCTCGTGCCCAAACACAGGAATAATTATTTATGTACCACTTTTCGTGTGTTTGCAGACTTGTTTACGAAAAATTGAAAAATTCTTTGCTTGCAGCTTGCTTTTAAATCTTTATTACTTCCAGCTGAATATGATTAGCTCTGATTTATGGCCTAGTTAGACCTATGAAGAAAATCGAAAGAGACTTCTTTCAAATATTTAAAATCCTTAAATTTTATTTTAAATTCAGTTGAACCTCTGAAGTTTTATTTTTTCCCCACATAGTATAGCTTGAGCTTGGTTTGTGCACGTTGCCACAAACTGACATAATGCAATTTTTTTTTTAATTTGGGGAAATATGAAACTTGAATTTTTTTGTCTATTACAAAATTTCCGGAAGTGTAAAAAGCTGAAATTATTCCCGTACATATATGTAGAAAGATTTTGAGAATAACTACATGAGAGGCGTTATTCCTTTGTCCACACCTTACCTTAGTGCTAGGACACTCGTACGAGTACCATGGAAATTGCATTTCTTGAGTTCTCTTGCTAATGATCACTTGGTTGGTAGAGTCCTGGAGTTTCATTTTTCTGTATTACCCTCGTGAGAGCAGAGTTAAAGTTTCGAAAACACGGTACATAAAAGAATAAATGTCAAATAACATCTCCGCAACTTTTTAAATCTATACTTATAATAAAGCTCAATGTGTGTGTGTGTGTGTGTGTGTGTGTGTTGGCACTCTGCAGGTCAGACCTCTGGACTTACAGCTACCAAATTTGGTACATGTATACCTTGGAGGTCGGGAATGTGCACCTCGGAGCCCTTTTTTCGATTTTTTATTAGAATTTGAAATAATTAAAATTTAAGCGAAATTTCGACGTTTTTCCGCTATAACTTCCGAAAATGTTATCGCACAAATATGATTTTTACATCAATTTGAAGATTAAAAAATTAGCTTTCTAATGGTATCAATGTTTTAATGTATAACTTAAGCTTCTATTTTTAACGAATTTTTAAAGAAATATTTTGACCATGTTTTTTTTGAGCACGTGACTGGGTAAAATAAAACAATGACGGAAGTTAAAATAATAAAAAAAAATCTATCATCGTAAATCAAGTCTAAAGAAATGATACTTTTAGCACGTGACTGGATAAAATAACATAAACATAAAATGTGATATTTTCTAAAAAAATAAATGCAAAGCCAAGGTTTCTATAATCGTTTGCAACATCTAAATCATTTATTCAATTTTTTTTTTCCTTTTCGCTTTGTTTAAAAAAACATATATAATATTTTTGCCGCATCACAGAAAAAAGCATTTTTAATTTCAGGCCAATCAATGCCCGGAATTACTTCAAGTCTAATGAATATGTGACTCAATTGAAAATTTTAGAACGCATTACTCATGGCGAACCAACTGGTCGCCAAAGGCGGCTAGTATATAAATAAGGCGAGTCTAAAATCATGGGACAGACTTTGAAGAGTAATAGAACCCACTACAATAAACAATTCTTATATAGGAACATATGACTGGAAGTAACACTTTGAGGTACGAACAGAAAAAATAGCACATGAAATGAAAAAGGTGTCTATTTACAACGTCGTCGCTAAGTTATCTTTTTACAGAAATGTCTTCAATAAATGTTCAATAGTGTGGCTATCGACAGTAATGCAAGCTTGGTGTCGTCGATGGAGTGATTGGAGAAAACTTCCCATAGCCTGGGAAATGCAGCCGCACAGGATAGTCGAGCAACGAATTCTTTCATATAGTCAACTGGGGTCTCGTAAACGAGGGCACCTCAAATGTCCCCATGGGAAAAACTGAGACTCGATCAATCTGGCGATCGTGGTGGTCATCGGACTGCCCCACCAAGCGCAATCTAGCGCACACCATAAGTAGCATCTGGCAATTTCCAGCAACTGTTTTAACAGTTTACAGAAGATGAACATTTTATGGTTCAGTTGATGTCATATTTTTCTGTTTGGTCTCAACGTGTCACTTTCGGTCATATGTTTCTATACAGTAATTGTTTGTTGTAGTAAGCCCTACCATCCTCAAAGACTGTCCCATGATTTTAGACTCGCCATGCACGGGGAATCACCATCGGGGAATCTCTTGTCTGAATGACTTCATTCGTTATTGATTCGAGGTGAAATATACCAAAATTAGCTCCTGTTATCGCCGGTGTATGTGGCAATCCATGTGCTAAGCAATTCACTGATGAAATCATCATCAATTCAATTTTTGTAATATTTATTTATTTACAATTAGCTTTTTAAAAAAGTATCGTATGATATTTTAAATCATAATTTGGCAACAAGTAGATCCTTGCTAAGCCTCAAAGATGTTCCGTCATGTGCTGCTAACTTTGAACTCTAAATCCCTAATTTTAACTC
This sequence comes from Argiope trifasciata, assembly GCA_026543055.1. Taxonomy (NCBI): domain Eukaryota; kingdom Metazoa; phylum Arthropoda; class Arachnida; order Araneae; family Araneidae; genus Argiope; species Argiope trifasciata. The sequence continues at coordinate 79,581 of JAPMOQ010065457.1, read as the reverse complement.
AGAGATCATCTACCAAATTTCAATCTACAGAATCCTCAAAATCTCAAGGTCTGACTTGAGGGCGACGGCACTTTTTTTTTTATTTCTCATAAGCGAGGTATAACAAAGACACAAATACATTTTTTTTTGAAAATGGGGGAAAAAAAGTGCAGTTTTTTTTTCCTACGAGTCGTTGTACACTTCCCAACAACCCTCGGTCGGGAGACAGTCGAGTGTCGTTCTTTTGTGTTCCTTTCCCCCTCCTCCCCTTTCCGGTGCTTATTACATCATACGTCATGAGGGCGGTGTCCCGTAAACATGTCAAGAAAACACCCTCGTGCGTCGGTCGACCACCGGGGGCAGAGGCCTGCCTTAAGGCTCCAGACGCGGCGTGTCCTCGTTGTGCCTTTATTCCAATGGATTGCTGTATTATTTTTTACTTACTTGCACACGAATTTAAAGAAACAGTCCGGCAACTGCAAAAAAAAATTCGTGATTTTTCTATGTTTAAATTCAGGCTGAGCCAAAGCAGATACTTTTTTGGATTTATGCCAATCTGTTTGTGAATATTTACATGAAGAGCTGCTTCTAGTAATTCGAGATTCCCTACAAAATTTTGAAAGCAGATCGCATATGAAAAGTGTATTTGCTTGCCGGCTCACCATAACTGAATTACCGGGTGTGGTCTCAACGAAACTTTTCTTCATACACCTTTAATAAAGGTCTTAAGCACCCTCCCACATGCTGAAAATTGTAGGCCATGAGCGTAGCAAGTGCTCAGATTTTTTATTTTCAACTATCCATATATGAGCGTTTCAAAATATATCAAAGAAAATTGGACATAGGCTCTGAACATATTTATTTTCATCCAACTGAAACCAAATTCGAACATGAATTATATTCTTGCATATTCTATAACTACTAGATATTCTATTTATATTTTATGTAACATATTTCAAAGTACAGCTTTATTCATTTATAATCCACAACACTTTGATATTCTATTTATGCACCATATTTCGAAGCTGGGCTATATTCTGTAGACATTCGATACTCTAATTATTCTATACTAGCTTGTACTCGGGACGTTGCTGTCACAGAAGAAATGATCTTTGAAATATCGTTTGGAATTTGAAATAGTTATCTTGCTTAATTAAGAATGACATTTATTTTCTTCTCAGCAAAGAATACATTTATTGAAATTGAAGGATATATAAAGGAGAAGCATAAATAGCATTGGTTTTATTTTTACTATTCTATTCTACAAAAATTTATTTTTATATTTTAAATTTGTGTATTCTTTTAGAATGGTAATGAAGAAAACTATTGTATTACGTGATTCGTTTAATAATCGTTCAGACTTCTCAAGTTTAATGTTGAAAAAATGTGGTTAGAATATTTCCCTTTCAAATTGATTAAACATAGAAAACAAATTTATACCATGAAATCTTTAATATAGTTGAAAAGATAATTTTTTGGAAATTGTGATGATGTAAAATTATTTGTACTATAATATTTTCGGAAGTTACTGCAAAAAACGCTCAAATTTTATTGAATGTTTGTTAAAATTTCAAACCTATAGGATTGAAACTTTGCTTTTTAACTTTTTCGCAAACTTCCTAATAAAACTATTACCTCAGAGAAAGACTTACATTGCATTTACGTACAATAGCTAAGAAATATTAATGCCTAGCTTGAGTTTTGCATCACTGTTGTCTCCTTTGAGAGTTATTTGGTGTTTAATCTATCGTTAATAGATGCGCCAAATAGATCTAAAAATATTTTTTATTCCTTAGATGATTATATTATGCTTATAACCTTCGCGTAAGTGCAAGCAATAAGTGTTCAAATTTTTTTTCCAGTTGGATGAGCGGTACGACAGTACATTTTTATTTGTATAAGATATACTCTGAATATTTCGAACTTTACTATGTTCTTCGGAAAGGGGAAAAATTTACAAAACAATTATGTTACATGTCTTAGTTGTTGCGTTTTATCTTATAGCGTTTACAGGCATATAAATATACGACAGAAAGTTAAGCTACGGATAGTTGTGGTTTTCAAAATTTCATAAAGATGTACGTTTTAAATTCTAAACTTAAGCACCACATTTTATCCATCTAGCTATTTATGGTTCGTAATAGAGTGTTCGCTCATACAGGTACATATTCTTTGAATGGATTCTGCTCGAAATTCGACAGGATCTATAATTTAATGTAAAGATTGCATACTAAGTTTCAGCCCACTAATTCAAAGCAAAAAAAAAAAAAAAAGTTGTTAAATAAAACAAAAAACACTTTGGTTATTACTTTGACTTAAATTAATAATTTAAAAAAGAAATTTGATTTATCACATTTACAGAAGACAGAAAATATCTCTGATATTTTCGAACAGAATTGCAACTCTTGTGGTGAGATCTCAAAACAAATTTTATCCGTCTAAAAGTATCTTTGAGACATGACATTTACATTTCCGCACTTATATGTATTATCAGATGATAAGCCTTTTGATTAATTGTATCTGAAATTTGATACAAATTTCCAATCATAACAATAGCATCAAAATCGTAAATTCGAATTCTTTTAACAATCACAATGCTTCATCATGATAATTTCATTTTTGATTATTATAATACATATTCTCTGGTTATGTTTTGGCTTTCAATCACACTTCACATACGGGTACGTATGTTAAAATTAAATATATAACATTAGAATAAAGAATTTGTATCAAATTTTGGATGCAATTTATCAAAATATTGATCATCTTACAATATGTATATTTATGATGATCACAATACTTTATTATAATAATTTCCTTTTCTATGGCAACGATGCTTGAACAATAATATTATAACATAATAAACTTAGAATATGAAAACTCATATCTCAAAGATTTAAAAGGAAAATTTTATGTGATCTTATCATAATCAAATTTCATGTGATCTATACCGGAATATCTGTGACATATCTCGGTTTCAATGGATAGAATATAGTGACATCCAACATTCTCTCTCAGAGCATGAAACGCGCCATAATGTTTTTAATAATGCAAGAGGAAGTTGAAGTGCGAATATTCTCAGTGGTTTAATTTTGACAAACTGTCATATCAAAATCAGTTGAGATTTTGAAGGGAACCATAATTTTAATTGAATTCCTAATACACGACAGGAAGTTTCTTTCCAGTTCAGAGAATACATTTGCATTCATAGAATGGAAAGTTTAAAGAACTTTCTGCCAGTTGGATTGACAGAAAAAATGTCACTGACACAGACAAATTCATGATTTCATTTTTTTTTTTTTTTTTTTTGGTTTCAAATTTTTAATTGTATTTAGTTAGATTTCCAAATTTTTTCAAAAAACTTATCGAAATGTTAATACTTTCCCTTAATAACTACTTAAAATAACTATAAATTTACAAAAACTTTTTAATTACTGACGGTACTTAAAAGTAGCATTTAAATCCAGCTAATGTCTTTTTTACTAGATTTTTTCTGATGGTATTCTAAAGAATATAGATAATTTAACCCAAATAACATGAACTTAATATAGGCTAAAAGTAGGAATTAAAAATATTTAATTAATTTAATTAAGATATTTCTTTTAATTACATTTATTTTCTTCGGTTCCTTGGGATTATTCGGCCAGAAAATAAACTACTGGTGCGAAAAGGAAGTTGACAAATTGATGGCAACATAATTCGGTAAATTAAGGGTTAAAAAAAACTTTATATTTATAAAAATGTTTGAAAAAATGTAAAGAAATAAAATCCCTTTATTTAAAAAGATTGGATTTTAGTACGGTTCTTTTTTTGTTGTTGTTCGTATAAGACGTACAGACTAACTATAGAATTGTTAAGCAATTCGAAATCAAGATTTTGACGATTTTCCACGTTTCAGAACTCTCTGAATTCGAAAAACACATTTTTGAAAAATACCCATCTGTCTGTGATAAAGATATCTCAAAAACGCTTTGAGCTAGACCGGTTCAAATTTGGTACACAGCCTCTTGACCAGATTTATAGATTTCGATCAAATTTTCAATTCTTTCAAACAAAATCTGTCGATCCGGCTGTTCAAATAGATACAAAATAAGAAACATTAAATAGATTAAATTCAGTGCACAGATTTAATATCTTTAGTGCAGATACCTATCAAAATTTGAAATTCAAAATTCAAAAAGGAGGTTGACTGTCTGTTGGTCTGTACTTTCAGAAACATGTATATGCGATGGTTCAAAAACGGATTGATTTGAATACATCAAATGCGGTGTGGGATTTTGCGACTACAATTGGGGTTCTGTGAGTGAAATTTTTATTTCAAACGGCTCAGGAAAGTCATCTCTGAACCACAAATTTCCCTTTCCAGTACTGTATGCTAGGAGTAACTGTATGCTAGGGGTAGAATAGCAAAACAACTCACCAAGGATCACATGATGCATTCCGTAAAAAGGCTCACTTTCCCTATAGGTTGATATTTCATTAATTATTGCGCGCTAATGCCATGCATTCTCTGGGATAAAACCTATGTTGAGAATATGCGAGAAAGTTTGGGGAGACGACTCCCAGTGGTTAATGAAACATTGTTGTAATGCCTTATTATTTCTATTCTGATTTGATTCAATGCATGGGAGATAATGTACATGCGAATAAAGTAATGTATTGATTTGCGATTGTTTCCTTTTTGAAGGATTTGAATTGCAATGCTGAAATACTGTTGGTCAACGGATTCTGAGACGACCCCATTTCGACGATTCCATCTCATTAAGGACCTTATCACACGGCGAAACATCGTCAGCAGTTTTCCGTTTCTATCCTCAAGAGCCGGTCAAGCAAGTTTTTTCGTAATCGATAACTTTTTCTAACCAGTTTGAAAATGCCGACGAGAGTGACGGAAATATTATTTGCAAACGAAATTCAACCAATCATGTGACACTTAGAAGAGACGTCACGCAAATGACGTCATTTTCCTTGTCGTTGCTGTAGGGAAAGTGCCGACGATATTTCGCCGTGTGATAAGGCCTTAAGAGGTGAAACGCGGAACGATGAGCGCATTTTCGGTATTCACCTTTGACCTTGGATTTCCCTCATTAAATACTTTTCAGTTCGATATTTTTTTTAATATGTCGGTGAGTACTGAGTTATTTCTGCCCACATTTTATTTTAACTCAAAATTTCGTATTAATATGAGTAGCCAAAAGTGCTAGAAGAAAACTTTCAGGAATGATACGAAAAAAATTTTACATATCATTAAATATTATGATCAAGAAGCTGAAAGCGAGAGAAAAAAATTGTCGAAAAAATTAAATAACATAAAAAAGAAGCATTTTAATATAAAAGAGATAATTATTATTTTGTAAAAAAAGTAATTACCAAATTTTAAGAACAGAAATTTTTCATTTAATCTTTATAATTTAATGTTTACACCTTTTATATTAAATTAAAATTACTCTGAAATATTTTACTGCACATTATTACCTTTTTAATAAATGCATCTTGTTCATTTTCAAGATTTGTTTTTAAATATAGCTTCTAAAACTGAGGATTGTAATTTTCTGTACGATTCGAGAGGGTAAGAAGTCCCTTGTCATATTTTACACAAAAAAACTGGTCTCTTCAGAAAAGGATTTATGCAAAAAAATTTGTTTTAAAACATTATGTTTATCAATTCTGTTGAGCCACGTAATAAAAATGTTAACAGTAATCCAGGCTTTTTACTTTCACTTGTTATAAGTATTCAAAAAGAAAATATTGTGCCCTAATTAAGAAAAAGTACGTGCAAATAAGCATTTTGAACGCCTTTTTTAGAATTGAACGAGGACCAAAATCTGACATGGAAATACAATTAATATCTCAATTTACCGAATTGCAAGAATATAAGTTATTCCATTTATGAATTATTACTTTTAGATGCATACGAAAATACAAAAACTTTGACAGATTTGGTCTAAAATTTGGTTAAAGTCTTTGTTTTAAATGTTAAAAATACATGAGAAATTTGACTTACCAAGTTTTTTACTTTCCAAATTCATTTGTAATCAAATAGCAAACCTCACAGACTTCCTCTGAATAGATTTTGTTTAAAATGTCTATAATCTTGATTAAAATATACAATACTTTGTTCGTAAGATCATATATTAAATTTCTTCTGTCAGGCGCAAAGCGTTTTTGAGTTGTCTTTGTAAAACACAAAGGAACCCGTAGACAATATTGTTCAAAATATATTTTACGAACTCCAAGTAAAAATTGAATTTTTTGACGATTACAATAATTTCTCTATATTTCATCTCCATGTAGAAGAAAGTAAAAATAAAAACTCCGTAATGGAACCTAGAGTACAATACTTTTGTAAATGTCAGTAACATCTCATTAACTTTAAGCATATATGCGTGAAATTCCAGATTAAAATTGCTTGTTAGGCAAATGTTTAGCTCAGTAATTAATTACATTTTAATGTCTTAACCCTTAAGTATAAAATTTTACGGTATAAAAAGACTTGAGCTTTTCTTATTTACATATAGAACAAATAAACGAAAATACAGCTGCCACAGGTACAGAGGGTTGTACAGATACCAGGTATGAAATTCCAAACTTTGCTTGCAATAGAAATTATTAATACTATCTGCAGTAAAATACGTATCAACACATTGTTCGTAATATCACAGGAATGGATTCAGCTATTTAAGGGCACATGATTAACTATATTAAAGGGCATTACATTAAAAAAATATTTTGTTGTATTGAAGAATTATTAGAAGATTGCATGTTGCAATTTATTTTAAATGCAATAAAACTATTTACATTCCAAATAGATACTGCTTTCAGAATTTTTTTAACCTAAATATTTATTAAAAAATTAGAAGAATTGTATAATTCTTATTAATTATGTATGTCTTTTTTTTATGAATATATGTGGTGGTATCTTAATAAGCCAATAACAGCCACTAAACACTGGTGATCACTTTTGTCTTAGGGATATTACACGACTGCAAATCGTAAGGTCGTGAGTTCAATCCTTTGCGAAATTCAGCCTTCCCATTGTCGCGACTCCACAATACAATTCGCCAAATATATAATAGGAGGTTTTTGCCCCCCAACTCCGATGCCATCCGATATTGTATCTTATGTTCGTCAGCTCTAGATAGCAAGTTTTTAAACTCTATTCGTCGTTCAACACTGGAAGTTTAATCTGTCCATAATGAGAACGTACATTTCTGAATCGTCCCACTTCAAATTCAAACATAAAACCTCTAAAATGATAGCATTCTTTGCTCACGTCTCCAATATCTAAATACTGAATAAATGTTTCACTTTTTGCCGCCAATGTAGCAGCGTCACGTTCAGATCTACTGCAATTGGTAGTTTCCCGCCCGATTCTTTCTCTTTTTACCTGATATCATTCAAGACCTCTTTACTATTTTTTTAAAATACATGGCCAACACGTGTATTGCATAAGCATTCATAAGATGGCTAGCCGAGAGGAGAAATATTTTCATTACTCGAAAAAGTACACTAGCTAGAAAGCATTAGTGTTGCCACTAGCAGTGTGTCTTGTCTTAAAGTAGAATTTAAAAATTATATTGTTTTTATCATTTATTATTAACTAGACGCCTTTGGCGACCAGCTGGTTCGCCAAGAGTAATGGGGTCTAAGATTTTCAATTAAATACTTATGTGCTTTGCTCTCTTTATAATTTCTTTGCTAGATATACTTAAACTTCGAAAGTCACGTAACACTGATTTACTAAATTAATGATATAGATGTTACAAACGATCATAGAAACCTTTGTCTTGTATTTCCTTTTTAGAAAACATAACATTTAATATTTATTTAATTGCATCCAATCACGTGGTGAATGTTACATTTTTTTTTTCGATTTAATTTGCAGTCCTAGTTAATTTATTTTTTAATTTGAGCTTCTGTCAGTATGATTTCAACAGTTTAATAAAAGCTATTTTTTTCCCTTTGCTCGTTCATTATTTATTTTAGAAAATGTCACATATTATATTTCTTTTATTTTATCCAGTCACGTGCTAAAAGTTGCAATTCTTTAGACTTGATTTACGATGATAGATTTTTTTTTATTATTTGAACTTCCGTCATTGTTTTATTTTACCCAGTCACGTGCTCAAAAAAACATGGTCAAAATATTTCTTTAAAAATCCATTAAAAATAGAAGCTTAAGCTATACATTGAAATATTGATACCATTAGAAAGCTAATTTTTTAATCTTTAAATTGATGTAAAAATCATATTTGTGCGATAACATTTTCGGAAGTTATAGCGGAAAAACGTCGAAATTTCGCTTAAATTTTAATTATTTCAAATTCTAATAAAAAATTCGGAAAAAGGGGCTCCGAGGTGCACATTCCCGACTTCCAAGGTATACATGTACCCAATTTGGTAGTTGTAGGTCCAACAGTCTGGTCTGTAGAGCGCCAACACACACACACACACACACACACATTGAGCTTTATTATAAATATATAGATATAGATTTGGAGTTCATTGGCGTTTTACTTTTCCTTATTTTTTTTCTGTCATCATTTCACCGTCAAGTGCAGTATAAATATTTGCTACGACATAATAATTTTCATTCAATATTTCCAACAATATTGGCAAAATCAACCAAAAATGTCTTGGGTCAAGTGATTCGTTGTCTAACAATCTCAAAGCGAATAAAATGCAATATTATATAATTGCGAAGATATACACATTAGAAAAAGAAGACTGTAAGCCTTTAGAAAAGCGAAAGTTAGTTAACTATTCATTTAATTAGAGAATAGCTGAAATCTTACTTTTTCCCTTTTGTAACTTGGGAGCAAATTATTGCGCAAGAAATATGCTTCTATCTTATTTTTAAAATTCAAAATTTTAGCTTTTCAATGACACCACCTTTCTTTCCTTACGATTTTCTATTCAGTTTCATCCATTTTTCCAAATTTAGTATACAATCAGATGAAGGTATTTTTGAAATAAGAAATTTCAAAGAAACTCCGTTGTTAGGAAACGTTAGCGAAAGGTTTTAGCTACTCAACCTTTGTAATTTGGTATTTCCGTTGCAATTTTTTAATACATAATTGCCATAAATCATTAGAGAATTGTGATTGAATTTTTAAAAAATTCAAAGCAAACGATTAATAATTAAAATCAAGAAAAACTAATTATTTTATTTTCATTTCAATAATTTATTTAAATCAAATTAATTGTCTTCAAACTTTTATTAAAACCTTTTTTTAAAGTTAATAATCAAAATATGAAACACTTATTCAGCAAATATTAATAAACTATAAAGGAATTTATCTGTGGGATTTTCAAAATCTTCCGAATAATTTCAATACCTCGAACAAAAGGAGTTTCTAGATCTTCATTTGTAATGAAGATGAAAGTTTGTTGTGTGTGTTAGTGCTGTACAGGCAAATCGTTGACTTAGAGTTTCCAAAATTTGGGCACACTTATTTTGGAGAACGAGAATGTGCACTTTGAAGCCATTTTCACAAATTTTTAATTTATGAAAAATTAAGCGCAATTTTGGCATTTTGCCGCGTTAACCTCCGAAAATGTTACAGCCCAAATCTGATTTTTACATTCCTTAAAGTTCCAAAAATAATCTTTTCGTAGATGCCACTGATTTAACCAATTTTCAATAAATTAAAGAACATTTTAATTATATTTTTAAACAATTTATTTTCCACATAATGAAAATAAAACTTAACTTAAACGAGCATGTTATGAATGCGTGGGAAGACTTATTTATCAGAGCATTGCCAGTATGTTGGCAAAAACTGAAATTAAGAAACACCAGCGGATGACCGAGCTCCGCTCGGAGAAAACAGGTATCGAAGCTAACTCGAAGATTTAAATTTTCAATTGTGATTTATCAAAACAATACATGCCATAAGAAAATTTGTGAAACCATTGGTGAAAAGATAACCGGTTAAAGGGCACCATTGTAAACTATTCTAAACAAAGTTAGAGTTTGGAAAGGGAACTATTCTATACAAAGGTAAAGTAAAGGTAAAGATTGAAGTGTGTTGAAGTTCAATATTTTTGACAAATTGATTTAGAAAAACCAAACATATATACATACATAAGAAACATATTATAAACCTATAACAGCATAAACATAAAACTTTATTAGTTCGCCATATTGGCCATAGATGGCAGCACGTTACCGCTTGAAAATTTAAGTAGCCATTATGGCGAACTAATAAAGTTTGAAAATATCCTATCTGTATCTCCGAACTGCTGGACGGTAGCGCTTCAAAACCGGCGCCAATTGATTCCTCTTGGCCAAAAACCCCAGACCCCCAAGTTTACCGGAGTTTATTCATTCTGGGGCGATTTTCGACTTGACAACCATTCCTCGTATTATAGTATTAGATAAAAGTAAGTAAAAAGTAAAATAAATTTAGTAAAAGTAAAGTAAAATAAAAAATAAATACTCTTAATAAAAATACTCTTAAAGTAAAATAAATTTAGGAAAAGCATAAAATGTTGAGCATGTGCTTGTATGAAATAAAATAAGTACGACATGATTTAATTTATGAAAAAGTAATCAACCAAATTTCATGTAATTGTTTTAATGCGTTTCTCAAATATTGAGTGTATATGAAAGTAGAAGAGCAACAGAAAACAGGCAGCCTTCTTGCGGAAGTCTTCGATTTTCATTTGAAATTTGATAGAAACAATTTCAGTATGAAGACCACACACAAAATTTTGTCTTTTTTAATTTCATCACACCTTTGAGTATCGTGTTGAAAGATTCACAGAGCAACAGAGAAAGATTCCAAATTGTCTCTTTTCGGGATCAAGAAGATTTGAATTGTGGAGCTCCATCAAAAATTCGAGATCGTATTTCCTGAAGATTTTAATGTTTGCATTTAAAAATTAAAGGTTTACGTTCATTTTATTTTACTCAATGAACGAATGAAAGATACCTTTTTAAATAACAACGCAAGTGTTATTTTACTTTTCTTGACTTATTACAAATTTTCAATAAAACCCAAAAACAATAAGTCACTGATTAAAGATAAACAAGTTAACTCGTAGAAGTCTTTTTTTTTCAAATATAAAAATATGTCACTGTTGCCACACAATTTTACAAAACTTTACTGTTTTTGAATAGTTTAAATGAAGTAAGTTCCCTCTATATTACTTTTGTAGCCGCATATATTTCGAAAAAATACACAAATTGATTGCCGCAAGCCTATATTGTGTAGGCCTGCGGCTATTAATTTGTGTACAAATATTTGACACAATGTACAATTGTGTACATTGCATAAATACTTGACACTTGTACAAACGACACAATAATACTCAAGCCTCAGAAGTGACAACTGAGTCAAATATTTTCATGGATGCAAGTTGATAATACTTGATTGGTAAATTTTGATTGGATTAAATTATCTTAGTTTTAATTTAATCTATATTAATTCGACATAATTAATGCTAATATAATCTACATTAATTCGATTAAATAATGATTAAATTATAAAATTTGAAAAAAAAATATTGCCCTCAATAGCACCAATGTATGTTATTCAAATTCAACAGGAAACTCTAAAGCGGTTTACTCTCAAAGAAATAAATTTATTCTATAGCTTTTACAAACAGCCACGGAGAGCTCTGAGATTTTATAAAGCCAACAAGTTAAACCAATAATAAAGCTTTTAGTTAGTGACTGTCTTAAGGTCAGACATAAGAACTAAGAATCAAATTGAAAAAAGAAAAAAGAAAAAAAAATTCTGAATTTTAAGCAGGGACAAACTCGTTTGGTCTTCTGAAGGTCACGAACTAAACAGATGTAAAAAGAAGACAAGGCAGTTGCGAAACCTCGATCTTCAAACGAAGAGAAAATAATAATAATAAATTCCTTAAAGCTCGAATCAGAAAGTAAGAAAAGAAGGTGAGAGGAATTCAACTGCTTTTAACTACCAGACACTTCTGCTGGTACCCCACTCCCGAAAAAAAAAAATTTACATTTTTAAGTTGGTTAATCAAAATTCCTGATGGGGGGAGGTATGCCAGATGAGCCTCAATGTTCGATAAGAACTCTAGTGACAATTGTGTAAGTGTCTTGGGAAATTTGTCATTTGACAGTTAAAATTGTCCTGTCTTATGAAGAAATATTGAGTTGCAACATGCATTTAGCCGTTAATTGTAAGTGCGCTTTTAAATGCTAATCGCCTTTGGCGATTAATTTATTTGCCAAGGTTATTTTCTTAGGCTGTTAAATGCGATAATAAGGCTGTTAATATGCGACGCATTTTATTAAAAAAATTTTATCTTGTTATTTGACACGATTGGATAATATGGGAATTGATTAAACTATATTGATAATGTAGATTTGATTATATTAGATAATGTAATGGAATCAATCTGTTACTGTTTATCGTGGATGAAAATTTAAAAAGTATGTTTATTATACAACTAGCCGCCGTTGGCGACCAGCTGGTTCGCTATGAGTAAAGCGTTCTAAAATTTTCAATTAAATCACATATTCATTAGGCTTGAAGTAATTCCGGGCATTGATTGACCTGAAATTACTATTTTCTTTAAGATGATGGATAGAAAGTTCTAAAAGTACACCTTTTCCTAGTAGTATTCTTTAATTTTATAAATCAGTCAGTTTTAACTATCGGTTTTGCTTCCAAAATATCAAATTTCGATGATGTTGCCAAAATATTAAATATGTTTTTTAAAGAAAGCGGGAATGGGAAAAAAGTATTAAATTAATGATGCAGATATTGCAAACGATTACATAAATATGCCATTAGGTCGGGATTTCAATGCATATCCTGTCTAAATTCAATCAGGTTTACCGTAAATAAAGAAGATTTATTGAGTTAATGGTATAGATATTGCAAACGATTGTAGAAACCTTTGCTCTGCATTTATTTTTTAAAGAAAATATCATATTTTATATTTCTTTTATTTTATCCAGTCACGTACTAAAAAAACATAGTTAAAATATTTTTTAAAAAATTCGTTAAAAATAGAAGCTTGAGTTATATATTAAAACACTGATACCATTAGAAGGCTAATTTTTTAATCTTTAAATTGATGTAAAAATCATGTTTATGCGATAATATTTTTGGAAGTTATAGCGGAAAAACGTCGAAATTTCGCTTAAATTTTAATTAATTCAAATTCTAATGAAAAATTCGAAAAAAAGGGCTCCGAGGTGCACATTCCGGACCTCCAAGGTATGCATGTACCGAATTTGGTAGCTGCAGGTCTAACGGTTTAGCCTGTAGAGCGCCAACACACACACACACATTGAGCTTTATTATAAGTATAGATAAATGCGGAAATCTTATTTCGAATAAACTTACACATATGAAGTTTTAACATCTGCAAAATTATACTATCGATTGGTGAAATCGAATTTCGCCAAAACATTTAAAACATCGTTGCAGATTGTGTATTAAATTGAATTAAAAACATTTAATAAAGCTAAAGAGAAAAGCTGCAAAGATATGAAATAGATAATTTAAAAAAAAAATTAATTTTAAAATAATGCAAAATTAATGTTTGGAGATAATGGTTTTTGAAAGTATAAACATGACTTTCCATATACAAGTGATAGGGATTGCCCATTTACGACTATAAAGCCTGTTTTCTTTGCTTTATATGATACAATTAATATGCTTTGTTTGACACTTTTTTCTTGATTTCTTTTTCATTTTTTCCTGTGGCTTAATGATGCGTTTGGTGACATTGCGAGCCCTCTCCCGAGTATTTTAATAATCCACTTCCATTGATTAAGTGAGGCGTTGAATTAAGTGTCGCTGTAAAAGAACGCTTACGAAGTTTCAGATTTTTTCATTGAAACAGAATGAAACATCTATACAGCAATTATCGGGATTCTACAATAATACAAACGATTTCTACGTCTCATAAGTTATCATATTATTTCTATAGAGGCTCATAATAAATGATGCATAAAATGTAAATTCATGAAGCTTATTGAAAACAGTTTTCCTTTTTTTTAAATATATCATTAATTACAAAAACTTGTATGAAATTTATTTATAGTTATCTCTGTCTATGCATGTGAATATATAAGTCTGAGGTATCGGATTAATAACTAAGTTATAATAGGCAGCCACCTAGAACCATTGGCTGACAGGGTGACAGACAGATGAATTTTAAAAAAATAAATAAATTTGCTTATAATTACAAAAAATGTATCGCAAAAAAAGTAAAAATACAAATTATATGATTTATATATCACTAGCTTGTAGCCGGCGCTTTGCTGCCGCAGAAGAAATAATTTTGGAAATATCGTTTGGAATTTAAAATAACTGTCTTGCTTCATTAGGAAAGATAGAAAGATTAATATTTAGTATCGGAAATGAATACATTCATTGAAATAGAGTGATGCATAAAGGATAAACGTAAATAATATTAATTCTATTTTTGTAAACTTTATTATTCAGCACTTTAGGATAGGCAATTTTTGTTTTGTTTTGTTTTGTTTTGTTTGTCCATCTTCAGCAGAAACAAATAAGTGCAAGTAATAAGTACCCAAAGTTTCATCGGAATCGGATGAGCGGTACGGCACTGCGTAAGAGACATACAGACAAACATTCATTTTTATTTACAAAGAAGATAAGGACCACAATGCTTATTTATACTAAATTATAAGAATAACTATTATATAACAGTAAAATTAATTACTTACACCTATTTATTCAAATATTGATTAAGCATCTAACTTGTTAAATTAAATTGTCAAAATAATAATTCTAAATGTGGAATTTGTTCAAATTGGGTGATTCCTTATAAAATATTATATTGAATGATATTATCGGTGAGCAAGAGAATCATTAAATAAAAATTGCGTTTAATTGTTCAATACATTTTTACTTAAATCATTTCCCCCCATCATCTATACTTATAATAAAGCTCAATGTGTGTGTGTGTGTGTGTGTGTGTGTGTGTGTGTTGGCTCTCTACAGGCCAGACCGCTGGATTTACAGCTACCAAATTTGGTACATGTATACCTTGGAGGTCGGGAATGTGCACCTTGGAGCCTTTTTTTCGAATTTTTAATTAGAATTTGAATTAATTAAAAATTAAGCGAAATTTCGAAGTTTTTAAGCTATAACTTCCGAAAATATTATTGCTCAAACAAGATTTTTACATCAATTTAAAGATTAAAAAATTAGCATTCTAATGGTATTAGTGTTTTAATGTATAATTCAAGCTTCTATTTTTAGCAAATTTTTAAAGAAATATTTCAGCCATGCTTTTTTTAGCACGTGACTGGATAAAATAAAAGAAAACGATAACGGATGTTCAATTAAAAAAACAACTATCATCGCAAATCAAATCTAAAGATATGCTACTTTAAGCACGTGACTGGATAAAATAAAATATAAAATGTGATCTTTTCTACAAAAATAAATGCAAAGCAAAGGTTTTTATTATCGTTTGCAATATCTAAATCATTTATTCAACAAATCTTCCTTATTTACGGTAAACCTGATTGAATTTAGACAGGATATGCATTGAAATCCCGATTTAATGGCATATTTATGAAATCGTTTGCAATATCTGTATCATTAATTCAATAATTTTTTCCCTTTTTCGCTTTCTTTAAAAAATATATTTAACATTTTGGCAACATCACCAAAAAAACATTTTTGATATTTTGCAAGCATAACCGATAATTAAAACTGACTGATTGATAAAATTAAAGAACATTATTAGGAAAACGTGTTCTTTTAGAACCTTCCGCCCATCATTTTCAAGAAAATATTAATTTCAGACCAATCAATGCCCGGACTAAATTCAAGGCTAATAAATATGTGATTTAATTGAAAATTTTAGAACGCATTTCCATGGTGAACCAGCTGCTCGCCAAAGGCGGCTAGTATATATAATAAAACATAAAGGAATAAAAAATAATTTATTTAGATCACTAAATATATACGGCATTATCCGGTATTAAAATTCTTCCACGTGTGTTTCTTTTTAAATAAACTTTTATAAATAAATTTTACTTTTCTTTCAAATATTGTAATATTTCTTTTCGCATATAGTCCTATCTTTTTGCATTTTTGATAAAATAAAAATTGTCATCTAAATTGTTTTTAAAGTAAAATATCAGCTAAAATAAAATAAACAATTGCACTGAAGCAGACGATTTTAAAAGCGCCTAAAGCAGATTTTCTGCATAAGCCTATTATGTTAATTCAAAATTTTATTCACAATTACTGAAGTACAAGAACGGTTTAAAAACATTTTGGGATTTAATTAAAAATTTAATTTTTCCTTAATTTTGAGGTATAATTAATTATTTGATTTTTATTTTAAATATTTAATTTTTCGTTAATTTTGAGATAGAACTAAATATTTAATTTTTCGTTAATAAAAAAACTTGAAAATTAAATCAGTAGTTTTTTAATGTAAATAATTAATCATCTCTACTTCTTAAGTTTTCTAATAGTTGTATTTTGTCAACAACTATTGGCATGTATTTTTATTCGTCAACAATAAAAAAATATTTTGTTTACATACGAATTATACACTTTTTGGATCTTCATATACTTTTGAATTTGACCGGAAGACTTATGTTTTATTTCAGTTATCATTAAATGAATGTTTTAAAACAGAAAAAAAAATGTTAGCCATGTACAAAAGAAAAATCTCAATAAAGGCCTTAAAGTTTTCCAATTAACAATTGGAAAATTTTAGCATAGTAGTACTTACAATTATCCTTATTTTAAAAGTATATGCTTTAAATTCTTTTAAATAATAATAATAAATGAGAGGCAAATAGCGTAAAAAGGAAATCTGTATTGCTCAAAATAGAAAATTTCTAAAATTATGATGGCGTAACTTTTTCTAATATTTTTCACTCAAAGGTTTCGATGGGACAGTTATGGTTAATTTTTCATAAGTGGAAGCATAAGTTTAATTTGCTAGCTAATGCTTTTCTTTTCCCTATTTTGAATTAAAATGAAACATTTTTTAAAAAAACACTAGTATTAAAATAAATCAGAAATAAAAAAATAATGGTAAAATAATGCAATATTCATTTTTGTGTGTTTCGTGTGTAAAAAATACTTCTTACAAGATTATTGATTCCATTGTCAACGCAAAAGACAAATTTCATTTATTTCTTATGAATTAAATACTTAATTCTATTAACTGACAAAAACTGATAGAATTCTTTCTTTTTTTTAAAAGAATAATTATACTAAGTTTGGTTGAAATCCCCATGTGGACAAGAGAAAGAATACTGTTAATTTTTCAAAGTGCAAAAGTTAAGTAAATAGTTTCAAATAATTAGAAAGTATTCGAAATTCCCCCCCCCCCTTTTTGCAATAATTTCGCAACAAATAATATTACAAGAAAAATTCAAATATCAAAGATATCAGCTAATAATATTAAAAAAATCAGTTCTATTTTTGAACAACATTTCTTTCAATTGTTATTAATTTTAAAAATTTCAAAACATTAAAGTTCAGTGTTATCTTTAAACTATTCTAACACATTTTTTTTTTTAATTTCTGCTTTTGTTTGATACAATTTTTTACCGTTCATTAGCTTCAAAATAACGATTTATCAAAGTTTAAAAACGAGCATTTGATAATCGTTTAAACGGAAGTGAAAAAAGTAAAACCATTGCTATTAAATGAAACAAATGGACAACAACCGCTTCAGATCATGAGATATTATTTAACAAACAATAACAAATAATCAAATATTTTGCCATCTCTTCACGAAATTTTTAACGATAGCAAATTTCCTTTTTGAGTAATTTGTCTTTGAAACCATTAGTAATTTTTTACAAAACTTAAAATTGACTATTTTCAAATAAAGAAATTTGCAGATAAAAATTAGGTTGCTAGGCATTGATTTGCAATGACATTAAAGCAATAATTAAACGCACCCTAAAATCAAGGATCAATCATTCAGAAGGATTAAAGAAAAGTAAATTTTTAACGAGCAAGTAAAAACTTTATATCAAAAAAATATTTTTATATCACCTTAAAATTCAAATTTTTATCTTTCCAAAAATATCGATTTAATTTCTGTGCAATTTTTTGATCGATATTAATCATTGAAAAATTTTGATGCAGTTATTCTGAAAAGACCAATTATTAAGTTTTCCTTTTGCTGAATAGTGGTAAAACTTTAAACTTTTTATTTTAAGGAAAGAAATTTTTAAAAACTTCTTGTTAATGTTAAAACATGTCAATCGACAAAGTTTTTTGTTTGTTTTAAAGTAAGTATTTTACGATGAGAGTATAAAAAGATAAGTACTGCATTCAAAAGCAAACGAAGGGTTACATGTCTCAGAAAATAAATTTTTCTTATTGAAACATAATATTTTTTACTGTTGACGAACACATTTGAAGAATTGCTGCCAGAATGTATGAGTACAATACTAAGAAACGAGTAATATATTTAAAAAAAATTAATTTCAATTCCTGCTTAGGTCAACAAATAAAATTTTTGTTTTAGTTACTTTTATTAAATAATAATAATAAAAAAAATGATCGAATTTTGCAAAAACTGAACTCGTATTCTTCACCTTAACTTGAAAAATGCTGAAATCTTTTCATTTCACTGATTGAGCTAATGCCTTCTTATTTTGAATTTCATTGTAAACTGCTAAAACTCTGTTTAAAGTATTGAGAATTAATTAAATTCAATGACGGAATTAATATTTGAATAAAAAATTGTATTAAAACCGAATGCCATCCACTTCGCGTTTTAAAATTTGGACAAGATGTATAAATATATATGAGGAAAATGTGAACTAACAGTAGGAATTGAAAAACAAAAATTAAAGGCAATGAACAATTTGTGCCAGAACAAATAATTTATGTAATTTAGTTTTCTAATTTTACATTAATAAAAAATTATTTAATTAATTTCTTTTAAACCTTAATTATATTTGATCATTTGTGAAGAAACTAATATAAACATTTTTAAATTCAAGGATAAAACCAGTTCTCTGAGATTTTTTTAATCTTCTGCTTCATTTGATTTTAATTAAAAATCATAAGACAATAAAAGGATTTTGTTGCATTAGTAGTGAAAAAAAATTACAGACGATAAAAACTATTTAATTTTAAAAAGTAGCTTTTATTTTTATAAATTAAGCATGAAAGCATTTTAATCCTAGACAACGCGGAATATATCATTCACTTGCACAATAAATATGGAAATTAAAAAAGCAACTTTGATTTATCATAATTAATTAATCAAGTCATGAGAATGTCGGAATAGTTGACTGATTCTTTTTCTGAGGATTTTATTACTATCATTGGAAGTCACGATATGAACTGGAGCATAACTGTTGCGTGAGATTAATGCGCTATGATTCTGTTTTTGATGATGCACCAAATTTATTTCAAAACTGAATGATGAAGGGATCTCACGATATCCACGAAATGGTTCAAAGTATTATTCATAAATTATTTTACAAAGACTGTGACTCTTGCAGAGGGAAGAGTCATAGTCAACTGACAGACAAGTTCTGCAGAAAAGGAAATCTGATAAATGGAACTTGCTCTAGTGAAACATTTTAGGGAAGTCGAAATATAGCTCTAAATTGTAACTCAATGCGATTTTAAAATGAATATCTCAATACGATTTCTGTCTAAAAAACCTACAATAAAAATGTGACCATTTTTAATCGTTACTAACAATGAAGGAAAATGTGCGTGTGTTCGCAGTCTATAGGTCAAGGCGTTTGATTTAAAAGTAACAAGTATGGCACGAATCTACTTTGCAGATTGAGAATGTGGGACACAATTTTTTAAAAAATGTAGTTAGTTAAAAATTTAGCGAGACTTTGACATTTTTCAGTGCAAAGTCCAAAAATATTATTGCACGAAAAAATTTGTTACTCCTTTTCAAAAATTTTAAAATCATCTTTCAAAGGACACCAATTTCGTTGTATATATACATTTTTTCTATTTGAATTAGCACATATTTTTATATAATTTTGAGTAATGTATTTCCTGAAGGAAGATTGAAATTAGATATTACTTCAGTTATATTTAATTTCGTTATTGTAAATAACGAAATTCGTAAATATGTTTAAGCATTATATTCTTCTACGTAAAGATGTTAAGTGAATAGACAGATCAGATTCCTGAAATAACCATGTTTTGCTTAGATTGAGGATGTATTTAGATATCATATTAGATATTTGTTGAAGTCATTCTTCATTTGAATTAACTTCCCCCTTTGATTCGATGGCATCATCCAGTCTCAAAGTACTAATATTCATCCAATGAAAAAGAATAGGATCATAGCATAATGAGATATATTGCCTATATATGTTTTATTCTCTTAATCTTTCATATTTTTCTGCCTTTTTGAAACATCCATGATTTAGAATAAATATTTTCATCTGAAAGAAAGCCGTAAGTAGTCAAAATTATCATAGGTTAAAGACCATAATGCAACGGGAATGTAAAATTATTTGCAGTAATTATAAGATCCCACAGATTATAAAAGAGACGGAAACGGATTTCTAACGATTGAACAACTGCTGCATTTTTTTCTACGGTCTGATTAGATATTACTTGTAGTTACTTACTGTTTATGAATTAGAGTTATTCAGACGCCTGTTCACAGATGAAATTTGTATGGATTCTACGTAGTTCTTGTGTTTAAAAAAATGCATCAATTGTATAAAATTAACTCATTAAGGTGCTTGCGCGTTAATTGCATGTCAGCTATTAATTGAAAAGAAAAATAAACTAATCACTGCTGATTTTGCGGTTTATGGCACAAAGTTACTATAATTATATGTTAATAAAACTTTCCCCATTTTCATAGGTTTTCTGACTCTATTCGCAACTTGTGCCTACTTTAATATAAGGGGTTCGCCAATGGCACATATTCATGGATAAATTCCTCATTTATAGAATTTAAAAGTTTGATGGATGCAACAATAAATCAGCTTATTAATTAATACTTCGAAGGTGTAGTTAATTGTCATTAAAGAATTAGTTAGAATTAATTAGTAAGAATTAGTGTAGAATAATAATTAAAGAATTAGTAAAGAATTAATATCTGCAATTCCAAAGGAATTTTTTAGAAAGTTTCAGTCAAAGATATAAATATCCGGTGTTTGAAATATACCCGATGTTTTTCACTGTTAAAATATTTCTGAGACAATTTTTTTAATTAATAAAAATAATGTACATAATATTCTTTTACCGACTGAAATGTTTTTTCAAAACTAAAATGAGAATGTCTATTGAGCCAAATGACTTTTAAAAATCTTGATAACTTAGTTTTGCTACAGCAATAAACGGAATCAGTAGTTTTTTTCATTTATAAACTATTATTCTTCTGCTTTCCGATTTTTCTTTTAATGCTCTTCCAGAATTCGGCTAATGTATTTTAAAAACTGTTCGCATTAATTAAAACTATGAAAAAATGCTTTTCAATAGCAAAAAAAATATATATATATATAGGCTAGGCGTGGGACACAACATTTCTGTTACTCAAAAAAAAAAAAGTTATCATTTTGTGTTGTTACAAACAGTATTCTAAACGTAGAATTAACAACAACAAAAACATTGTTTTAACTCATTTGGCACTTAAAATAAATTTAATTTTCTTTTTTTAATCCCGATTTCTTAATATCAATACTTACTATGACGTAACAATAATCGTTATTAAATATTTCAATCAATCCCGGCAAAACCAATTTGAAATGTCACAAATCAGCTGAGTCGCAAATCTAACAAACACAAAGCGATAAAATGTTAGCAATAAATGTTTACAAAATGTTTTTAATGAAATATAAGGTACAATGGTTGGCTTAATTGGGTGCAGTTATTTAGAAAGACAAGTCGAATATAATTATATACATGCATAATCAATGCATGAAAATGATATTTTTATCAAGTTACTAGCTGGTACCTGGCGTTTAATATTACAAATTAATAAGTTTAATATTAGAAAATGTGATTAAAATATTTTCTTTTAAAACTGATTAAACATAGAGATATGTATTTATACAGTAACATTGTAAATATAAATGAAAATATAATTTTTTGAAAATTAAGATGGTGCAAAACTATTTGTACTTTTATATTTTTGGAGGTTACTGCAAAAAACGTTAAAATGTTATTAAACATTTAGTTGAAATTTCAAACCTATAGGATTGGTTCCTCTAAAAATTTCTCTCACATTCTCTAACAAAACAATTACCTCAGAGAAAGACTTATATTACATCTTGTAGTACAATAGCTGAGAAACATTAACCTCTAGTTTGAATTTAGTATCCAATTCTGAATTTGTTGTGATGAGTTATTTGATGGTTAGTCCTTAGTTAATGGATGCGGTAAATAGATCGGGAAATATATTTCGTACTTTAGATCAGTGCTCCGCAATCGGTGTGCCGCGGCACACTGGTGTGTCATGAGCCAGATACAGGTGTGCCGCTATCAAATACATTGTATTTGACATTTTACAATTTTTCATCATGTATTTAATTCACAATGACAACTTTTCTTAATAATGTCTATTTTTCTAAATATACTATAGAATAATTATTATAACTAAATAATTATTCAATGGTCCCCTGGTGAGAACAGTTGAAAACTGCATAGTGTGTTGTGTAAACACCAAGGCCCACCAAATTAATCATAGATAAAGCAAAATGACCGTTATGCTCGTCGTTGAAGACTCATGCGCATGTGTTATTTGCATTTGCGCGTGGTACATCACTCGTATGTCATTATTGTCACTTTTTTACAACACAAAGTTAAATAAGCACGTTCCTACCACTAACGATAATAATTATTAATTATCTTATTGAATTATGCATGGTTCACGTTCTTCGTATAAAAATTTTAAAGTTTTATATACCCCTTTAAATATGCATAAATTTTTACGTCGGAAAGATTCGTCTTCACGCACAGATGTCATGGTTTTATGTATGTATATTTTTCAAATAAAAAATAGATATTTATTGTATTATTTGTGTATCAATGAATACCTATATACTTCAGTTTTTTGGTGTGCCGCGGAATTCTAGAAAGAAATAAGGAGCGTCGTAGGTGAGAAAAGGTTGCGGAGCACTGCTTTAGATGATAGCATTATTCCTATAACCTTAGCTTAAGAGCAAGCAATATGTTGTCGAAGTTTCATCGGAATCGCATGAGCTGTACGGCAGCTCCTTAGAGACGTACAGACAAACATTCATTTTTATTCCTTTTCTTCAAAAAGATATTTTTTAACTAGAAAGGATTGTTCCAGATCGCGCTCCTCCAGAAATACTCACAACCTTGAAACACGACCCTTTTCGAATTACCAATTTCACAGGATTAGTCCAACTGAGTCCCAAATTACTTCGAGGTATTCTCTTACCCATTAAACTATTCCGTACGACGTTCCGAAGGTCACAGCGGCCCGTCGCATGGCAACCTGTTTTTCCGAAGTCAGCCAGCAGTAGGAAGCGATCCCCGCTGAAGGTGCCTCGGCACTTCCGCGTCGACCCCACCGCCGCGCCTCCCCGGGAGAGGTTACCTTCCTCGCGATCAATAACCCCCACGACGTGATCGGTGAGAACGGCCGCCTCGTTGCGGTGAGGTGTCGGCAAACACAACAAAGATTCGCCCGTCGGGGTTGGGACGGGAGGGTTGCCGGAGTGTGGCGGCAGGCGGGACGTCCGCTCGCCGAGCGGCGTTCCGCGGGCGCCGCGCGGAGAAATGGCCGGGTTTTAGTTTGGTTAGATTAACGATCCATTCGAAAGCTGTGAACTTGACAATAGGGGAATGGATCCCGGTATTGTAAAAGCTGATGAATTTCGATTAAGGATCACCTGTTTAATTTTAGTAGATTAATAGTTCGTACTTTGGTGGTGGTGAGTGGTCTAATGCCACTTGGTCATACCAAGCCCGAATGAACGGAGCTCTTTCGAATGAATGCATAAGTCTACGCCTTTCGTTGTTAAGGTGAGAGTACGACTTTGCTTGAACACAACACTTTTTAGAGAGGGGGGGGTCGAGCTCATTCATCCATCCGCAAATCAGAATTTTGATCCAAATCAGAGACCGACTCATCTTTGATTCAGTACCCCCAGAAGTATAATTTGCTATCGGAACTATTTTTCAGTCACGACCTATTTCACGTGCCCCAGCTGCCATTAGCCAACACGGCGGTCTTAGGCCGAGATGAGGACAGGACTCGCTACCTTTCGGCTGCGAGATTGACGCACTACCAACCAGGCTACCACGGTTCTTGTACTTTGATTGCTGTAATAACTGTACATGCCAGACAGGAATACTTCTTGTATACAGCCGACTACCCCACCACCACTCTCTACCTAGCAGTGTCAACAGGATTTGTTGTGGTCGACTAGTGAATAAGTATCGTCTAACCGTACATTGAAACTAACATTCCTTTTCGAGGTAGTAAATAACTGTCGTTCTCCCAAACAGGAATACTTAAAAGCTCGCATAACTCCAACAAATGACGTGCACTCTCCACGTGCTCTCTCTCTCTTCATTTCACACCCTTTTTAGGACAAACAGAACAGTCCCAAGGTGGTTAGAGGCATGATAGTTGTTATGTAGACTCTTCTACAAATGATTCCAAAGATTTGGCTCAGTTTTATTATTCTAGGATCTTCTTTTCATACAATTCAACTGACGGGGCTGAGATGATTTTAGAATTAATTCTAGTAATTTTGAGTAGCAATCAGATGGCGAGAATAACATCTCGGCTGCCACCTTCTCACGGGAGGATTACTGGCCGATAACATCAGACATATATCGAACCCAAATGGATCTTTCGACTGAATAGTTTCAAATTCTGGAAATCCTGGTGTTATAACCGAAAGACAGGGAGAGTACAGATATCCTGGACACCTTCAGACCCATTCCCATGGCCAGAGGCGATTTTGGTACTACGAAGTCACAGGCGCTGATATATATTGAGGCCCCTGTAGGGTAAATTATTGTTGACAAAAGTGTAGCAAGATAAACTTATTTCAATTTTAACTTCATCTTAATATTTATTTTGTGATATCGATATGTATTGAAAGGCAATTTCTAACCCATTTATGGCTTATATTTTTTTTATTTGTACAGATATTATGCTTTTTATTGATTCATTTTATATACTAAGTAACTTTTTTATTGTTTCTAGATCAATGAATCGTATATTTTACTATACTCATTTAATTTAAAGCAACAGTCATTGAGTCCTTTAGCGATTTCATTCTTCTTGATTTTAAGGAAGTAGTTCGATTTTTATAACAAGATTATTTATCCAAACCCTGGTAAACATGCTACAGTGTGCGGATAGGATAGAGAGACAACGAGAAAGTGTTCTGAACTTATAAAGTTCAAGAAAAGAATTTGCAGACGCAGTGTTTTGATTCCGCAAGAATTTCACTTAAGAGTTTTATCAGTGAATGAAAGCTTTTTTTACTAAATCAAAAAGAAAAATTTGAAAATTCTGTGAATCATACCGAAGGGAATACTTGAATAATTAAATTAATCTTCGGCCTTGATGCACATTCAAGTAGATTTTGAGGTTCTCTATATATCTCGAGACACGAGTAGACCACCTCCATCGTTTGTGCAGAAATCCACCACTGCCCATGGATTGTGTGCGCTTTGCATGAAGCGCATTTTACCCTGTTTCCCCACCATTTGTGATCATCCGGGATTCTTTAACATCAGCACAATTTACCAACAGTTTTGGGAGTTCTCCCAATCGAAATGCATAGGCGAGAGTGATCCTACAATAGACCAGATGGCAAAATTATAACTTTATTCGTAAAGGCAACGGACCATAGGAATTTGACTTAAAGGAACACCATGACACAAAACATTAGTGTGTATAGGCCACTTTAAAAAAAAAAAAAAAAAAAAAAAAACTATTCAATGAAAGGTCTAAGAAATAAAATTAAATTTCTAGTGCATTTACATTTGCAGAGCCCCTAATAGTGATTGGAGTTTACATTATACCAGAGTTATCATTATACTCTGATTAAATGATTATACCCTGAGCGCAGACTCCTAGGGGCACCTCGTAATTGAAGATATACTTCCGGCATAATAGTTGGATCTCGTCAACCCGGTGGGGTACGCTAAAGGTGGGGGATCTGACTCCTCCCATCGATGCCGAGACGAATTCCCTATGGGGAGGGTTGTACCGTGGCCGGTGATGGTCCATGGGACTCAGTTACAGTTCCCACCAGTGTTGCTGTAGCGGTGGTCCGGTCATTCAGTATCTATTTCTGAGTGCCTTTGGGCGGGACGGAGAGTCAGTGGTATGGCTTACCCTAAGCGCAATAGCTGGAGTTCTCTGGTTCCCATAACTTAATAATAGTATTCCTCTTCCAGATTTAGAAAAAATGATTAATGTTTATTTTGTCGGTACACTAAGGTTATTTGAGGATAGTTCAGGTATTTGATACCCGAGCTAAATTATTGCGACTAATCGGAAATAAGATGCTTGACATTACGAAGGAATTTATAGCCAAGCATTTAGGGTTACTTTACATTGTTCCAGTAGAGTGTAGTCATTTCAAAATCTATCAGCAAGGTGAAAAGGAGACTTTCTTTCTAACTCCTTGAAATATTTATCAGCTCCCTTCCCCCCCCCCCGAACCATTTGGATTTGTCCGTTTACCGAAAGTGGCTGGGAGACAGATATGCGAACTAGAAGTAGAGGACTTACGGAGTTCGTTTGCAAGACGATCATTTAGGCATTTGGGATGAAAAGACGTCTAAATGATGGACGAACTAATGAATGTAATCGTAACCTCCAATCTCTCGGAGGTTGCTGTGTAGTCAATCCAAAGCTTTCGCGCCTACTCTCTAATAAATGTATTCCTGGCTCTTTATTAACCTGTGAATAATAGGAAGGAAACTAAAATTCCACGATCTTTATCGAGTGATTTTCTGGTGATTAATCGTTGGAATGTGATTAATGCAGTAATACCAGAACACCAAGCGCGTATATTGGGCGATGGGGAATGCTAATTCTGGACAATGATTAGATGCCATACCATTAGCACTTCTCAAAACTGAAAGTGCATTTATATTAGGACAGCACTGTCACTGCCAGTATAATCACACACGCGTCGGAAGAAAAAAGAAAAAAAGACGGAGCAATGTTACGAAGCTGTCTTATTGAGAAAAGACTTTGTCATTACACAATGTTAGTCTTTCTGCAGCTTACTGATAGAGACAATATGGCTTTTATCCTACTCCAATCGTTATGCGCCTCCTGCATGATGGCTTTAAACTTATGGATCTGATGTATTAGGTTCACTTACACAGCGATTCTCTAGTGTACGATCGCTGAAAGTGCAAGTACATTTATATTATGTCAGTACTGTCACTGCCAGTACGATCACGCGTGCGTCGAGAGAAAAGAAAAGAAGATGAAACAACTTTACGAAGCTGTCTTATCGATCTTTCATTTGGGAACTATGAGAATGGAGATAATTTCATATAGATTTCATAAGTTTGAACTGTAATCAAATGATGAGTGCAAGACAACAGCTAGCACCCCTTTATAAAATGTTTTACCTCAACAACAAAAGGTAGTTTGTCCCTTAATGTCACGTACATGAGAATTTTATGCATCATAGTTATAGAAAAGAAAATTTTACATGTATTTGGATGTCATATAAAGACAATCCCACCATAGACATAATTCGGATTTAGGGAGATATGAAACGAGAGCTTTATCAGTATATCGAGGTCATACATTTTGTTACTATTACAATGCTTTCCTTTTTATATACTTTGTCTAACGGTATGCAATACCTCGGGGTAGAAGCAATATGTGTATTAAAACATTACTTTAAAAAAATTGCAAATTTTAACGAATTGGTTTTTTTTCCACGCTTCGCCTCAATTGTCACAAAAATAAGTGTAATGCTGTGCCATTAAGATTTTTTTTTAGGTAGCCTTAACTGCAAATTTTTCTCATGCTTCTAAGTATGAAAACGTTAAACAGAGAGAAAAAGTCGAGAAAAACCTTTTAAAAGTATGTCAAGGTGATAAAAAGTAAGGACTTTTTTTTTTTTGGCAAAAGATAAGGCCTTTGACACTCTCTAGTAGTATTGGAAAAAGTTCCAGAGGTTTCTCCCATCGATTTCCTTATTTTCTTCTACTTAAAAATAATCGCGGTGGCCCAATTTCCCCCCTCCAGGATTTTTGCAATCAAATATTCTTCAAAAGCATCAACAAAAGCATTTTGCGATAACACAGGATGAGATTTGATTACCCAAACCACAATGAAGATCTTTGGCAGAAGCTTATATACCAAGAATTTAATGAAAATTTGTGGTTTGACTTTTTATTCCCTATAATTAACAGGTTAGTGACCAATCGGTTAGAGTAATTTTATGTGTGAGGATTTAAAAAAGAATTTTTTTTCAACATATATATAAAATCTTTTTTGCATAATTTAGTTTTAATTGTCCCAGCAAAGGATTTGTAAACTTCAAATTTGGATAGACATTTTGTTATATTTTAAAATAATCCCTTAACTATTTTGTTTTCTTCACTATCTAATAAGATGGCACCTACTATATTGGGAATATTTCCTTATTTTGATTCAAATGGATATCCTTCAAATACTTGCATTCGAAGTCATTTTAATATGGAATTATTATCGTTATGAATGGTTTATTTTTTACTTGCTACTATCAAAATTCGATAAATCGATGCACTCAAGGCACTGACGCAAAACAGTTAAGCGATTAATCTTTAACGGAAAATGATTAAATTTAAATTAATCCAACAATTCACGCTCTTAATCGGTATATACATAAACATATCGGTAAAATAAAAGATTTGAGCACCGAATTCCCCTTCCCACGTTTTAATTTTTTTTTTCATACATAAATTATATAAAAAGAAAATATTGTTAACGACAAAAAAAAAAAAGAAAATACTAAGGAATCTTTACGTTTCCGAAAAACACTTTTGATGTCTATCAAAAATCGCATTGAGCTAAACAGATGAAATTTAGTAGACAGACTTTACACCAAATATGCAGATTTCATTAAATTTTGAATAAAATGCGATCAGAAGAAGTCCGTTTGTCCGTCTGTAAATTAACTCATTTGTAAAACAAACAAATAGATAAATAAAATTTGGAGCACGAATTAACATCTGTAGTGTCAAACCTGTCACAGTACATCTGTAAAAATTTGAGATAAATCCAACGAAGTCTGATAGTATTTTCAGAAATACGTAAACGCGACAATTCAAAAATTGCATTGACTTAATGTATCCGTTTTGGTATGAGAATTTGTGATTACAAGAATAACTTTGTGTCAAAATTTGGTTTTAAACTGTTGAGAAAAAAAAGTGTCTGAAACGCAAATACGGTTTTTGGAACTATTAACCGCATGTCAGGGATTAATAGCGAAAACACTCCTCAGGGATGACACGAAATATTCAGTCAAAAGGCTAAATTCAAGCCAAAAAATATTTCGCAACTAGTATAGGGTGGCCCAGAAGTCACTTTACATTTTGAAAATTAAATAACTTTTTTTTCTATTAATATATTTCTTTTTCTCTTTTCAGAATTAAAAAATATAATCCCTGGAA
>JAPMOQ010065457.1:0-20023 GCA_026543055.1 Argiope trifasciata | reverse complement strand
TGTGTTTGGGCACGAGCGATATGAATTAATCTTTTGTCGGATTTAGAATTGCAGATATTCACCTTGGTTCTGTTTTGTAATTAATCACTGAGATAAGATTATCTCTTGAAGTAGAAAGATGTTGACCGAGAAGATATGCAATTGTCATCAAGAAAACATTTTTCTCTCTAGCCTCGTTCCATTTTCTAAGGTATTTGCAAAAGAAACACACGTCTGTATAAAAATTGAAGGGTGCGGTTGTGGTTGTTTTTTTTTTCGTTGTTGTTGAATAGATATATTTAAACCTGAATTATTTGGTACATATTATCAATTGAATTTAACAGCCTTGATTTAAGAATATATATTTTAAGCCTGCACCAATAATGATAATAGAAACTTCATTTCTTAATCACCTGAAATACGAATTTACTTAACTTCCTAATTAAATGACGAATTTAATAGCTTAATAACTGGACTATTTACAATTATTTTAATTCCTGTAATAATAATACGTTTCAAGTGACTTTTTTCATTTTAAATTATTTAATACTTTTCACTTAATTGCAGATTAAAAATTCAATAATTCGATGCTCACTTTAGACACGTCATTGTATGCGAAGTGGTTAAGTGTATTCCTTATATTTAGTAAAATAAATGTTTTAAATAGAGAACTATTTAAAAAAATCTATTTTTTGGAAAATGATTTTTTTAATTTAATTTTTCTTAACCCTGTAACTGTTTTATTTTTTTACTATCTAACAAAGTGACACCTTCTATTTTGGAAATCTAAATTATCTACCATGTATCGCCCATAACCTCTGCATTATACCGATATCAACAGCACATTACGTAAGTGGATGTTAAAGAATTAGCTAGATGATTAAAATAAAGACTTGAGTAATAAACTGGTCGAGGTAAAAGTTCTCTATAACGCCATGGTCCTGATCTTTCAACCGGAAGTATGATGTGATTTTAACTCAACTGCAAATCGGCCATTCACAGGCACTTTCTGTTTGTTCTCCACCTGTTTGTGGTTCATGCAATGTTCCAATGATTGTACGCCATATTTTAATTGAATGTTTTGACTTTTACAGAGATCGTATCCACTTTTTAAATTCGTCTGATTCTGTTTTGTATTTCCTTCTTGGAGAAAGAACTCACATAAATTTATTTTCGTGAAATTTAAATTTACTCTTTTACTTTTATTTACTGTTTTACCCGGTTTTTTTCATACGTTGTTGTGATATTTTTCATCTTTTGAAGTTGTCACTGAAATTCAAATCTCTGATAGAATTTTCTTACGAAACGCTTCATAAATTAGAATCCAACGATTACTTTTGCTTCAAAATCGATGTAATTTCTCGGTCAATTTTTTTAGTTTTTTATATATGTAATTTATACCTGTGTTAATGCTGTTTTTCTTCTTTGTCTTGTCATTTTTTCAAAGTCTAATCTCTATTAGATAAAAAAATCTAAGAGAGAGAACTTCATAATTTAAACTCTAATTCATACTTTTGCTCACATTTAATGCAATAATTTTTCAATATGCTCTTCCATTCCTGAAACAGAGAATAAATAGGTTCATTTAGAAATATTTTATAGTTTATTGCTTCACAATACGGAAAAAGATGAAACTTTTGTAATCAGTCGAAATTCCAGTATTTAAAAAATGGATAGAAATAAGCTCTTTTTTTATTAATAGTGCAGGAATAGTGCATTTTTAAAGAATACTTTTGGTTTATATCTCTTTTAAGCCACCCACTCCACGAAAAAAAGCATTTTTTCCAATTTTTTTTTGTTGATTTCTACTTAATTGGTGTCTTTTGGTTTCACAGATATTTTTTTTTCAATGCTGTTACTATTGTTAAATGTTATTATTTTCGAATGTTTTTCAGAATATCACCTGAAACGTAGTCACATACCTTTAAAAAAAAGTTGTATTAAACTAATAATAAATTAATTCCTACTTAGACCAACAAAGAAGAATTTTATTCACACCGTGTTTACTTTTTATTAAATAATGACAATTAATATAAATATGTATAAACATGACAGGATCACAATATTAAAAGAGAAAAAAAATTCCAGCTATTAACACGTTTCGACACTGACGGTATTTATTCCTAAATTTATATCTTGCTAAATATCTTTCATGAGAAAAAAATTTCTTCCATATGTAACTAAAATTAATTACTTTATCAATACATGATTTATTTTCACACGAATTGAACTCGCATTCTTCACATGAAAAATACTGAAATCCTCGCATTTTACCGATCGAGCTACTGCCTGTTGGTTTCAATTTTCATTACAAATGGCTAAAGCTGTATTTAAACTATTAAAAATGAATTAATTTTAAGGAATCAATATTTGCAAAAACTGTATTTATATTGAGTGTTATCCACTACAAGTTTTAAAAAATGCATTTGTGTTCGAGTTGATGAATAAAAAGTATTTAATTAGTAATTGAATATTTATAATTATGTATAGGGAGAGTGTAAACTAATAGTAGGAATCTTTTTTTAAAAAGTGTATGATATATATGATGAAATATAAATAAAAAACGTGACAAGATAAATTTGATTTGTAATTTTGACACAGAAATTGCTGACCGCTATCAGACATTAGTCTCGATCAGTCCAACCCAAGAGGTTGAAAAATGCTTTGTCAGTTTATTTCAATACGAAATTCAGCAAGAAACGCATCTTTTCGCACACAATGATGTCTCTGACAGTCGAATCGAATTAATGAATTTTAAGTCTGCAATTAAGTGACAGGGTTAAATATTTAAAAACACTAAAATCATGTAGGAGTGCATCAACATTACGAATGCTTCTTCTATACTACTACATAAATGTGAAAGTTTGGATGGATGGATGTATGGATGCTTG
Source organism: Argiope trifasciata (assembly GCA_026543055.1). NCBI lineage: Eukaryota > Metazoa > Arthropoda > Arachnida > Araneae > Araneidae > Argiope > Argiope trifasciata. Next base: position 17,153 of record JAPMOQ010065457.1, on the reverse strand, counting down.
TTAGTTACTCAATCACGACAGAACGACTGAACAGAATTGGATGAAATTTAACACAAAGAAGGATTATAGTTAGGAATAGAACCTAGGCTTTTATTCCTGTTCATTGAGTGGTTCATTTTTCAATCGTTAAAAATTTACTTTCGCGCCAGAAAGCTGAGGCCCAATCCTGCCAAAGATGAGTAAGGCTCAGGGTATTTTTTTCCAAAAGAGTTGAGGTTAGGCTTAGAGAATTTCCACCGATAATTTCAAACAATTCTGTTTATTTTCTTTGTGTTTGATGTATTTAAAATTAAATGTTGTTAATGAATGGATCTTTCGGATTCATTCTGAAGTACTTTTAAATTAAAACAGAACAGAATAAGGGAAATAAAAAAAAAATTCTAATCTGCATTGCCTTACCGCAATTGGCGTAGGAAAGTCAGACATGTACGTTACACCAACTGGCGTTGAAAGTTCGAGCGTGATTGTTGTGACATCAATTGTGTTTGCGCATGTTGACAGCTGTGTTTTCATTTAAATTAAAAGTTTAAAAATTATGTGTATAATACTGTTGCGGTGGTGGTTCTAATGCCACTTGGTCATACTAAGCACGAAAGAGCAGAGGTGAAGGCAGAGGTGTGCGCCTTTCGTTGTTAACGAGCACTACTAAGGTGAAAGTACGACTGTGCTCGAACACACACGACACGACCCTTTTTAGGGGTGGTCGAACTCATTCATACACTCATTCATCCATCCGCAAGTCAGAATTGTGATCCAAATCAGAGACCGACTCATCCCTGATTCAGTACCCCCAGAGGTATCGTTTTGTTATAGGAACTTGGAGGACTTTGCAGTCGCGACCTATTGAACGTGCCCCAACTGCCATCAGCCAATACGGAGGTCTTTGGTCGAGACGAGGACAGAAATCGTGACCTTTTGATTACGAGACTGACGCTGTATCAACCAGGCTACCGCTGTCACATAATACTGTTGTAGCTGTCTCAATCAATCAATAAATAAACTTGATTTTACCTGATTTTAAAGAAATACGGACCTGATTTCCTAATTTGTTTTATTTTAGGTATGCAATGTAAATAAATTGTTTTTACGTTAATTGTATGCTTTTGTCATTAAATTGTATTTCTATTATAGATTTTTCGTGCATGCTTATATTTTTAAATGTATCGTTTTTAGCTTAGGCTTAATTTATTTTTATTTGTCGTTGTTTGATAGTTTTTCGTGCATATACATAAAAAAATTCCACACGAACGGAATCGCGGGTAATAGCGTGTTGTATATAAAACAGACCTATTGTAGAAAAATTGATCTTTATATTCTGGTTTGTAAAACTTTTAATAAAACTTGTATCCATTCTCCCCCCCCCCGTTACTGTATAGAATGCGAATATTTAGCTCAAAATGCTTATTTCTATGTAAGGTAGTAATGACGCCGACTAAACTCCATTCCATTCTTTTCAGATATTTTATAAAATATTTCTATTGAGCTCGAAATGTTATTTCTGTTTAAGCTTGTAAAAGTTTTTCAAATCCTTTCTGTCAGAATAAAAATTAATAAATTCTAATTAAATAAAAATTAGATATTATGTGTTGAAAATAATATTTCTGTTGACGATTGTAATGATTCTAAACTAATGGGTTTCCATTCTATGAAGACGACTTTTAAAATTGCTCTAATCCTTATAAGAAAGACTAATGATGATGATAATGATATCATAAAAATCTGAGCTTAAATCCAAGAAAAAAAAGATTTTTCCCAACAAAAATTATACTTTAACTTCTAAATCTATTCTTCTTGAAGTCCATTTCGATATCCAATAAAAGATAATTACCTCTAACTAAATCACTTATTAATTCTAAGTAAATAAGCAACATTGCATTATTCAATGTCACAGTTAGAATATCAAATGCCTTTTTCAATTGCAATTTACAAAATATGAGATAGATCGCAGTTTACAATGTGTATGATCTGCTTACATGAACGAATTTCGAACGAAACTTTGTTTATTGAAAGTCAGTCTATATTTGTTCCATATTTTCCCATATTAACAAGATATCTCATTCAAGCAAAAAGTTCATGAAATTAAATGAATCGATTTATCTTTCTGAAATCTTTACAGGTGAAATTCTATATCATGCTTTGTACTAAAGTTCTAATTTTCTTTAATAATATTTAAAACAATATATACGAAAGAAGGAATTCGAAATGTCGTAATGACTATGTAAAATCAAATGGAATGTTTGTGATTCGGACACAAATCTGTTGATATATTTTTAAAAAAAGAGAATTTTTTGTTTAGCCATTAGCTACTACGATGCCCATTCAGGAATTTTGGAATTTTAGGTGCTCTACTTAACGCCAAAAATATAAAAAGATATTTGGTACCCCTGGCAATTTAGTTTCATTCTATATATATATATATATATATATATATATATCGTTCAATATTGTATATAGCAGAAAGTGTGTATTCTGTGCTTTATTTCTTTCCTTCAGGAACGAATTAAAAACTCAACTGCAAGTTGAAAAGAACATAATTATCATATTTGAAGTAGTATGCTTTTGACTTGATTTTTATATCGTAATGAAATACCATACTTAAAAACGTAAATTAGAGGTTATAATTAAGTAGACGTTATATACTCATTCTTTTGCTTTATATTGAAAGGATTTTATTGATCATTTTATAACCGACATTTTCAAAAACATCCTTTTTTTTCCAAAAAATTATCATTATTCTAAAATTCATTTTGTTACTAAGTGATTGACCAAACAAATAAACAAAATGACAGCTAAATCTAAAAATTTTATATTTTAGCTGAGAGCACAAACAGAAACACTTAGTTACAATAAAATATGAATTACACAAAACAATGACGCGCACGCACAGCCAGTAACAAATAAAACATGCTACATAGTTGACGGCTGGAAGTTAACTGCGAGTGTTTCGGTTGGAACCGCTAGAGGGCACGTCTAGTTGATACAATTTTGTTTTATTTGAAAATTAATTAAACGTTTAAAAAATATTTTCTAAACAAGGCATAATATAAATATAATTATACTGTTGCGTGTTTTTTGTGCACATGTACAATTGATCCGACAGAAAAATTGACTCCCCCCCCAAAAAAAAATTTGCAGTTAAGGAGTTGATAAATTTATTGAAAGTTAATAATTAACTTAATTATTTCTTACATTTTTTTCAATGCTTAGCTTGGCGACTTGGCTCGTTTTTAGTTCCCATTGGCGTCATTTGAGCCCGGATATCGGAAAAATACTTATGATTCTTACTCCTCTCAAATCTATCTGGATCCATATCGAGACTGAATATTACTTAATCTCCTACAGGCAAGAGCATAACTTTAAATATCCAAAATGATCTTGAACTGTTTTTAGAATGTTGTTATTATTAAATCCTTTCAAATGAGAGACGAACACAGTTATAAATATATCTGGATCCAACTTTCGGGTATAGTTACCATAAAAGTAAACTATTTATACTCAAAAACAAGAAAATAAATGAAGTCATTTGCAACAATTAAATTTTTATTGTCCTTTCATATCTATGCTGGTAAGGACACAAACAAGAATATATAGGAACTGCGGATAAGTCTCAAGGACACGCGGGATCATCTTCTCTCTGCAGCTCTTGAAGTTGTAATTATCTGCATCTTCCCTAAATAAGAGAAAAGAGAATCAGAGAAATACTCATAATATTTTTAAAAATCAGATTTAAAAATTTTAAACACTGAATATTATTTTAAATCGACAATTATTAATGCAATGTAGACTAAATGTAATGCAAAATTTCAAGCATTAGAAACTATAAACACATTACATCTTTTATTTTCTTTCTCTTTCTTTGGAAGTTTCATTTTCAATTATTGCATAATTCTTACATTGGAAGTGCTATACAGTAAAAGCTCTTTATTCGAGGGGTATATATGCCGCGAATTTTATGAAATGGACATTTTTATTAATTATCAAGGCTTAGGCAATGGTTTGAAGAATTTTGTCATTTTGTCTTGCTTGGAAGTTTTTAAAAACTCTTTCAATTCACACTGATACGAAGCAGTCCCATTAGCAATTTGTCTCTTAAAAATAAGACTTCGTTCTATAGACGTTCATAAAGAAATTGCAAAGCTTATTACCATTCTTAAACCTTCACTAAGATTTTTCAAATGAAATGTCACGTTTCCAGTGCTTGTTGAAGCCTCTTCTTCAATGGGCTGTGAATTTCCTCCAAGTCGGTTTCAGTCAGATCTTCATTTTGCGATTCAAGCCATTCCTGAATGTCACTTGATTCTATCTGTTCGGACCCATCTCGTCCTATTCCATTCACGATTTCGGCTATGTTTGCAGTATGCATTTAACAACATACTTTAGACGAAGTTGTAATAAGATCTATTTTATTTTTTTATGAGTCCATTTGACGCCATTTACAAAGGATCTTGGGTTGGATACCTATTGGAATCCTTTTATTATGTTTGTACTAATTAGATCCACGAATGAAGAAATTTTTAGCCGCGAATATAGGAATTGGGTCGCATTTTCTTAATCCACGAATAGTGAAAACGCGAATGAACGAAGCGCGAATAAGAAGCTTTTACTGTACACAATTCGTGCTAAAAAAATTCGATCAAAATGTTTTACAGGACGAAACCTTATTAAATTTAATACGAAATTATTTTTAGGTGGCAAATACGCGTTCACTTTAAAAAAATTAATTTAATTTTCAATTTGAAAGTAATTAACAAAAATTGAATTTTTCTCCAATAACTTTGGTGAATATTGAGGCACAAAATCTATTTTTAAACCAATTTGAAATTCAAAAAGTGAATTTTTTCCAAAGTACAAGTTTTGTTTCCATGCAGTATTTATTATTTTTTTTAATAAATATTTAGAAATATCTTAAAAATATTTTTAAATGATATTTTTAATATTTTAAATACTCGCATTGCAAAGGAATTCAATGTATTTTTCTATGTGCCTGCCATCGCTTATATAAAATTACGAGTACATTTCAAAAAGACAGGGTAATACAGATATAGAAGAGACTAGCCTGAAACTAGTACGTTTTGGTTTAAAGGTTTAGAAACTTTAAAGTCTAACCCCCTCATTTAAAAGTATAGCATGCTATTGTAATTTCTACAAATTATATACAATCTTTTTTGGCAATTTCTGATAAATTGGAAATGGCAGCAAGATTGAAATAAAATAAAATAATAATAATAATGCTTAAAACGGAAAAGGTTTTTGAAAAGTTATTTTCGAAAAGAAAAGAAAAGTTTGCTGTTGCAATGCTTCGGACGTGATAACAGGACACATTATGGAAAATATTAAGAAATCGGAAAATCAATTAGAAGAGGCTGCGACCGCAACGCAAAAATTCATGAAAAATATAGAAGTATTTTTTTTTCTTGTATCATAACAATTTTGTTTAGAAGGAAAGTGGTGTAACCTCTACAAATCATATGTATCTTTTATCGGCAACCTTATGTAGACTGTGAATGGCAAATTATTCTTAGAATAATAAAAAGGGAAAGGTGTTTTGAAAAGTTATTTTCAATCAGCAAAAAAGAAATAAGGCTTTAATATGTTGCAACTGCTACACTAGAGTATATCAACGATTCGCTACTAAACTTCAACATACATATTTAATTCCAAATGAAAATCTGTAATAAAATCTCTTAATCTTAAAATCTGTTATAAAATCTCTTAAATCTCACGAAGCGAGTTAATTTGAAAATTAATGATTAAAATGTTATTAAAAAACAAAGGTCAGGTAATCACATTTAGTATTCACTGTTTAGTGCAAGCGTATTTTGTTTTTTTTAGTACAAATGAACTGATTTTGTTATATTACGCTAATGCGATATAATTAGTTTGTTACAAGCTGTGATCGCCAGGATAGAACTCGCAACCTTATGATTCATAGCCAGATAACATGACCACAAGACAAAAGTGGCCACTCTGTAGTGATGATGTTATATGGCTTATAAAGCTTACAAAACAGAATTAAAAAAAAGCTGATAAGTAAGCAGCAAATAAAAAAGGGCGATAAATAATCTATCAATAATTTTTTTCAAAATTATCGATAAATAATCAGCCAATAAATAAAAAAGGCGATAAATAATCAGTGATTAAATAAATAAAACTGATAAATAATCAGAAAAAAATAGACAATTCGCATTAAATTCAATAGCCAATATATCACTACTAAACAACGGCAAACATTGTTCGTCGTACCTCCGACTCACTGGAGGGGGAGTATTGTTGTGGAAGTTTTATAAGCTAGACAGCATCCTTAAGGTTGAGTGGTCTATTTAGTCTCATGTCCATGTTATCTGGTTATAAACCATAAGGTTGCGAGTTCAATCCTCATGATCGCCAATAGTAAGAAGTTAAGAATAAACTTAATCTCATTTGCCATTTTTATTTTTTCGTATACAAAGTTCAAAAAAAGTATTGTAATCGTTAAAAAATGTGAACTCAGGAGTTTGACGAATCTTTACGTTTTAGACATCCCTTAGTTAGGAAAATATGTTTCACATTTTTGGATTTTGTCTCTCTGTCTGTGATAAATACAATTCAAAAATGCTTTCAAAGGGATGCTGAAATGTGGTATTTGGTCTTTACAGAAAATGTGTAGATTTTTATAAAATTTTGAGTAAAATCTATTCAGAAGTTTGTCTGTTCTGCTGTCAAAACACAACAGATACAAAATGGAGAGAGCTAAATGAGAAAATTTTGTATATGAATAACACAACTTAAGCATCGATATATCCCATTTGAAATCAATACAGCACGGAATTGACTTTCGATTGGTCTATAGTTTCAATAGCACGTAAAGGCGATAATTTCAAAACACATAGCGTTACATATACCAAATTACGTATGAAATTTTGTGACTCTTTATCGAATTTTGGTTCCAGTCGGTTTGAAGAAACTTGATTAAGGGTACTACTAACCGTATACCAGGAAATAATGGACAAAAAAAACCCCCTCACCAATTATTAAGCGATAGATTTTATAAAAGTGCTAAATTTTCACCAAAATCAACAATTTTGCAACTTTTTTTTTGCGCGGAATGGTGGATAACATTCTTAATAAATATTATACGAGAAAGTTTTGTGAAAACCACTACCACTCATTTGTTCTAATGCAATTCAGTAGCAAACTTCCCTTTTTTTTCTTACAGGTGAATACTGCTCCAATATCACACTCGACCCTGATGTATATCTGTGGCCATCATGTGAAGAAGGATTGGTTTGCACTGAAAGTATGGGTGTAAGTATCAAAATTTCTTCTTGGAATTTTGCAGTCGGTGAAAAAAGGGATTTAATCAAGTAATCAAAGGTAGCATTGAGGTATTGTTAAATATTATCTTAGGTACTGTCATGTCATAGGTATTGTTATATATTGAGTATCCTCAACAGCAATAATAATTTAACTTAAATAATTATTTATGCTGGATGAACAAGATGTTTGCCGGCGTCCGAACTTAAAAGTAGCTTGTCTTCATAGTGTTCTGGTCATCCCTGGTACGAGTACCGGTTCTCGCATGTTTGTTATTCTGTGTTCTATCTGTGAGTTGTGTGAATGCAACCCCCTGTAAAAAGGGGTTGTGCAAGCGAAAGTGAAGCATGAAGTAGCTGAGTCATACTCTTGACCTTACTGAAAAACAAGGGACGCTAATTTATGCTTAAAACCGCTGAAAGCGATCAGAGGGCTTGTCAATGACAAGTGCCATTGGAAAACAACCAAATGAACAAGATATTTAGTTACATGTCACAAACAAAAATTCATTATATTGACCTATATTGATGTTATATTGACATTGCCTATTATCAATAGTATCAAATCCGATTACCCATTGTATATGCTTCAGTTTGATCAAATCTCCCAGCAAAATGAATTTTACATATGCAATATCCACAAGCCAGTTCTTGAAACACACACACACACACACACACACACACACGCAATTTCAAAATTTGTTCACATTAAACACATCTAAACATTTGAATGGAAGTGTCCACTCTCAGATCTGGACCTCATCTGGAAAAACCAAAAATTTTCTCCCTACGGGGTCCGGTGAATATGCTACAAATTAAATAAATTTGAAGAAAAAAGCGTATATGAACGCAAATAGGCTTATTTTCAAGATAATAGTGATCAATTTATAGATAGAAATTCTTTTTAATGCGAATTAACTTGATTAAAATGGTAAGGGTCTTCACTTGAAACATTACAATTAATTTCTTAAGAAATTAATGTTTTGTTAAAACAATTTTTAAAAATCCATATTTATATGCTTAATAAAAGTTTTTCTTTAGTTTTTCGACTGAGAATTTCTTCTAAATCCAAATGCTCAGTGTATCAGTAGCATACCAGACAATCACCTGATATTACATTGATAATCATGGTTTTTCAGCTTTTGAGGTGAGATTTAATAACACGAGACTATATAAAACCATTTACCCTACTTTGATAACCAGAACTCTAGCTTTTCATTTAAAATCTTCTCTAAGGTCAAGGGCACAATGCAAAGGTGGCATACAAGACGATTTATGCTACTTTGATAACCAAGATTCTAGCTTTTCTGTCTAAGACTGTCTAAAAATTAAAGTTGTTAACAAGACTTCTTACTCTTCCTTGCTAACCACAATACAAAGAAGGCATACGAGACGCTTTATCCAACTTTGATAGCCACGACTCTTTATCGTTTCAGCTGAGATTTTCTCTGTGGTAAAAGACTCAGAGCAGCAGAAAAATTGAAACATAATTATTCATACTTTGGTGACCACGATTCTCTAACTATTTGAACTGTGTTTTATTAATGTCGAGGATTCAAAGCAATGATTGCATACAATATGATTCATTCTATTGGGTTGGAGGGAAAGTTCTGTCGTATTTTAAATAGGCAGGTGATTTTTCTTGTAAATAAAAAAAAACATCTGGCTAGTGAGGCAATCGGATTTTTTGTTGTTGTTTTTTTAGCTGCTGTATGATATAAAAGGAGCCCTTTTTTACCGTTCATCATTTACTTGTAATATTTAAAGGGAAAAACATGTCGGTAGATAAAGTGCATTTACGACACTGCATTTTATATGAATTCCAAAAAGGAAGCAACGCATCTGTTGCATGTAAAAATTTATGTGCGGTATTTGGAAAAGATATTGTAAATGTTCGTACTTGTCAAAGATGGTTTAGCAAATTTCGTTCCGGGGACATGAGCCTCAAAGAAAGTGTTCGATCTGGACGACCATCCAAGATCAATAATGATGTTTTGCGATCCATGTTCGAAAATAATCCATATTTAGCAAGTCGAGGAATTGCAGAAGAGTTTGGCATTCATCATACAACTGTTGGAGATCACATTAAATCTCTTGGGTTTGTGTTAAAGCAAAGTGTTTGGGTTCCACATGAATTAACGGAAAAGAATTTGTCTGATCGTGTAAGAATATGTTCATCACATCTGATTAGACACAATGTGGAGCCGTTTTTGGACAGGCTGGTTACTGGAAATGAAAAGTGGATTCTTTACGAGAATATTAAAAGAAAAAAATCTTACTGACAACCAGGAACATCATCAGCAACAGTTCCAGTCACCCCCCGTATTCACCTGACATTGCACCCTCTGATTATTACCTGTTCAGATCTCTGCAAAATTATCTAACGGGAAAAAAATTCAAGTCTTTTGAAAGTGTTTCTAAGGCAGTTGCTGACTATTTTAACTCCATGGATGAGAACTTCTACAAAACAGGAATTTACAGGTTACCTGGAAGATGGCATTAATATTAAACTCATATTTTTATTAAACTAAATGGATTAATATTAAACTCCTATTTTTATAAATGAATTCAAATATTTTCTTTAAAATACGACAGAACTTTCCCTCCAACCCAATACTTAACCAGGACTCTTCAGCTTTACATTCAAAGCTTCTCTCAAATCAATGTTCACAATTTATATTATAAATACAAATCTTTTCCGTTTTACAAAATGTTGATATCAGTTTTAGAGGAATAAGTAAGGAATGTAGGACAATGTATATAGAAATATAGAACGATAAAACATATTTAAATTTGTTTAGAGAAATGCAAAAAATTTAAAAGTATAAATATATTTTCATTTTATCGAAATGGTTGCTACATATTTTCTACTCCAGTTCTCGTATGAACGTATTTTCCTGCAATGCATATCTTAAATTTCCAAGTAGAACATTAAAAAAGTGTTTAGTAGAAAGCAAATGTCGTTCATGTAATATTATTTTATGTATCGTCAGCACTTTCCATCAGCAGAAAATGACGTCATCGTGACGTTATTTCAAAGTTTCACATGATTGGTTGGATTTCGCTTGCGGACAATATTTTCATTACTATCGTCGGTATTTTCTAGCTGGTTAGAAAAAGTTGTCGATGATTAAAAACTTGCTTAACCGGTTCTGAGGGCAGAAATGGGAAATAGCTGACGGAAAGTGCAGACGATATTTTGCTGTGTGATTAGGATTTCAGACCACAACCCCCGATATATAAGACCATAATGCTTACGTCACAGGAAATCGTGACGTCACCACGAGCGGTTACAAGAGTGGGCATCCATTCGGGGGTCGAGGGAAGAATTCATGCTCTTCAAGTTTACCAATAAGACACGAATTCTTTCCTTCCCACGGAATTTTTAGCCAGCAATGCTTCTGTGCTTGAGTAAACAGAGAACGCTTTTTCTGGTTAGCAAGAAAAGTCATTTGGATTCACTGAAAATCAGGAATAGAAATGCCTCTGATATGTTATGTTCCAAACTGTAATGGAAATTACAGGAATGGCCCAAGAGTAAGTGTTTTTAATTTTCCAAAAAATGAAGAGCTTACAAAGAAATGGCTAATAGCGATGCATTGTGAAGGATTTTATCCGTCTCCGCATTGAAGGGCAAGCTCATTTAATTGTTTTAACGTAATGTCAAATGTTTCTAAATGAAAAATCATTTATTCTCCCTTTAGAAGTTTTACAGCTCAATAATATCCATTATTCTTGATTTTAATCAAGTGCATTGTAAAAAAACATTTCTTAAAATACTGTAATGTCGAAAGTATAACTGTTAACAATAACTATAATGTTTTCCATAATTATGTTTGCTTGCTTTGTTTACTATTACATCGATAATTGCGTTTTCATAGTTATATAATAAAATTTAACATAATGATAAAAACCCGAGAATGAACAAAATAAAAAATTTCCGCACTTGTTATAATTTATTGTTTTATGTTAAAGTTAAATTTCAAGGCAGTCAATATTTATGAATAATTTTCATTACTGTAGGTCTGTGAATTACATTTTAAAACAAATGATATTGAACGAGAAACTAATGTATAAACGAGTAAGATAATGTAAAGATAAATGCCTGAGAGTAAATAAAATAAAAATTCTCCACATTTATATATGATTTTATGCTGTATATTTGTTACTGTATTAAAACGAATCTTTAAAGGAAGTCAATATTTACGAATAATTTCTTTTACTGTAGGTCAGTGAATTACATTTTAAAACAAATGATATTGAAAGAGAAACTTATCTATTTGATTCGAAGTCAGGAAAATTATTAAGTGCCCCTCTTAAATATCCGAGACTAATCTCCGGAGAAATTCCATCTAAGATGCCTAATTGTGTCTTTTACATGGCATCTTCAACGTTTCATAGGGAAAATACCGAAATAAAAAAGATGATATTGTAGCAGCAATATATGGAAAAAGTTCTCCAGGAAAGCATAACAGAAAAAAAAAAAGAAATGCGATGTAACAAGAGAATTTAAAAATTTGGAAGAACTAAAGCAGCGCATTTTGTTAGTAAATTTGAAAAATTTCTGGAATATCATTCATAAAGAAAAACAAAATTTTATTTGTGAATACTAAATTAAGTTCTGGCCCTGAAATGTCATTGTCTGTTGTCAAAAATAATTTATTAGAGGTGTAGCTTTTGTAGGAAACACAAGCCTGTCAAATATCCCAAATATTTCTTTACCAATAAAAGTCAATAACATCAACCATTTAAATGAAATATTAGAACATCTGCCAGAAATGAAGACAAAAATCACAATGATGAATATGGATATTATTTCCCAGATTCCTGGTTTCATGGATAATTTAAATATAACCCAAGAAATTTTAATCAATGTTATAGCATTTATTAAAGAGCAATCTGCCTTGCTTATTCAAAATGAAATTAGTAAAAGGTACTCTACTGAAATGATGATATTCTGCTCATTATTTTATTCAATGGCGCCGCATGCATATAAATTTGTCAGAAAGTCTGGCTATATTTTGTTATCTCACCATGTGAATGATTCAGAAATATATGCATACTTATCAACACTTGCCCTCAGTCTGAGCAGAAAGAATTGCATTTCTTAATGCGCATAAAGCAGAAATGTGATATTTTTTGAAGCGTCAATAGAATAGAATAGAATAATTTTTCTTGAAATATTGCTTTCATTACTTTCTAGGAGTTGAGTCACAACAAATAATCAAAAAAACATTTTTGTATGGAATTGTCTTGAAATTAATCAACAAAAACATTGCAAATGTATTTTTATATTTTTATGTTACAACTTAAAATTTATGTACCACATATTAAGAAGTATGTTGAAATATTCAAATCAAAAATATTTCACAGTAGATATAATTTTTAGTGAACGAAGAACAATGGCGAATTCATTTCAGAACGTAAACCAGAAAATGTTTATAGATCGGTAATTTGGTTTGAAATCAATGCATGATTGAATAATTAAATGAAAAGCTTTTCTTAAAGGAAAGAAAACTTGACAAATTTAGTAAAAAAGTAATGGTAAAATATATAATTAAGTATGAAAGTTCTTTATTGTTCAAAGATTTGATATATTTTGAATAGAATGGAATAGAATACTGTTTCGTGAAATATTGTTTTCTAGGAGTTGACAAACAGCAAATAATCATAAAATCATTTTTGTACGCAGTTGTATTGAATTTCATCAATTCTGTTCACTTATTTTTTGCTAAATAAATAGTTTTAAATCTAGTGGAGATACATCTACTGAGAAACCTGTCTTGCACATAATGCAAGAAATGTAATGCATATAAAGCGCCGTACCTCAACTGTGGTATGGAAAGCAGCAGCATATTAATTGCTAATTGTTTCTACAATATATGTGTATGTACATTATATGAATGTATGTGTATCATTTTATCAGCAAAATATGACGAAAAAAATTAATTGAAATAAGGTAATCAGACTTACCTTATCTTCCAGGATCGCCACTATAGTTGAGTAATAATTTCACTTTCACACAAATAATCCATAATCTTGGAGAAAATTTATCACTTCATGCACACAAAACAAACACAAAATAACACATAAAATCAAAAGCTTCTGAAAATAAAGTTAAGATTTCACCCGAAGATGATCTGTAGATGCTTTCACTGGCAGGTCTCGGTATCAACTGAAGAAAGGTGGCGCTTTTGTCGGATTCTAGAGTTCCAAGACGGGAGAAGTTTGTGACAATATGAACCGACTTTAACAAGCGAAAAGTAACTTCACCTGATTCTCTAGCTCACAGAGACTTAACGTAAAGGGAATGACGTGTCACCGCTCGTTGTGATCGTTGTGACGTCACGGAACACGACAGAGGCCTTGTTAATCGGGGGTTGTGGTTAGACAGATGAATTTTTTTATATATACTGGTCACCTATGGCGACTAGTTTGTGTCCCTCAGATTGTTGACTTCTTAGGCTGCTAAATGACTAATATGGAAAGAATTTTTTAAAAGAATTATCTTATTATATGATACGACTGAAAAACACGAATTCAGTATAATCAATTAACTGTAAATTAAAAAGTGCATATGTTATGAAATAAACACGAAAGACAAAATCTTATTATGGAGTTAATAGCATGTGATTGAGTATTCTGTTGGATAAATTTAAATTTCGTCATAATATTTAAATCCATCGTTCACAATGAGAAGCAAATTAAATTTAAACATATAATTAAAATTAAAGAAAAAAATTGTACGATTAAAAGTTAATATCATTAAAAAAAGTTACTTTTAAGATAATATGTACTGTTGTAAGATAACTGTTGCGGAAGAGAGTCAAATCATAGCAGTGTCTGTTCTCCATAGGCATATCATAGTCATCGGATAATGATGAAACCTCTGAAGATTGGAAATAATGATTTCAGTACAGCACTGATGGTACCAGATAATCTCAAAACTCTGAAGGATATGATTTTAAAGATGGATAGTTTCATTCCAACTGTTTCAGAGTGTGCAGGTGAGGAGAGAGACAGCTATTTACTACCCCGAAAGGAATGTTAGTTTGACTGTTCGGTCAACGTAAGGTTGGAGAATACTTATTCAGCAGTGGACCACAACAAATCCTGTCGATACTGCTACGTTCAATGGTGGCGGGGTGGTCGGCTGTATAAAAGAAGAGGGATAATGATGAAACCTATTTTTGCGCCCTATTCAAATTTCCTTTAAAACCTATTTCATAATTTCTTTTATATATTCTTCATTTTGACTGAATGGACTTTGGGTTATTCGTCGAGCCCTCTCAAAACATTTCTTGAGATCTATTAATTAGTTAAACGAAGCGCTCTACTGAATATAGCTATAAAACCGTTTAATTCAGCCGCCTGAAATTTATAAGACGATTTATTTGCATTCGATAATTGCTAGCCGGTAATAAGAAATAACAGCGATTTCTGCGTCATGAACATTGATGTTTTGCATATATAGATTGTTTTATAACTGGAACTCTAGTTTTTCATTGAAATTTGGAGTTATTAGGTCCGTATTTGATCACTGGACTATTCGGTTCGAAATTATGTACCCACCTGTACCAAATTATACACCCATTCCAGTGGCTGCTCTGTACCGAAAGAGCGTTTTTGGAAAGGTTTCCAGTGAAAAAGATTTTTGAGGATTCTTTCTTTCTTTCTGTCTATCAGCCATTATAAATAACCAATATTCCTGGCGAACCAGAAGTTCTTTAATATTATTAAAAGACATCTGTTTTGGTTACACTACAAAATTTGGCGAAATTCAGACTCAGCATTGTTGTTAAATGAATTAGTAATGTACATAGCTATTGATTGGTCTGGGTGATGTTTTTCAATACAATTTCTCGCCTTCCTGCAACTCCTTTATTGCACCAGAAGGTTCGTTTATGCCTTTTATTTGTCCCGCTCTTTATCATGTATCTTCGGCTGCTTTTTGGCGAGACAATTCTTCAGTAATTCTGATTGTATTCTTTCATCAACGCTTCGATGTCGTTACTATCTACATTTAGCTGCATAATCTTGGCTAGAGACAAATGTTCGCCTATTAAAGCACCACAGACACTTGCTCAAACACTGGGAATCACTTTCGACTACGGTATTTGACGACAACGTTTTTCTTACAGATATATAGGTATTTTTTCAAACAAACACTCATTACAGACTGATAAGGCGAATCCGACATATGTCATAGTGCCTCCTCTCATCTCGTTCTGCAAAACATCACTCTTCAAAAGAGTCGTTTTTTAAAATTTTGTTTTGTTTATTATATGTGGAGTTTCCATACAATATCTATCTATCTATCTATATCTATCTATCTATCTATAATATGAAAGTTTGGATTTAGTTTTAGTTTAGTTATATTAACGTCCCGTTTTTAAAGCGACACGAAGGCTGTTTTGGGACGAACCTCGTCATTTTGAACCACTGTCAGATGACGAGGACGACACCTGAACAGGCAGCCCCCTCTCCACACCACGCCACACTAGCGGGAGGACATTTGGCCTGACAGATTTAACGTGTAAGGGACCCTCTCACACGGAAGCTCTTCGGTGGAATCGAGTCTCGAACCTGAAACCTTCCGGTTACGAAGTCGAAACCTTACCACCAGGCCACCGCGGCCCTTGAAAATTTCTATAGATGGATGGATGTCTATTACTCAATCACGCCAAAACGGCTGAACAGAATTGAATGAAATTTAGCACAAAGATAGATAATAGTCAAGAATAGAGCATAGGCTAATTTTTATTCCGGTTCATTGCGTGGTTCATTTTTTATTCATTAAAAACTTTCGCGCCAAAAAGTTGGGTGCAAATCCCGCCAAATATTAGGAAGGCTCCAATTTTGTTTTTTGTCATTGTTATTTTATTTTAACAGTGTTAAGGTTAGGCATAGAAGAATTTTGACCAATTATTTCGAGCGATTCTATTTTTGTGTGTGTGTGTGTTAGATGTATTTAAAATAAAACGATGTTAATGAATCGATCCTTCGGACTCATTCTGTAGTACTTTTTAATTAAAAGAGAATAAAATAAGGGAAATAAAAAAAATTTCTAATTTGCATTGCATAACCCGAACTGGCTTAGGAAAATCAGATATGTGCATTACGCCGAATGGCGTTGAAAGTTCAAGCGTGGTTGTTGTGACATCAACTATGTTTGCGCGTGATGACAGCTGTGTTTTCACTTAAATCAAAAGTTTTAAAATTATGAGGATAACGCTGTTGTAGCTATCTCAATCTCGATCAATAAATAAAACGCATTTGACCGGGCTTGATTTACTGTTTTGTTTTATTTTGGGCATACAATGTAAATAATTTGTTTTTACGTCAGTTGTGTGTTTTTGCTATTAAATTGTATTTGTGTTGTATATATTTTTCGTATATGCTTATACTTTTAAAGGTATCGTTTTTAGGTTAGATTTATTATATTTTTATCTGTCATTATGTGATAGTTTTTTGTATTTATACATCAAAATTTCCACGCTAACAGAGTCGAGGGTAATAGCTAGTGTATTTATATAAATAAAAATTAATGTTTGTACGTCTCTTACGCCTTCCTAAGCCGATTATCCGATTGTGTTGAAATTTGATCAGCTTATTGCTTACATCTACGAGATGGTTATGGCCATAGTACAATGATCTAAAATTAAAAATCAAATCGGATCTCAACCGCATCTATTTACCAATGATAAATCTCCAAATGACTCACCAAGGAGACACACTAGATTCTGTAGGAATGCTAAATCGAAATTAAAGGTTAATATTGTATAGCTGTTGAACACAAATGTCACTCAAGTCATTCTCAGAGGTAACAACTTTACTTGAGATTATGAGATAAAATTTTGG
>JAPMOQ010065456.1:19505-57304 GCA_026543055.1 Argiope trifasciata | reverse complement strand
TTTTTTTTAAAAGTTTATCAAAGAACATATATTTCTTAGATAAAGCAACAGATTTATAAAATCTTTTTTTCTAAAAAAATTTTTTCAAAGATTCTGTATTTATTTTACAATATTTTGAAGCATTTTTTTGTTGATTTGCAAATGAGAATATTCATTAAAGGATAAAACTGTGTGAATAAGTGAGATAGATGTATCTTGTGTAAAGTGCAGCAGGAGTTATAATTCTATGTCTCTATGTACATTCTAATGCAAAATAATCCAGATAAATGCTTCAAAGATGCGTGGGCAATAATTTACTTTTGAATATTCAAAAGTATAGCATTCATAATTATGCCTTGAAATAACAATCTGTTGTTTACTCGTATCAAATAAAGAATTATATATTACTTCACTCATATTTTATTACTGATAGGGGTGTTACTTATGAAACGAAACTACAACTGCACACATAAGTAGTAACAGGGGCAGTAACAACCTTAAAATTTGCAGGTTCCAAACTGGAAAGCAGTTTTTATCAGTACTTTATTATAATAATTAAAAGCAATCTAACAGTCTAATACTACCATTTATCTTTGCAATTAAGGTAAAGATCAATGATAGTGTTTACCTCTCTACTTTCTCTTATGGTTATGTTTATGCAGTGCAGCGTATCCGTATTTCTTTATACTGTTAAATAGAATCAAGTATGCATGAAGCACATCTTCCTATCCAATTAGATTGGAGCGAAAATTGGATACATGTTTGTAATAATGATGTCAAAGCAAAGCAATTTCATTTATCCATTTTTTTAAATGATAAATCAAACTCTCATGAATAGACAGACTGACGGATAATCACTCCTTTCACAAATTATATTAAAAAATTTAATACAATTATATATTTTGATAAAATTACAGGATATATTTAACTTATCTAGTTGCTTTTGTTTTTAGGTATCATGTTCACTTATAACCGATTCTGCAAATTTTTAGTTTATATTTAAAATTTTGACCAATAGATATGTCATCAATGATCACCTGCTCTCCGTACTTTTTAAAAGAAAATTTTAGACATTATAAACTTACCTAAATTTATGTGGAATAAAATACTCTTGCATAATATTTTAAAAGTGGTGGAAATAAACGAGAGAAAAAATTGCGGTAAAATGTCGATTGTTTTAAGTTGTATTAAGATTTTAAAATCACTAGAAAAGTATGCAACAAAAATAAATTCTGGATAAATATCTTTGATATGCATTTACATTGGTACAATTCATAAGGTTTTGAGTTGTATATTTCATTACTTCATTTAAAAACGAAAATGTAATTATTTTTTAATAGAGAATAATGATTATAAACAATATTGAATTCTGATAAAACAGCTACGAGATGTTTTAGGGCCTGGATAATTAATATCTAAATGGCCAATTATGAGACTCTAATACATTTTTTTTACCTGTCCAACCAATTTTCTGACTAATTTTTGCTAAAAATACCCAGCAAAAGTTAAGAAAACAATTCTCCGTGCAACGATTCGCAAAATGATGTTACCAACTGTCGGGGTTTGACTAAACAGAACAGTCTTCTCATTCACTATTCTTAGAATCCCTTAGACTTTGAAGTAGAGCACAATAAACGAAAGCGATAACATTTGACTTGAATGAGCCTGTCCTACCCTTAGGGACTCTTGACCTCTTGTAAATTTGAGGGAACACAAAAACTCGTTTGCAGTGCTTCTCGTTTGAAAAACCGATGCGTTTTTGACACAGGTTTCGTTCGCATTCCTAGCTTTTCAGAAGTTTCACATGTAGAATGAAACCTTCCAGATCGAAGATGGTAATCTAATTAAAAGAAATCTCCATGAATCTCATGGCATCTACATAATTTTCAATAAAAAAATAATCTCTTTTACAGAATTTTTTAAATAATAAATCGGACAATAATTTAATTTAATTTAACTTAACAACAAAAAAAAAAGAGTATCATTTAAGATATACTTGCCCTTCAAATATCCGGTTTAGTCAGTGTCAATAAATGATTAATAAAAAATTTTGAAAAAAAAAAATAGATTAAAGCAAAATATAATAAATAGAAAAAAAGTTTTTTTTTTTCATTTTTTTACTGCAAAAAGCTAAAAATCTTTTTTTATATTTTAAGCACAAAATTAATTAAATCATTCCTGATGACTGTCATAAAAAACACAAAATATCGAATTATTTATTAATTTTTTTTACTGGAAAATGTCTCATTGATGGTCTGAACGTTTTCAACAAGGTCAATCCTCCTGAATTCTGATACAATTAGTTGACGAAACTGCATATCAATGATTGATAACCGATTGCTGCCCAAAGAAAGTAATCGGTCTTGAAATCCTACAGAGAATATCTGCTGGAAACCTGAAATTGTTTCAGACCAATGATATATGTAAAGACGCTGTTATTGCCATAAAATTTCCTTGTTCTGTCATTTTCGGTTTCGCTTATAAGTTTAAATAGAGATGTGAATTTTCAAACTTATTATTTCTATTACTTAGTACTGTTTATTCAAAAAAAAATTAAAAAGAAAAAAAAAATGAAATTTTTTTTACACAACAATGCACGGAAAAAAAGTATTGGGATTTTGCATAATAATTAATAAAAAATTTGGGAGATTAAAAACAAAACAATGACTGTGAAATTCTTTTATAAGTTAGATTCGTAAGACATTTGGAATTATTTTTTGTTTATGGAATACTATGAAGTGTTAGAAATGATGCCTTCTTAAATGAATAACTTTTTTAAATTAATTTTTCATATCGAATTAAAAAGTCAATTTTTCTATAAGAATTAAGATTTAAAATGTGAAAGCAGTAGAAAAGTATTATTTAAAGTAAAATTTCGCCCGGCCACTTTTCCCTCCCCCTCCCTTTTTTTAAGTGTGTTAAATATGAAACAAAGCAACGTTTCAAAATGCTTGCTGATTGAAAGCGGCGTGTGGATAAAAGGTTTACGGAAAATCAGCAGATGATTTGAACTTGGGAGGTCCGTCCTTTATTCGCCCTTCCCCTGAGTTACTGGGCCCCTTACCACCTTTTATGACTCTACTTCCGGGAAAAAACACTATCTGAAAAGAAGGATCAGTATCTTACGCTTAAATAGGCAATTACTAAACACACGTGAAAACCAATATGTTTTTCCCTCACCAATTTTTCTGATATTTGCAGTTTTATTTTGTTTTCGCCTTTTCAAGTTTTTGTTTGAAATAAAAAAAAAATTTACCAGAATAATCTTATTTTATTGTTAACCACATCTTAAATTGATAATCTTTTAAGAATGTCTTAAAAACTGCTGCAGATATATTCGATTCACAAATCTTGATTATGATTATTGTAGATTTAAATTTAAAATATAACTTAGATGACTTAGTGTAAAAAAAATTAATCAAGCTAAAATGCAAGATTTATGGAGACTATACGATTTTATGCAAAAAAGAGAGTTAATAAAGCAGTCTTAAAAAATGTATTTAAATGATAGATAGATACTTATTAATAATAGTATTTGTTGCTTGTAATATGATGCCATAGCATATATTCTAGAAGTTCCGATTGAATGTTGCCTCAAATGTTTTCAAATGCTTTAAATCACACTAGAAAGATTACTTAAAGCAAATGTCTACACATTAAAACTGGGAATTTAACCTATGGAAAAATTGTGAAAAAAGCTAAACTCCTAAGCGCTTCTACAATAAACTTGTAGAATAAAGCTGTAGAATAAGGTTATTAATGTAAAAAAATTTAAATATTTAATAAGGTCTTATTTTAATGAAGAAGCAAACATACTATTCGCAGCATTTTAGTAAATATTATAAAACAATGTGGTTAGTAAAAATTAATAAAACCGCAGAGCAAATAATTAAGATTTTTATTCATTAACGGTTATAAAATATTCTAATAATGCAATTTTTTCGGTACTATGAAATTAAATCAGCTCTATTTATTCTTAAAAATGCACACACAGACACATAAGACAACTGATAGAAGTTTTTAATAGTAGAGCAAAACATAATATCACTCCATATAAAAATTATACAAATACATACACATCTTTTGTTTGTTTATTTGTTTCAAGAATTAAATATTTACCCCTACTTTCGGGGAATAATTTTTAGAATCCAATATCATAACAATGCTTTAATTCGCTTAAATATTTTTTTAAAAAAATTCCCGAGATGGGCCGCACTTATTAACAACCCGAACCGTATCAAGAAAAAATTATATATACCTCTGGGTGGTTAAATAATCTGAGTATGGCTTTTCTAAAATTTATCTCTATTCCACAAAAGATTACTTAAAAAAATAGTACTTTAAAAAAATAAATGGGCTTTTTTAACTCTCCTTTCTTCCCAGCTGTGGGGGGTTAATCACTTAGGGGGGGAATGGGTTTCTAAACAATTTCGTAATCTTATCTTCTTCACTTACAACGTCATCCCCCCATTCTTTTCTCCCCAACTTTCTTATGATAGTAATCTGTTGTTTTAAGCTAAACTCTAATCCGAAAAAAGAATAATAAAAGAAAGAAAGACTTTAATTCGAAAAAAAGAGAAAATTCAAACGAAAGGTCCATTTTTCGCACAAATCGAAAATTCGACGCGAGAAGCAACACTGACATTGCTTTCGAGTGGCTGGGAATTAATAAGTGTTCCTACCGGGAGGGAAATCTGCAGAAGAGAAAGCAATATCTTGTCCAATATGTGACTCTTCAAAGAAGTAAACAATACAGCAAATGTTAAACAATGTAGGAAATGGAGAAATTCAATTGTAAAAGAAATTTCATTTCAGAACAATGCATAGTTATATTATGTCATCCATCCTAAGAAATTAGATTTAAAACAAGCATTTTCGAATTTTTTTTTTTCAAAATAATTCACAAAGAATTTAAAAAAGCCTTTAAAAGGAATATGAAATTAGTTATTCTTGGGATAATCCATTCATCTGATGATTCTTTCTAATTGTATTAAAGAAATAAAATTCTTTTACTAAGATTACATCCATAAAAGTATTATTTTGTATGAGAAATATTTACACGGTATTTTTTTTTTCAAAATATATTTAACGGAAAAGAATATAAGACCTCTTGGTGATGCAACGAGTGGGAAATAATCACTTCAAGAAAATTGTCCTTTTACTTTATGAACATAAAATTAATCACTTTCAGGTTAATATACCATGAAATCTCATAACAAAAGCTGATAATTCTTCGTAATAAAAAAGCAGAAATGAGATAGAATTATCAAAACTGCATAAATTCAAATAAATTGAATTTCAAATTTCATTAAAATACTGAAAAATGTATCAAAAAAAATATTTTACTCATCAAGTCGGCTATAGGAAAATATGCTGTAAGTGAAAGGGAATAAAAAGAATCTCAGATTACTGTTAACGAAAACCGCAAATGTTTAACTCCTTGAAAATGACATTGCACTATCAAAACTGAGACGACATCTCTGAAAACCGCAAGAGGGGTCGGGGGGGGACGCGTAACTACCCTGAAGATTCTTCGATCGTTGGAATTCGGCTAAAGAAAAGGAGTATCGACTGATCCTGACCCTCCAGGAGGTGGATAGAAAATCCCAGAAACACAAAACAGTTTTCTTTTGTGTCTTTGAACCACGGGGGGTGTAATCTTTGAGGGCTCCTTCCCTTAACGCTTAAAGGGAAAAAGAGAAATCTGAGAGTGGACTTACAAGTGAACGGACCCGATATTCTTGGAATTATCGGATCGTTGAATTGCATATCACTGAAATTTATCGGAAAGGTGATTTCACCCTTTCCTGTGATTCACAGGAAAGGGCGTAATAACAATATTGACCTTGACTCATTTTGCAATGCACTATAGATAATTTTTAACTGCTTGTGACGTAATGTTGTGATTGCGTTTATTGTGGTCACTGCTCGAGCCATCTATTGGTGAAATATTGAACTATAGTAAACATTTTAAAGAAATGACATATATTTTGAATTCAACCTTTTTAGAAAATGGTTTACTTCAATAAAAAAATTAAGTATAAAGTTATGAAAAAACCGAATTAAAATAGTAAGCTGAAATAGATAAATTAATTCAATCACACATTACTTAAATTAGTTAATTAAGTTTTAATTAAAATTAATAAATTTAATATTCAATATTAATTAATAATTTTTAATTAATAATATGATTGAAATAGCAGATATTTGGAACAGATATTTAAAAATAACAATAGCAAAATTATTTGTTATTGAAAAAACCGTGGATTATGCATCTCTACTTTCAGTTGAAGCGTCGAAAAGGGTGAAGACGTGTTTTTTCTTCTGTGCCGTCCCCCTCCGTTAATGACAGTTTTGGCAGTGATAGATTACTTTACAATACTACCAGGGGGAAGATCACTCTAAAAACACTTAGCGTTCATAAAAAAATTCCTTATCGTTAAATGGTTTAAGTAGTAAGTATTCCATGTGATTTTCGGAAACTTCTGAGAAACAAAATCTTCTCACTAACTAAATAATAACTTAAGAACTCATTCCTTAATAAAGCAAAATAGATTTTCTCATAAAATGTTGCTATTAAATAATTTTAAAATACGTCTAACGGCTTCAAACGAATAACAAAAATAAAAGGAATTTATTTTATACTAGCCGCCTTTGGCGACCAGCTGGTTCGCCATGAGTAATGCGTTCTAAAATTTTCAATTAAATCACATATTCATTAGCCAAAATTTAAGAAATAGTTAAAGTTAAAAGATTCAGTTATTAGTAATTAAAGAGTCGGTTACTTTATTCGAAAAAACTTTTGGAGTTTAATGCTCTAACAATTTATCGATTATGCTTCCAAAATATTAAAAATGTGTTTTTTCAGTGATGTTACCAAAATGTTAAATATGTTTTTTAAAGAAAGCGAAAAAGGGGAAAAATTATTGAATTAATGATACAGATATTACAAACGATTATAGAAATATGCCATTAAGTCGGGATTTCAATGCATATCCTGTCTAAATTCAACCAGGTTTACTGTAAATAAAGATAATTTATGGAATTAATTATATATCTATTGCAAACGATCATAGAATCCATTGCCTTGCATTTATTTTTTTAGAAGATATCTCATTTTATATTTATGTTATTTTATCCAGTCACATGCTGAAAGTTGTATTTCTTTAGATTTGATTTGCGATGATAGTTTTTTTTTATTCGAACTTCCGGCATTGTTTTATTTTATTTTATCCAGTCACGTGCTCAAAAAAACATGGTTAAAATATTTCTTTAAAAATTCGTTAAAAATAGAAGTTTGAGTTATACATTAAAACACTGATATCACAAGTTCATCTCTTTTTAATTAAAAGCTAAATATTCTTCATTTTTTAAAGCATTTATAGACTCGTGCTACATACTATGCAGCAATTTACTTCATTTAGATTTTTTTATAGAAGTATTTCTATTATTAAACAAAGCTGATTTATTTAATTAATAATATTGTAAAAGTCACAAAAAATTCTTTGCATTTTCTTTTTTAAAAAAAGAAAAAACATATTTCATATTTATTTCATTTCATGCAGACAAGTGCTGAAAATTGCATTTTTAAATGTTTAATTTGCAATAATTATTTATTTTTTTAATTTGAGTTTTTATCTATCTGATGGCAACCTATTGATAAAAGATAATTTTTCCCCTTCCACGTGCTCCTGCAGAATAAATTTTATTGTTTTGTCCGAAATATATTGTTGAAAAATATAGTTGAAATGCTTCTTTAAAAATTCATTACAAATAGAAGCTTAAGTTAAATGTTAAAATACTGATACTATTAGAAAGCTAATTTTTTAATCTTTAAATTGATGTTAAAATCATGTTTATCCGATAATATTTTCAGAAGTTATAGCGGAAAAACGTCGAAATTTCTCTTAAATTTTAATTAATTCAAATTCTAATTAAAAATTCGAAAAAAGGGCTATGAGGTGCACATTCCCGACCTCCAAGGTATACATGTACCAAATTTGGTAGCTGTAGGTCCAACGGTCTGGCCTGTAGAGCGCCAACACACACACACACACATTGAGCTTTATTATAAGTATAGATATTTATTTAACTACTTTGCCTCAAAATTCATGACATGTATACATTGATAGATTTTCAGTTAAGAAATCAAGACTATTTGCTAAAATTTGATTTTTGATGTAAGAATGTTTAATTTTCTTTTTCACTTTTTAAAAAAATAAGGCATAAAGACTTGCAATTTAATTATTTGTGTTTAAATTAATTTATTTTTTGTGTTTTATTTAATTTTATTCGCTGAAATGTAAATTTATATTATAGCTTCCGAATTAAAAATTGTAATATATTTATAACAGCCATACTCTTAAATTCATTTTTTGTAAATCGCAAAAAGCAAAAATCACCAAAAAAAATTTTTTTTTTTAATTAACATAAACAGCTGGTCTTGGATTTATAAAATTTGGTACGTAATTACTTCCTGACCAATAGATATTCAATAATTAGAATCTTTTTTTAAATTACTAATTTCTTATTTATTAAATCTTAATTTAAATTTAATCAAACAGAAAAGCACATTGGCAATTGTGGTGTCGCATTAAAATTTAAAAAGATTAACTTTCCAAAGATAAAATTTTCATTTTCGGGACAATTTTTCTTTAGATTTTATAAACAATTCAGAATTTTAGAAATAATTTGTAATATTTTTTTTATAGAAATGAAATTGAAATCAATTTTGTTATTTTACCATTACGTTCCGTCGTTACTTCCTTAATGTGGAGAAAAAATATCTGCTTTTTTTAAACAGTAACTTCAGTTAAAATTTTTAAGAGCATTTTAATGGCTTATTCAAATGACTCGAAGTACGAATCTTTCACATGATATGCCATAATTGATTAAATCAAGACTAACGACATCATTAAAACTTTGATAATGAATGAAGGAAGGTTTTAATGAGCACTTTGAAATATTTAGGAAATTATTTTTAAAATGTGACAAATAAATTTATATACATTGCAATTAATCCCAATTCAAAATAATAATTCTCTAAAGCCATTTAAAAATGTTTCTATAATTTCAAATGATATCATATGAAAAGTTTCAAAATATTTGCAAAGATTAAATTTTGAAAAGAAAAAAACAGTCTTAAGTTTTAGTGACTCATTCTGGAGTATCATGAAGTGATAGGAATCGTGAGCGCAATGATTATAATCAAATGAACACTACCTTAAAAATATAAATAAAATGCTCGATGCAAATTAAATGTTCACTACTTTATTAAAATTAATTTCGGATTTATACCTGATTCTGTTAGTGATTAATGTACCGTATTCTATACATTAATCACTTTATTATTTCGGCATTCAGTACATTATTAATAAATCACTCAAATAAGATGTAGATTTTTGAACAATATATAAATTAAACAAATAGTATTTAAGTATGACAAACTTATTCTCAAAAAGGTATTTTAGTTTCTTCAAGATCAGATTATTTGAATTAGAAAAGCATTAAAAAATATGTATGAAGAATCAGCCCAAAAACTTTAGTTGAATATTAGTAAAATTAATTTTGAAAGTTGCTTAGTTGCTACAAACATGCTCTTGCTATCATTTCCAATATCCTTAATTTCGGTTTATATTCTGTTTTGCCTTGATTTCCTTTAGGAATATGACAAGTACAAAATTATTTAATTTGGAACATTCGATTCATACACTTTCATATTCTGTCATTCAGACCTTTAAAAAAAAAAAATGGGCCTATATGTTAACTCTGATATTTTCAAAAGATATATTCTAAGACAGATTGTGTTGAAGCACTGAAAAGTATATTCTTGCCAAAAATAATATTTGATTTAAAAATAAAATTGTATTAAAACTGACAAATAACTTTTTATTCAAAACAGGCAGAAATATATTAAAATACAATTTTTTTTCAAACTATTTTTAAAAAAATGACAATTTAATATTTTTACAAAGGCTTTTTGATTTCATACAAATATTTAGATAACTAAGACTATAAGACCTTTACATATAAAATAAATAACGGAAACTTCTGTGAGTGAATTGCAATTAATATCGCTTCATATCTCACTAAAAACTGATTTCATCAATTGGAAATTTTCAAAAAAAAATTAGTGAAATTTTTTTTCTTTCCATTCAGTTTCCTTTGAAAATTTTGCAATTTTGAGTTAGAAACAGAAATATTATATTATTATTAAATGCAAGAACACCTTAAGTGATATTTTCAAACATTTATATTAATTCCAAAAGCTTTAAAATGCAGCTTTGAAAAGTCTGTCAAAGAATTATCGAAGCATATGCTGCTCTATGAAAGAGCAATGACATTAATTGGTGGGATGTTATAATTAAGATGTAAATTTTTCACCTCTCAGTGCAAAAGATATCTTAAATTACGTCTCTAAAAAATAAAGTGTGGAAAACACAAATTTTTAAAATTATATGTTTTTGAAAAAAATATTTATTTACATTAAATATTACTTATATTATATGCAGAAAAAGTGTAAATGTGTAGCATGACAATTAATACCATAGTGTCTTTTGTAAAAATGTCAGAATAAATACAGATATCTAAATAAATACAGATACAGTCAATCTAATTAGATAAAAAATTAAGTTTACAAATTTAAGACCTCAATGCAAAATATTTTTTCTCTTTCAAAGATGTGAATTCATACAGCAGTTTAATTTGAAACTACATATTGCTAATACGAAAAAAAAGGTGGTGAGTGAAGAAACGAGGGGAGAGCAATGGTTATCAGTAAGATAAGATAGCCAGACAGATTACAAACCAGTCTCCCCCACTGGGTTAATGGGAACCCCACGGCTGGGAAGGAGGGGAAGTGAAAAATGCTCGTTTCTTTTTTGGACACTGTCTCGTGAGAAACTGATACTTTTTTGAAGAAACCTATTGATAGTTAGATATAAATTTTTGAGAAGCTCTGCTCAGAATAATTGGGCGCTCGGAGGGTTAAATATACATAATTGGAAAATTTTGATGGAATCAAAGTGTTTAAAAAATCATGTTTCATATCTAAATAAATAAGAAAGGGGCAGGGGAATAATAGGTACAAAAATATAAAAAAAATTTAACACTAAATTGTCAAATTATATTATATCATACAAAACCACATTTGTGTTTAAATAAAAATTCATTGGTGATCTTTATAAGTTTTAATATGAAGTAATTATTACAGTTTGGATGAAATGTTGTAATTTAATTTAGTGTATATTAACTGAATACCAAATTCGTAATTACGATAACTTTCTTGAAGGCGTCTTAAATTTTCAAAGATTTCTATGCAGTTATCTTTTTCATTAGTTGCTTCAGTACATTTCACATATTCCTTAAAAAATAACTTAGTTGCTTGAGACAAGATGCTTTCAATAAAATCCACAGCATTCTCTGAATTACAAAAGGATGCAGTCACTGGGACTTTGCTAACACCTAAAATAAAATAAATAAGAATGAAATTAAAAATATACTGATGAATAAATAAATTTTTAAAAACAAATTTTCATTAACTTTATTAAAGTACTAAAAAAATAAGTTTTAATTTAATGATTTTCCCTTCTTTTAAATTTTGAATTTCTATTTCAATACTACAAAATCTTCAAACTGTTCATCTTTTCTTAAACCAGATGGAACTATCTGAATGGATTAAAAGTTTTTATCAAATTAATCGATTAATTAATAAGTAAATTCTAAAGATAGTGAGTGTATTGACAAAAAGAATGTACAAGAGTAAAAAAAATCAAATTTCTAGCGCAGAAATTAATTTAGTGCAGCTTTTTCATGTAAAATGATGGCTCTTTTTAAGTTGATAAATCAGATTTACATATCAAAAAGAAAATTTCAGTAAATGGAATATATATATATATATCAGATTTATTTTAAGAAAATTGTACTTTTTTTTTTAGTTTCTGTTGATGAATCAATTAGTTCTCAAAATCATGAATGAAAAAGGCATGCTTATTCATACTTAATGATGTGAAAATAAAATGAAAATGTTGCATCAGTTTCTGTGCATAATCGATCAAAGCAATAGGCCTGCTGAAAGTCCATTTTGCAATGGATTTGTACATCACATCCACAAATGGGTTCATGAAATATTAGAATATTTAACATTGCTGGGGGAGGAGAAGCATGGTGAATTTGAAAACAAATGGATGGCATTCCTGGAGCAGGTTGAGGTTGAACAGAATTTTATATGCATTTAACGTCAAGAAAAAAAAATTATAATTTGCAAGGAATTATTTTTGAAAAGAAAAGTAGTTAACTTCAACATGAAATGATTTTAAGTAAAGGAACATTTTCATAACTGTAAGATCAAGTAATAATATGACTATTTTATATTTGTTGCCTCTTAAGTATCAATGAATGGAGAAAGTGAATTATGGGTAGGAATTTTCCAAAATATATTTTTATTAAAATACCTGAAAATGTTTTTCATCATTTGAAAAATGGAACAAAAATAATTATAATAAAAGACAGACTATATAGGTTTTATATTATATTTTTATAATACAAGACAGAAAACTTTTCCCCAGACCAAATTATTTAGTCACTGATTAATCTAATCAGCAGGTTAAGGATTTTAATTTGACATGCAAAATTTTTTGATGACATGGACAGTAATTATTTATAGATATACTAACTACAACAGATTTTACATTAATTAATAAATTGTGTGAATTCAAATTAATTAATATATTGCCAGTTACAAGGTTGTTGTATCTGCTGCTACCAACAGTTTGATAATATAAAAATATTGATAAAACAGAATTACTCACTTCAATGATACATCAAGTATGAGGAATGAAAAGACAAAATTTGTTTCTTTATGAGAAAATCAAATTTCCCATGATTTTTTTTTTTCACTGCTCAATCCATCAAAGGACAATTTGTTTACAAATCTTTCAAAATGAAATAACATTAATGAATGACCAAATCTATTCAAGAATAATCAACAACAGATTTATGAACTTCTAAAGGAGATCAATATATAACCAATAATTTATAATTCTTTTGCATAATAAAATAAGGGGTGCTTTTTTAAACTAATTAATATGATTTGGTACTTGTATGGAAGAGATAAAATATTTTAAACTGCAAAAATCTTAAATATTTTAATTCAATAATCACAATTGTTTACAAAAATTTTATTCTTGTTGGCACTTGCTTTCACATTTAAACAAGTTATTGCAAAATAAGGGAAATGCAGCTATTTGGTATTTAGAACAAAGATTGCATTTTGCAGGTTTTGAAAAAGACACATTACATTTCCTTATGTTGAAGAAATTTCAAATGAGTCCATATTCTTAATATTACATGAAATACATTATTAGTCTGCAAGTGGTAAATGAGTCTTCAATGAACCATTTTTTTCCAAGAGTTTGCGTATAAAACTGGTTAAAGCAAATGGACGGTAAATTTCTAGGTTTTTAGGATTTTATCCAGGTTTTAATGACAGAATTGCTAGTGCCTGCTGCCAGAGAATAGGGAAATATTGATCATTCCAAATACGGTTGTAGAGTATAGGTACAGCTTTTTGGGATTCTAATGCCAAATGTTTAATAATGGACTAGTTAATTTTGTCGGTTCCCGGTGATGAATCCCGGACATTGACGAGATATGACTGAAATTTGGAGGAAATAAAATTACAGATATATGCTAAATAAGCTCAAGCAAAAAAATCGAATGTGTGTTCTTCTGCTTTTCTTTAAGAATTTAAAATCAGAAGAAGATAATTCTAGCAGCTAGATGTTAGAACCAGGGTCAAAGCAATAGAATTCGGTGTGTTTTTAGTGGATGGTAATGTTACTCCATTATGAATTAAAACAGAAATGTAGTTTGATGTAGAAACACATGATGCTCTCTTTACTCAATTAAACAGCTCATGGCTTGAAATCCTATAGCTGACACTGGCATTTTTCTAAATAAGTATGGTAAAACTAAACAGAAAACTATTGGGAAAAAACTGTAAACTAATTTGTTTTATAACCAATTTTAATATTATTTCGATTCTAAGCAAAAGGAAAAGACTGCATTGTTTTGAATAACTGGCCAAAGTCAAATGCACTTACTAACTTAAATTTCAAAGTTAATACCTTAATAATAACTCAATAATATTACAATGAATTTTACTCTCACCTGCTAACATTTAGCTGCTAATATTTCAAATATTAAACTAAAATACTAATGTACTTACTTTTGAAATCGATTTCTTGGAACAGCTATCAACACAGACGACTGGACAAGTGTTCTTTCTGAATCAAGCTCATAAAATGGAGATAGAGAAGTCATGTAGTATTCAGGTGTATCTTTTTCAACCATTGAATTAAGATATGCATCATAACTTAATGAAAATGGCAAACAGATACCTGAGGATACCAACTGAAAATTAGTTAATTTGTACTGCTTTAAAAAATTATAAAATCAATCTATTTTTTGATAAAATGATAAAAATTAACATTGCCACGATTAATCATTAAATTATAATTCTAGGTCTAATATGCCATTTGATTTGAGAATATTTAAATAAATTTACTGAATTACTGTTTAATAAAAGAAAAAAATGTATTGGATACAATTTCATTTCACAATAATACACATCTTTCAAAGTATTTAAGTTCAAAACCAAAATCTATAAGAATAAAACTAAATTGTTATAGTTTCAAATGCATTATAAAATCAGAACTGTAAATAGAAAAAGGCTTTAAGAAAGTCACAGAATTTTCTTTTAGAACTTTAAAAAAATACAATATCACAGTTTATAATCTCCACTTTTTAAAAATTAAGCTTCTGTACATTTAAAAATTGTAAGTAATGAAAGCTATTTTTCTCATCTATTTCACATTCATTTCAGAAATTATAAAGAACTTTAGCTTGGATTTAAAAATCTAAGATATAGATACCTTTAATTGTTCTCAATAAATCTTAATGTGATGGGAAAATTACTTCATATGTCTTTGATTTCATAATCAAAACAAAACCTTGTCAAAAGATTCCCAATGTTACTAAGGGACAAAAATCGAAGGATTTTCAAGAAATCCCAAGAAAATACAAAGACCATAAAAGAATCCATTTTAGACATAAAAATACAATGATAAATTTTAATCAAATGATTTCATCATTAGTTTCAAAATGTATTACTTTCTCATTAATAATTCCTAAATATGTAAGAAAAAGCACTAAGAATACCTTTAAAGTTTATTTTCAATTAATAAATCAAAATTCAAAAATCAAAGTGAATTTGAAGATGACAATTCAAGTGGCTTCATAAAAAGCCAACATGCAACTATTAATAACTTCACAAAAACTGCAGTCAGATACTCACCTTACAAATACATTACTCTTCAATTCAGACAAAATCCATGAAAAAGTGAATACCACAAAAATTTATTATTCTACTTTTGACCAGTAATTGGTAAAAAGAAGACTACAATGCCAATGAAAGATCCATAATTATATTTAAACTAACTGGGAATAATGTACCATGAAAACATCTTTTATTTACATTATTATATTTAAGTCTGAATTCCTAAAACTACTTGACTCTGCTAAGCATCAGAAATATCTGCTCTTCTTAGCTTTTCTTCAACTAATTTGCTGTACACTTCTGAAGAGCAAAAACTATCTTTTTAACAATCATCCTTTTTTTTAATCATTTAATTTATAAAAGTGGTTATATATATTTCCATATTTTAGAAACTTTTCTAATCCATATTTTCTTTTCAATCGACTTTTTTTTTCTTTTGCATGTAATCACAATATCATAGCATATAACCATAATGTTTGTTTGTTTTTAGCAATTTGGAAATTCTTAGTTAAACTACAATTTTCTCCATTAGGCTAAAATTAAAGACAGTGTAACATACATTTTTCCAGTATATTTTTTACTAATATACATACATATATTTTATTTGAGGAAAGTTTTCTTTCAACGAGAACAGTTATAGAAGAGTATCATCAAAACTTTAATTATTTCCTATGAATTTTCATAAAACTTGCGACCAATCAACTCAATTCTTGAATACTTCAAATCCCTCAATTCCAGCTGAATTGCAAATCATGTCTTTCAAAAAATTATTATATTCTAATAAATGAGAGCCACATTCTTTTTCCTTATAACTACCTCTAATACAAGACCAGAAAGATTAGCTTTAATCTTAAGGCCTTATCACACGGCAAAATACCGTCAGACTTTCCGTGAGCAAGCTGCCTTTTCTACCCTCAAGAACTGGTCAAGCAAGTTTTTGATGATCGACAACTTTTTCGAACATGTCCGAAATCACTGTCGAAATTTTGGATTCTGACGAAATTCAACCAATCATATGGAACTTCAATAGGGACGTAGTGCGCCAAGAACGCCGCGATATACGCCAACTTCTTTTTTGTAAACAGTAATTAGCAAATTCCATCCTTATCAATGTTTTTTTTATCAAATTCCTCCGTCTTTGGAGTAAAAAGTAGTTTGATTATTTCTGCCACTTTTTACCTCGATTTCAATTAATCAACATCGTGTTTTTAGTGCTTTTAAAATTTAAAAATGGCAAAAAGATGTGTTTGGTCAGCTGAGAAAGAGTCGGTTCTCATTGATCTTGTTCATGAGAAGCCGGCTCTATGGGATCCATATTATATGAAAAAAACTTTTAAAAGGACTTTGTACGATTTAATACGAATCGAGACGATTCGAAGATGGCCCGAGGATGAAGACCTCTTAACAGCAGGTAGGCGAAATATTCTGTTTCTGGGTATGATGTGATCAAAAAATGTTTTATGTGAATTCATTTTATGATATGTAGAAAGACGGCATTTAATAAATTTTTTAAAATCTTTTTAAATTATGTACAAAAAATTATTGATAAATTTTTTTGTTTGTATATATAAAACATATTATAAATATTAATATCTTTTGCTGAATTATTTTATCTTCCATTTCTTTTAATCCCAGCTGAAATAAGAAACACATAAAGAAGTTCATTAATTGTTTTAAATGTTGGGATGCAATTTATTAACTATATTGAGCCATGTATAGGGTATATAATTGTGTTATTCATTAAATTAGACAAGATGGTTAATGTGGCGAGTTAGCTCTGAACTTATGACTTTCTTTTTCATTATTAATTTCCATTTGTGATTGTTTTTCACTTATTTAATTGTGTATTAACATGCAGCAGTATTTTCTTACCAGTACAGCAAATATATTCATGAAACTAAAATCAAAATTTTTAACAATTTATTCTACATTCATTTACAAATCAAATTATACAAATATAAATTTTGTATTGTGATTTTTTTTTTTCCTTTTGCATTATTGATGTTTTCTACGTTAAGTGACATTATTATAATGCATGCACTCACATATTTATATAATGAAGTATATGTATTTAATACTAAATTCTTTTTTATTCCAGAAATACTTTGCAAGAATTTTTGCATGTTGCGAACATATTTTCAGAGGGAAAAAAAAGACAAAGTTTCCTTCAGGCTCAATGGCCCTAGATATTGCACCAAAATGGGTACATTATCAAAGACTCCTATTCCTGCGAGACACCATCGAAGCTGGCTCATCCGAATCCAATTTGGATGTTTTGAACCAATGGTATATTTTACAAAAATGTTTTTAATTCTTATATCATGCTTTTATTTAGTTGGTTATAACTTATATGTTATTAGTTATATTTTTATTAGTTTTATTAGCTATGAATAACTTATATGTATATTTAGTTATAATTAGGCTTAATCATTTACTTTACATTTTTAAAACTGAATGATAAAAAAGCTGGTCAAGAGGTGAGTTGAAATTAAATGTATAACTAAATAACACCTAATGTAATTGAATTTTATTAAATACATCATTGGTGATCATATCATTAATTCACCATATACCATTCATTCAATCATTATTTGAGAAGGGTCTCTTGAAGGAGCTGCGTAGTACTTTTATTCTTAGTATGGGCATTTTTATGCCTATTTAAATGTATTCTTTGATTAATACTTCAATGCATAGTGAAAATATTATTCTTTATAGATTTCTGTGAAAGAGGAAAGCTTCTAGCCGGAGGATGTGGAATGCATTCCAGAGGCTCCCTTAAGCACTCAATTGAAAAGGTCTGCAACACCAGGAACTTCTAACCAAGGTCCTCCTCCCAAAAGACGCTGCCAGACTAATGTGGGGGAAGAGGTATTGAAAATGGTGTCGGTGGAATTGAAAAAAAAAAAAGTGAAGCTTCAGAATCTGTTTCCCTTATTGTGGGACAACTTGTTGTCTGCACTTTAAAAAAACTGGCACCATTGTATGGGGAACAGTTCATACGAAGAATATTCGAACATGTTATGGAATTTGGAGAACTCCAACCTGATATTTATTCATAAATAAAAAAAATCATTGCTGTGAATTGTTTTCTTTTTGTGAATTTATTTGATCATATCGAATCTTTGGATAATTGTAATTTCTTAAA
Organism: Argiope trifasciata; assembly: GCA_026543055.1. Taxonomy (NCBI): domain Eukaryota; kingdom Metazoa; phylum Arthropoda; class Arachnida; order Araneae; family Araneidae; genus Argiope; species Argiope trifasciata. The sequence continues at coordinate 38,843 of JAPMOQ010065456.1, read as the reverse complement.
TAGTTCATTAAAAGCTTCTATATAATTTTAAAATTTAGTTAATGTTAATAAGGATTAATTCTGTTTTCTAACCTTAAACTGATGATCATATAGTATAAAAAAATTAAATCACCTTTCATATGATTAGCAATACAATTTAGGCTTCTTTTTCAATATTTTTTCTTTTAAAATTAACAAATAACTAGTTAATGAGGGATTATGCATCCTTAATAGATATATATTTTATTTTACACTTTTCTAAATAATAAACACTTTTAAGGCACTTAAAAATGATGTTCAAATTTAAGCACTTTGCATGATGCTATGCACCCGGTTAAGCTTAAATAAGGAAACACACACGAAATTCTTTCAATATGCTTTTGTTTTAAATTTAATGTCAATAAGATAGTATTTTATAAATTCAATTAATTAATCCTAACACATATACAATATAAAATGTTTTTGCTTGTTAAAGATTAACAACAAAAATATTTAACATAGCAAAAGAAAAGTAATGGAATTTTTAATAATGAAAGGAATGAAAAAGACATTCAAAGGAAACTCATTTTTAAATTTGATAAATGTACAACTTGAATCATTTTACAACCCATTTTATATTCATTATATTAAAAACTCTATAAAGATTAAATTTGAAGCAGAACTTACAATTAATTCAATAGATTTTTAGCTGAAAATAAATGTCAATAGAAGTAGGAATTTCTAAATGCAATGGAATTTCATTACACGAACTTAATAATTTAGCTGCAAGTTCCAAAAGAGCATTCTTCAAATTTTCACAGTAATTGAATTTTACTTTTTATATAAAACTTTAGTTAGTGTTTTCAATGCAATGATTGTTTTTAAATCAGTTTAATACTGTTTTATTTTTTTCCATACCATTTAGACAAATGGCTATGGCAGTGTCTTTTGAAAAATTACTTGTTTTCTTGTATATATTATTTAAATGTTGAATTTTACGAATATATTTTCTTTTAAATAATTATTACTCTGAAATAAGTCAACAATTTAAAGCTTAATAATAAAATTATTATACTTTTCTTATGTAATTATTATTAATATTGTGACTGAAGTTTTTTCAATTTGTATATATAGAATAAATTATAACTATTTCAAATTATATAAAAGAGATAGATACCATTTTCAAAATCTATACAATTTATATATCAATTATTTCATTTTAATTTGTAGAAATCATTAAAAAACAAGGAAGCAAAATCACATCTTTATAATTATTATTTACACATTACAAAAAAATATAGATAAAATACATATAAATAATTCGAAAAAATATGATCGAATGGATGTTTCAATGCAATCACCTATTAAAAATAACTCAAAAATTATTTATTATTCTAGACATTTGGAAATAATGTAAACATAGCATAATAATGGCAAAGTAAATGATGAAATCAATTTTATTCAACAGAAATATATGCTAAAGAGTTTTTAATCTATACTTATAATAAAGCTCAATGTGTGTGTGTTGGCGCTCTACAGGCCAGACCGTGTTTCATTGATATCCATTTTGCACGGAACATCCACGAGTTATGAAATGAAAAACTGCTAACATTCACTTAATGGAAGCAATGAATAGAGAGCGATAAATACGCCAACTTGTTCACCTGCTTTTCTAGGTTTACCAGACAGCAAATGCTCAAGTGACGTCACTTTCGTCAGAGAAAGTGACGATGTATTTGACCGTGTGATAAGGCCTTTATAATACCAAACTTGTAAGGATATTTTCTTCACATTTAAATGACTTATAACACAGGTAAACATACAGATGAAAGAAAACTCATCCAAAACATTTTTAATGAAGTTATATAGAAAATCCTGACATTATTATTTCATATGTCTTAACTAGTTCTCCAAAAACAATTACTGACTTTACACATTCTGTCTTCAAAGAACTTGTGCTAACTTTGCAGATATTGACAGAGGAATTTTTGTTAGAAAAATTAAATTTAGAAGTTCTATTTATAGACATTAAGCTTTCAATAACCTTATTTTTTTTGACACTGAAAATTTTTAAACAGCCACAGCTGTTTTTTATCCAGAGCCAAAAATAACAACAACACAGACTCTTTGGTATAATGTTGAAAACGGGTGGATAACTTTGTTTAATGACAAGAAAACTTCCATTTGAGAAATAGAGTCAAATGCAACACTTCACAATGAATTAATATGATTAAAATTTTGTCGTAAAAAACTTTTCAATGCATAATATACCAAGTTATTTCAACTTTAATGGTTCATTAAAGTAGTTTCAGTAGCTTCTATGTTCTCTCAACAATTTCTTTTTCAGCAAATTTTTTGGAAAGATTCTTATAGTCTGAAAACTTTCTTCTTAATGGACAGTCTTTAAATAATAATGTATTTTCAGAAATGCTTTAAAAATCCACAAAACTTAATATAATGGCAGATTTCCAACTAAATAATTGTCTAAAGCTATTGAGTTGTGACAAAGATAACAGGTAGATTAAAAGATGTCGATCGCCTAATTGAAAAATAAATAAATTTGTAAAGAGTGCAAATTCTATTATTTATAATGTATTAGAAAAATATAAACTGTCAAGTAAGATTATTCATATTTCTATCTTTTCCATTTTTGAACATTTGCAGAATTTATATATATACTGATAAATAATACTGTGAATATGGATGCTAAACAATCACAAGTCATAATATAAAAACATCTTCATCTTTACAAAATTATTAAAATAAATCATAATTTGCTAATGGGAAACTAAAACTGATTTAACATATAAAACAAAATTGGCCAGCTTATAGAAAAGTACTCTTAATATGCCTTATCTCGGGTCATAAAATGTTTGAATCTGTCACAATTTCAATATATCAAACAATACGTAAATGGAATGAAAGCAAGCTATAATTATCCTTTTTTACTAAGAATGGTGCTATCATGCATATTATCATTCCATAATTAAAAAAAACTTGCAGTTTATCAACGGATTATTTATTAACATAAGTGAAACTTTTTTTTTCAAATGTCTGCATAAACATGTTTGGTAACATTTGTGTATATATGTTTATAATGATCAAACAGGCATTTAAATAAAATAAAAAATAATGCATGGAACAATACTAGGTGAAAACAAATCAAGATTGTTGGCCTTGGAAGAGGTTTATATAAATTTTGATATCAGGGTAACTTCTTAAAAATAAATTTGACATATCCCTCTAAGAATTATAAACCTCCATGCATTTCAAAGATCTCAGTTATCATTCTAAGCATCTTTAATGTTCAATAAATGGTATAAAAAATATCATCTCAATTTGATACTCAGTTGTATATTACTTCACATTATAATATTATAATTTGGCTTATGTATTCTGCATCTCTTCAAACACATGAGATTTCAACCACCCAAAAATTAACGAAAGAAAAATTTCCCAAGGCAAAATTAAATTTCAAACTGGTTTACACATTCCTTCCAAAAAATAATGGATGTCAATTCCATCTATTTGTTCAGGACTTTAATCAAGTAGAAAAAAATCAAGTGCTTTTCTAAGGTCTTACATGCAACAAAATAAAATTCAACACATTTTTAAAGGCAGTTACCAAGCTCTGAATGCAGGTAGTTTCACAATACTTGCATTAAAATGAACAATATCAATTTTTAAAAATTTCAAATTAAAATTTTCATTCATGTGCAAATTTACTAAAAATAAAATAACATAAATCATTTTTAAAAACTTGTTTTAAATTTTCACCAAAGTATAAATTCAACAACCTTTGAATAAAATATTGATCAAAAAAACTTTTAAAATGATAGAAATACATTTTTGATTCCAAATGGTACACTTTGTAGCATGTTAATTTTTGATTAACAAATAAAATATTTTTCATAAAACTGTAACTTTCAACCATCTATTTTGTAGAATAGTAGACAATTCATTGTATGCTTGAACATAGCATTAATAAATTTAAGATACAAATAACATTCTGATCAAATTCATACAGATATTATAGTAAATATGACCTAATAATACATTACCTTTTGACCCTAAGTTGACATAGAAGATGTTATATCATACATTGTAAATTTCATAGCTTTCTAACAAAGAGGAGAAGTAAAAGTCTCAACAGCAGCTGCATAAATTGCACTAGTATGATACAGAAAATTAGGCTATATAAAAAAACAGAAATAAATGCTAAAATCAGAAATGTCAAAGGTTTGAAAAAAAAAAAAATTCATAAAAAAATCCGAACATAAATACTGAAAGGTAAAATAAGAGGTTAACAGAACACTTAAAATGAATAAATTTATATAAAAAATAACCAAGACATTTAAAACAGTGTAGAATTATTATATTAAATTAGTCAATATCAAAAATGATTCTGGGAATTACAAAAGCACTAAAATTTGTTTCTATATTTTAAGGAGATAAAAAAGCAGAAAAAGAATATATTTATGTATATATGATACCATTAAAATGAATCAACACTTTAGCAAAATTAATTAATGAATTAATGAATCAACACTTTAGCAAAATTATTATTGAAATTTTTAAAAAAATTTAGTAATTTTTAGACAAAACTTTTAGAACTACTAAATAAAATATAATAAATATGTTTAAAAAAATGGACTGATTAGAGATTGCAATAAAGCAGTTTCAAAGAAGCATTCAAACCATAATCATCATTAATCATAATTTTAAAAACATCAAACAATACTCCAATAAATATTTCTATTTTCAAAACAAATGCAAAAAATGTAAGTATAATAAATTAGAATTATTTGTTGTTTATTCATTTCAAATTTTCAGTTTTTACTTACTAATATTAGCCAAAAGATATTTAACATTGGTATAGTGAAGATAGTTAGGAATAAAGACTACAAGATGGAGTGAAAATTTAGTGTATTAGGAAACATGCTTTCTTTTAAACACTTTCTCAGTTTTTAATTAAGTTTTCTAATGTTTGTTTACTTCAGTTGCAATAGAATTGAAAAAAGTGAAACCCAACCTTAGTACCAAACCCAAATTTAGTATTTTCCAACATCGATTATTTGCAAGGTAAATACTAATTAATTTCTTGGATCTTTAGAACACAATTGTTAAGAATAAAATTTAATTTTCTTTTGAGAAACTGAAAAGGCTGAAATTTAATCAGGGGAATTAGGAGCAGGCTCTAAATACAATAAAAAAAATCTATATTTGTAATTCATTTTGAATAGTTTATTACTTAAAAGGAATTGATATTAAACTGATCCTAGAACATAGCAGTGCTCCATTAATCCTGTTAATTTTTTAAGATAAATTAACAACTGATATTTGTAAAGAATCTACTATTGGATCTGAATAATATTTTCAACATGTGATAACAGGTTAATTATAATAATTTGATATATATTAATATCAATTATCAAAGAAAATAAGAAAACTGACCATAAAGAAGGAAAAATGCATGGTACTAAAAGAGGAATCTATAGAGATAATGATTTTGAAAAGCAAAGAAAGAAAAGATGAAGATAATTGATTTTTTTTTAAATATTCAAATTTTGATTTATTATATCAAAGAAACCAGCACGAATGATCGTTTTTGGTTCATCTGAAGATGATCAACTAATAGTGATGGTTGGGCTAACAATAGTTGGATGATGATGCTATTCATAATAGTCAACTAAATGTAACACATTTGAAAAGCTAACCGACTAAATCAAAAAAAATTCTGGCAGATAATGATAGTTTATGACTGTCTTGAATCAGCTACAAATCCCATCAAACCTTTTCACTTAAAAAAGTCAATAAAACAAATCCCATCAAATCTTTTCACTTAAAAAAAATTCAATAATACAAACAATAACCACAAATGAAAAAAAAATTGTATACAAGTTAAAGCCAGCTTGTATAAAACTAATCTGAACTTGACTATACTTGACTTCAAGACTAGTACTCTCTACAACTTAATTGAATTGTTACAACTTCCTCAATTTTAGATACTTTTTCAAGCTCTGATATTTCCTTCCCATGTCTCATAAAATTCATTCATTTTTGTTTTTATATTCATCCATTTTTTCTTTTTTCTGAGTTACCCTGATAAAATTGGGAATTCCAAATAATGAGTTTAAGAAACACACCTAAACATAAATGAAACATTTATTTTTATTCCTATTTTTAAGAACATTTTTAATTGAGGCAAACATCAATTTCAACAAAATTCATTTTCAGTTACCCTAATTGGCCTTCTATTTTTTAATAAAAATTTTAAACATAGAACAGGCATAAAATTAAGTTACTTTTGAATTAATCATCAATTTGATCATTGACCATTATTTTGTTACCAAAATGTCCCCCCCCCCCCAAATAGAAGGCATTATGCATTTCAATTTGCAACACATTTTTTCAAAGTATTACTATAAAGTACAGACAATATTAAGATTTTTAAATAAACAAATGAATTATGCTTATAAAGACAAATTATATGTGATGGTTTCTAAAGTTATATTAAGATGAATTAATCTCATTTTTTATAAATACAAACAATAATCTGATATTAAATCACTCATTCAGTTTTATAGCAAGAAATAAAAAAATAACAATAAAATACAAATATATATTACGTTGTAATTAATGTAAGAAATTTTTTTTACATGGCTGAGATTGTATCATGATATCATCTGATAAGGATAATGATGAAAAGAAAGAACAATTGCTGTTCAAGTTGTTCATGGCATTTAACACAAAATACAAATGATTCATTTGGTCTTTAATATCTTGAGAAAAAAATTTATAAATTCAAAATCATAGTGATACTATGTTTAGATCATTATTGTTACATAATAACAATTATTGAAACACAAATTTTAAAAACCAACCGTCAATTCAAAACCGTTTATCAACTCACTTGTGATCTATCACAAATGAAGTACTTGCTTACGACACTAATTTGAAATTCATACAAAAAGTTTTAATAATTAAAGTGCACATTTTTTCACAAATTTATTGACAAAATAATACAAAGTAAGGTATTTAAAAATACTTATTATTTGTACAATAGAGAAATGTTTAACAATTTTGCATTATTCTCTATTTCAGGTAAATAAATATTAAACTTTAGCCAACTTTTTTCTGTTTTCCAATACCTGATCTAGAACAATAAACAAACACTAAATTATTCTTAATTATCTACAGATATTAAGATAGATTTAGAGATATGAGTAGAGGATAAAGAAACTTATGATAGTCCTTCAGAAAATATTTTTAAATTTGTGCTACAATTCAATTTAATTATATATAAATTTACCTAACATTTACATTAACAGTTTTTATTTAATAATACATGTATTATATCAGCTAATTAAAAAGAATATTAGATCTACATAAATAAATAAAAAAGAAATAAAATCCATTCTCAGTTCAACATATTTTAGACTAGCCGCCTCTGGCGACCAGCTGGTTCGCCATGAGTAATGCGTTCTAAAAATTTCAATTGAATCACATATTCATTAGCCTTGAAGTAATGCCGGGCATTGATTGGCCAGAAATTAAAAAAAAAAAATTCCGTGGTGTTGCCAAAATATTAAATATGTTTTTTTAAAAAAAGCGAAAAGGAAAAAAAAAATATTTAATAAATGATTTAGATGTTGCAAACGATTATAGAAAACTTGGCTTTGCATTTATTTTTTAAAAACTATCACATTTTATAATGGAAAAAAATTATGGAATTAATGATACAGATACTGCAAACGATTATATAATATACCATAGTCGGGAGTTTAATGCATATCCTGTCTAAATTCAATCAGGTTTACCATAAATAAAGAAGATTTGTTGAATAAATGATTTAGATATTGCAAAAGATTATAGAAACCTCTGCTTTGCATTTATTTTTGTAGAAAATATCACATTTTATGTTTTTTTTATTTTATCCAGTCACGTGCTCAAAAAAATGGTTAAAATATTTCTTTAAAAATTCGTTAAAAATAGACGCTTAAGTTATACATTAAAACACTGATACCATTAGAAAGCTAATTTTTTAATCTTTAAATTGATGTTAAAATCATGTTTGTGCGATAATATTTTCGGAAGTTATAGCGGAAAAACGTCGAAATTTCGCTTAAATTTTAATTAATTCTAATTCTAATTAAAAATTCGAAAAAAGGGCTCCAAGGTGCACATTCCCAACCTCCAAGGTATACATGTACCAAATTTGGTAGCTGTAGGTCCAACGGTCTGGCCTGTAGAGCGCCAACACACACACACACACACACGCACACACATTGAGCTTTATTATAAGTATAGATAATATTCTTGCAACATATTTATTATAACAAATCCTGCATATTCCCAAAATATTAGTAAGAATATGAATTACTTGTATTGGCATGTTTTCCTTTTCTTGTCAAACACAATGAAGGTATACACTTATATTCATCCTCAAGATACTAAAGGATATTATTACTTATTCCAGAAAAGCCATTGTGAGCATCAAAAAGTAAATGCAAGCCCAGAAATTTACAAACATAAAAAGAAATATTTTTAGTCATTCCAACCAATATAAATACATGAAGATAAATCACAAAATAATAGATTTTTTAATATCATTCAAAATTTAAAAAGATAAAGCACAGAAGTTAAATATTAGGTATAAAGATAAAAAAAATGTTTATAATGGATTCATAACAATTGGTCATTTGAATCCTTATCAATTTAATGATGAGAATAAGTATCCGTATTACTAAAATAATAATAGCAAAATGAACATATTTTTTGAATTGATTTTATAGGTATAAATAAATTATTGTCCTTTATTAGCTTAAATTTCCTTTTTTAATATTTATATTAGGAAAAGATAAAAAACTCTCCTTTTAAAATGGTAAATTTGAGAAAGAGAAAGTAGATTGCTCATATCATGAAATAATAAAGACAAAATGTGAGGTCATTTTTCACTGTACTGTAACTATTATTGCCTTTTCACTTCAGCAATCAATCTATTGTTCAATAAAAATATAATTCTGATCAAGTGTCTATATTAGCTTTCAGGAAACTCTTGTTTAAACAAATAATATGAAAACCATGAATAAAATTTAAAATAAATAGTTGAAAGTAACTAAAACAAAACATTTTAAACAAGTCTAAAATTTAAATAATTGCTAATTATTATATTTCATATAATGCTGAGTTTTTCATACAAAACAATAAAGCTTAAACTTATTTAATATTTTATTTATTACATTAATAAAAGAATGGAATTTACAAAAGATATTTTAAAACAGAAAAAAAATTGATATTTTAAAATATTCTTCTATGGTGTAAAAAAATGAGTGAAATACAATTACTATTTCATGCAAAAAAAAAAAAAAAAAAAAATAATAATAATAATAATAATAATAATAATAAATAAATAAATAAATAAGAAGGAGGCCTGTAGACAATCACCTTCTTCAGTCATTCTCCATATAGCATTTCAATCATTTTTTTCCCCCCACTTCTCATATATAAATCTTCTCCCATGCAATATAAATTAAAAGGCACATTTTCTCTAAGAAATAAAGAATATTCATGTTAAATTACTTCCAAATACAGTACAACATAGTTGAAACATTAATACATGGTTTAGATGATGTTAAAAGTTCTATTAACTACACAAAAATACATATTATTTTGCTGGCTCAGAAAACACATTTCCAAAATTATCAAATATAAATTTAAAATCCTCTTTATGGTTTACTCTATTTGCATCAATTAATTATACTTTTTTCCCCCTGAGAGTTTAAAAAACATTGTTCAAAATGTAGTATACAATTTTCAAATGTTTTCCACAGAATAAAAATGTTAATTATAAGTTGAAAACTGAATTAAAAATAAGCATTACATAATTATGTTAAATCTAAAGAAATTTAGAGCCATGGATTATTACATTTATTTTATAGTTAAAGTATAACCTTAATAATAATTGTTCAAATACATCATATAAATTCAATATTTTCAAAATAAAATAAAATGGATATCCATCATCATACTGCCCTTTGTTACTATGTAAATAAATAAATAAGACTTACATAGATGAATTAATTTCCTAGAACAAACAAAAACTCCTTGGATGCAGATTTGTCTTCAGGAAGTTACACCATACAGTTGTAGGCGCATTAAAATCATATGAAACATCAGAAATTTCCTTTTCCTCTTTTTCCGTTTCATCTGCAAGAAATTACCATAATCATTTACTCTAATTGTTGCAAGGATAAATGCTTTTTGATTACTACATCGCCGTGTTAACATAAAACATTCGATAATTGAAAACATTACTATCATCAAGCATATATATATCGATTTTAATCAGTTAACCTAATTAGTGCAGACAGAATTATTCATTACATTAAACAGATAGGAAAGAGCTCATGAGTATACACATTTTCAGTGCCAGATCTTTAAAAACCAGTTTGTTTTTGAGCAAAATATCTGGAAATAGCCTTTTAGATATTAACCAGGTTTTCAAATTTCTTGTTAAATAGAAGCTGCAGAAGTAATGAATGGCTATCTGATGGAAAGCATGATGCTTGAGGCAATAACTTCTATCATAATTTATTATTTTTTTTAGAATTCATCTTGTGCAATGTGATCTTGCATTATCATGCAGCAGAATAACTCCTTCCTTATTTGCAACCACTGTAAATTTTTCAATTAAAGAATGATTAATCAATTTAATAACTCAATGATTAATCAATTAACTGCATTCAATATTCTGAATTTACAATATGTTAAAGTTTCCAATGCTCCCACTGGTGTGGTGTGGTAATCTGGAGAAGGGGTGTCAGTCCAGGTGTCTGACAACGGTTCAAAAGTATGGGGTCCGTCCCAACATAGCACTAGTGTTGCATTAAAAAGGGATGTTACTATAACTAAACCAAACCAAATCACTATTCTAAAATAAATGATTTTGCAAATACTTCAGTAAACTCACAAAAACTCCATTTTAGGACACAAATCTATCTTCGGCAATTCATTCGAAAGAGCCATTGCCTTTCACATTATCATTAAAGAAAAATTATATTTAATTTTTTATGTTCAAGAGAGAGATCAAAAAATGGTTCTTTATTACCATTTTAGCAATAAATTGCATGTATTGGATTGATTAGCACTGTTTTCTGCAGGCTGATTATGCAAGATCAAGAACCTACTCTGCTTACTTTACCGTTGCAGCAAAATAATCTTATTGCAGTTGAATAGGGCTGGTTAAGAATATTTGACAGTTCCTCAATTGTCTGAAATGGACTTACTTTTACCTCTGCACTTAATAGATCACTGCCTAAAATTAATAATTTTCCTGATAGATATGAATGGGAAAAATCAAAATTACCACATGTGAACTTAGTAAACCCCTTTTTGATATTTGCAAACATCTAGTACACTTGGATAGAAATGTTTTGGGCAGCAATTGTTGTGTTATTACTTTTACTCAAGGTTTATATACTGCTGAATATGTATCTCTGTTGATATTTGGCTGGCTATATTGTTCAAAACTAGGAGAGGATTCTACTAAGATTAATTATTTTCAAGCAATCAAGGCACTTTAATCTTAAAATATCTTTGGCCAGACTTTGAAGTATATGATCAGCTCATAAATGGTAAATATATATTGACATGTGCAGAAACAATATTACTTTCCAGTACAACTGATATAAAAATATCAGTAAGTTATTTTTATCACACATTTTCTGAAATTTTAATCGAAGTGAAACACAAATTATGTTTTAATGAGGAGATGGGCAATATAATCATGACATCTTTTACAAGGATATGTCACCAAATTTCACACAAAATAAATTCTTATACTTTCACAAATTTAAAGAATTGATAATTTCATTCAATATGTCCTTTATATTGTGTTATACGAAAAATAAATCATGAAATTAAATCCCTACCAATCTCTAAAGTAGAATGTTCGTGTAAGCTATACAGGACAGACCATTTGACTGAGAGTTACCAAATTTGGTCTAAATTTACATTGAAGGGTAAAAATGTGTACATTGAAGTAATTACTGAAAAAATTAAAATTACTCTGACAATATAATACAATAATGATTGATTAATTTAACTTATATTACTATCTTTTCTCAATTTTTAGAAATATTAAAGCCCAAAACCTCTTTTATACCATTTTTTAAAGTGTTTTTTTAATTATGGCAATTTAACTGTGATATTAATTTTTTTAATTTTAAAGAAATTGTATACATTTTCAAAAATAAATTTCATTTTTGAGCATATTTTAAAACATTTTTACTTATTCTGTCAAATATTTGTGTGATTTTCTTGTATTATTGAAATTTAAAAAAAGATGAATTCTGTTTCATTTCTATGCAGTTTATAAGAAGAATAAGAAAAATGAAGTTAATTTACCACAAAAGTTAGGGAATAAATAGAAATAAGATGATTTCATGGATAAGCTTGCTATGAAGATAATCCATATACAAAATGAACATAACAGATATAAACTATTAAAATAACATGGTTTGCAAAATGCAAAAAAAAAAAAAAAAATTATTTGGGGAAATTCAGCACATTAAGCTATGAATTAGAGATTTAATCGAACATATATTTTCCCTACAATCCAGGTGGTAATCAAAAGCAGCTAGCTAATACTTAATAGCTTTGAAAAATCATAATTACACTTATACACTTAACTGTTTGTTGATGGATTACTCAATTTTTCAAATTCATCAAGAAAAGGATTCTTAATTACTTTTAATAACTTCAACTTCCCCATCCCTTTGAAATAAAGTATATTACCATAAAAAATATAATTAAAATACAACTTTGAAATAACATAATAGCATTTAAAAATAAAAAACTTACCATATAGATTTACTATCATCTTCTGTAGAAGATCTGTGAAAAGGGAATTCTTTTCTTTTAAGATTATCTTTTAAATCAACAAGAATTAAACAAGGCATGCAAGTAACTTCACCCTGGGAAAAAAAAAAGAAAAAACTATAGCAATAATATCTCAGTAATACATAAAGATATCAGCAAATATGAAATAAATGTTAGTCTTAAAATAAAAATTTTTTTGAAGCATGACTTGTTTTCCCTGGTTTTTCAGTATCTTAAAGGTATTATTTGATTCACAAAAAAATTAAAAATTCTAATTAAAAAGTTGAAATAAACAATTGTTTTTCAACAGAAACATATGCAAACATAAATACACAGCATTTATTATCATTATTATTCAAAAATACAAACTAAAAGTAAAAATCTTATGAAACTTTTATAATTATATTTCATTAAAGAAATGAAATCTGAATACAGATAACATGCAAATAACATATACTTATAGATACCATACAACATAAATAAAGATAAATATAAGCAGACTTTTAAATATTAAAGTATTTTTATGCTCTTATAAGTATGTATAATTTTTAGAGATTGTCTTCCAAAATAATAATAATATTAATAAAACCTTAGAATTTCATATTTTCAGTTCAGTTAATAGGCGAATAAAATACTGATATAAGAAATCTAAAACACTAAAAAGATATTTGTTTCATACATTAAATGTATATATTTATGATTTTTACAAGTATTAATAACTATTATTAAAAGAAAAACTCTTTCAACATTTATTTTCAAATTTAAAGAAATCTGTAAATATAAAATTACCATGTACTTACACGAAGATTCAAACCTTCTCTAAACATCACATCATGGTTAATATCTAATGGAATTAAGCTATCAGGTGTATAATAAGAAGGAAATTCCTAAAAGTACACTTTTTTTTTTATCAAAAGCAATACAAACCATAGATGAATACAAATAGACAAAGTGCAGAAAAAAAAGATAGCAGAATATAAAAAGCAAACAAGAAACATTTTAGATTTCAAAATTTTGAATTTAATAATGCAATTGGTTTCCATTAAAAACATCAAAAAGTTACTGATCATTTATTTAATTTCTTCACACAAAAATTTAATCAATATACAGTTTTAATATTTACTTTCACCTTATAGGGATGAGCTGAATAATTCTAAAATTTATAAAACAGTATTTTTTTCCCCCTCTATTAAAAATTTGCTACGAACAAGTTCAAGGAAGATATAAGATGTTTAGAGCTATATCTATTTTGGATACTATAAAAATAGATAGCTCTCAAATCTGGTAATATTCCAGGTAACTAACATAGGCACTGATTTTTCATAATGTATTATCAATAGCATCAAATGCTACATTGCTTGCAATGAGAATATAATGTACAGAAGAAACTTTTCTTGCTCTAAATTAAGTATGTCACTAAAGAATTCCATTCATCTACTAGTTCCTAAAACAAAATATTTGTCTGGTAGGAATTTTTTTTAATGCTACCTTACATCTTATTATGTGTCATCTCATTAAAATAAATATACAGTATTCAGAACATTTTGATCATCATTTTTGTAATTTTTCCAATTACACAAAACTCAAAAATTCTTCCAGTCCTTATAAGAGCTTTATACGGAATAATTTTTATTTATATTACCAGAGTATGCATGGAATTAACCCAGGCTTAATGAATGTCAACAGCAATTACAACACAATTAAAAAGTTATAAAAATGAAAAATTATGATAAGGAAATGAAATAATAATGATTTTACATAGTTATTTTTTTCATGGCAATAATACTTTATATAAACAGAAAACAAATGAAATAAAAGATAAAGATACATGAGATGAATGAGATTCAAATATTTGCAGGAAATATTGCAATTAGAGTTTAATCTGTAGAGCAATTTTATAATTATTGGAATGACCAAGTGGCTTTGCTTCCCAAAATGAAAATATAATGTTATAATTGATGAAACCTTCATACATTGTATTTCTCATTCATAATTATAATAATTATTTTGAATGAAAGTCTAACAATGAATTGAATTCAAATTGAAGAAGCTTTATCGGTTAAAGTGTAGCACGGTGTGCCCCCGAGTTTATCGCCAATATGGCAACCCAACGGAACTTTCTTACAGTAACCCTAATTCTGTTTTGTTTACTAGGTTTTACAATAGTTGAGTTGTTCAGGTACTACAACTGTTTTATAATAAATTTAATATTTAAAATATCGATTTCAGATGATTTAAATTTTGCTTATTATTTTAATTTAAAATTTATTATACAAAGAAAGTTTAGAATAAAATTAATATTAATTAAAATACCATTTATTTCATTCTTTTGTGTTAATACTAATTATAATTATTTGTTTAATACTGCCCGGTGCCTTCTACAGATGCCTTCGGCATCTGTAGAAGGCACCGGGCAGTATATTTTAACTTTAAAAAAACATCCTAGGGCTTCGCTTTCATACGGAGCGGGAATACAGTAGCTTCGCTAGCAAATTGAACAGATGGACGGTGTGGATTAAGGAATAGTGTATAATAATATTACAAGAGAGAATAAATGTTATAGGAACGAATATTACACAGAATTTTTAATATTTAATGTACTTACTTGCTTTATTTAATCTTTTCATAAACACTTAACAATTCATAACACTCAAAGCATTCTTTCCAAGCCTCATCAACTCATTAAAAAAATATTCCAATCACTCTTCGTCCATTCAGCAGGTTCGAAATAGTGCCTAACATCCCAACTACCAAACATCCACTCCTGTACGATTGCAGACATAATAATATTTCGAGGAACCAAACGTTGGAGCACCAAAAAAATTACGAGAACTGCGAATAATTCCATCGCAGACTTCTTTTAATACGAAAACGCAGACGATTTGCGAATTCGCATAGTGATAATTAAAAATGAGAAAACGAAAATTTGTTTTTGTAAATATTAACACAAAAAAATGAAATAAATGTTATTTTAATTAATATTAATTATATTCTATAAACTTTCTTTATATAATAAATTTTAAATTAAAATAATAAGCAAAATTTAAATAATCTGAAATCGATATTTTAAATATTAAATTTATTATAAAACAGTTGTAGTTCCTGAACAACTCAACTATTGTAAAAACTAGTAAACAAAACCGAATTAGGGTTACTGTAAGAAAGTTCCGTTGGGTTGCCATATTGGCGATAAACTCGGGGGCACACCGTGCTACACTTTAACCAACCCTTCTATCAACCAAGTAAAATGATGAAGAATGAATGCAACATTTCTTGTATTTCCCCCTGAAGAACAAATTACAATACTTTGTGTACTTACACCTCAGCAAGTCCACTCTGCGATACTCTCTCAGGAGAGCATAGGACTTTAATAATCTAACTGTAGTAGAAATAAAATCTCCTCCCCTATCAATTCAGTTAAAATCTTTGAATTTATTGTGGAAAAAATTTTAAATCAATGAAAAAATAACATTCATTTTAAATTAGGTAGAAATGTTCGAATAATTACTAATAAATTACACTTTTAGATAGTAGAATTTTAATTTCAATTCCTTGATATGTATTTCAATTCTCAATTCTGAGAGAATTTAATATTTTTTTTTAAATTCTCAATAGTAATTAAATTAAATGTTTGAAACAATTTTTATTAGAATTACACTTATTATATTCTGTAACACATTAACTTTTATATATGGCTCTTAGAATTTATTGTACGGAATTGTATACATTAAAAAATTGACAACATCAGCTAGATTAAATAATACTATTCTGTCATCAAACCTGAATTTTTTTGGCAAATAGTTTGGCTTTAGATGACTTGTTAAAATGTGACAACCTAATTAATCATATAAAGAGAAAATTTAGTAAAATTAGGAATATTGAAGATAAAAAGATATTTAAATTTCAGTATTTGATATTAGGTTTATATTTTGGAAAGACTCATAAATATCTGGTACTAAAAACTTAATAAATAAAAACATTTTGATAATGCATATTAAAATTAAGACTTCAAAGTATATTTAATCACCAATACAACTATCAAATTTCATAAATGTAAAAATTATAGAATAGTCTGGACACTGCAGACCCAGAAATATTTACTACAATAATATAGGTTATTATAATGCACATAAAATTTTCAATGAATAGAATTACTTTGTGAAAACAAAATTCAGTATCGAAAAATCCCCCAATTAATTATTCATTAAAAAATTATTATACAAATTTCTATTAAAAAAATCGCCGAACCAATCATATATTAAGAAATTATCCAAAAATGATATTCCTTCAAAAATACTGATGAATAACCAATATTTGGCTCTATCCCAGTGAACGGTACGCTCTATTTTGGCGCCATTTCTCGGGCGATATTTATTTTCTCTTTGGCAACTTCACCCTTTCTCTCCCGTTAAAAGATGGTAACCTCGTGTTAGGCCTAGGTACTTGGCGTGTGCTTCGCGGAGTCGTGTTTCGCCAATAGTTGCCAAAAACAAGATGGCGGACAAGGAGCGTACCGTTCATTGGGAATTAACCAATTTTATTAATTTAATTCCAAATTTTGAAATCCGATTATTTCATCAGTGAAGGATTTGGAACAACTTTGATATACATCCCCAAATTGGAAATTTGGCGACTTTTTTTTCTCACCAAGCAAAATATCTGCTTTTGGCGCCTTTTTTTCTCGCCAAGATGGATTTTCCCCTAACACAAATAATTAATCCTACCTAAAAAGCAACCCTAAAAAGTTCGTAGGGAGTGCCAGATTTGGCGCGTAATTTTTGGGGGTGTATGTGTATATCAAAGTTGTTCCAAGGATTTTATAAAAAAATAAGCAGACTTACTTGAATTTTCCACCGATGAGTTCCAATAAAATTTGCAATTCCCTGCTTGAATAGTCACGATTTCACGAGCAGATGACATTTTTCTATTAAGACTTCAATACAACCCGCTATGTTAATTCTATCCAATAAAAAAAAGATATTAATACTGAATCAAAATTATTATTTGAATATTACTATACGACATATTGGAGCTTTACCATTAAATTATTTTTCACGATGTTTTATAACGTTTTATATCATTTTAAGAACGAGCACAATTCATAGTTGTTTTGATTCAATATTTTCTTCGTTTCATTTCAAAGTGATTATTACCATTTATAATCTCGTCTTGTAGGTTTTACTTCTATAACTTGAATATATATTCGAAATCATAGCGAAGATTTTCGGTGTTTGTATCAATGCCAATGGTTCTTGGGAAGCACCTAGGCTCAGTGGCCTTTCATCTTCCATTCAGCTGAAATGATAGTTAGTGACAAACAAAATATGCTGAGCAGTAATGTTGAATTATAGTAAGGAATTTGTTATATTCATCCATGATGTTGTGAAAACTGATTGACATATATTAAGTGAGCATCAAAAAATAAAAAATAAAAAAGCAAAAAGAAGAAAAAAAAAAAAATACGTGAAAAAAAAAAAGAATTAAGTGATGGAGTTGTTTATTCGCTATAATTTGGTGGCTTATTGTCTTAACGTGTTACATTGGTGATTGGCGGGGGGTCATGCTGTCGGTGCACAGGGGTGAAGGGTTTTGTTTATGTTAGGAAGGTTCTGGGTCTTCTCCTGTTACGATTGCTCTTGGGATCGTAGGTAGGGATTTCTAGAATCGCTTCGTTCTGGTTGGAGTCTAGTTTCCGATAGTAATTTTTTGAAATTCTTTTGAATAAGTCCCCAATAGTAGGCAGCCTTAGATCTTTTAAAATATTTTTGTTTCTTATATACCAAGGCATGTTTGTAATTTGCCTTGCGGTGCTGTTTTGGAGTGCCTCTAGCTTACTGATATGGGTTTTAGCTGCCGCTCCCCATACAGGTGAAGCGTAGCTAATTAGTGGCCGGAGGAGAGATTTGTATAGCAGGAGTTTGTTACTTAGCGAGAGTTTAGAGTTCCGGCCCAGTAGGGGGTAGAGCCACGACCTCCGATAACAAGGCCCCTGCGGTGTTTCGTGACGTCACAACGAGCGGTGACACTTCATTCTCCCAACGTTGAGTCTCTGCGCGCCAGACAGGCAGATGGAATTATTTTCCCTTGTTCATATCGTTTCTTTAACATCCATACAATGCAAATTAATACACATATATTGTCGAACTCATTAGTAATTAAATTGCAACCGCTTTCCACATCACCATGGAGGTACGGCGCCTGGTATGCATTACCTTTTTTGCATTAAGTGCAGGGCAGGTTTCCCAGTAGGTGTATCTCCCCTAGATTAAAAACTATTTATTTTGCAAAAAAACTAATAAGTGAAAAATATTATTGATAAATTTCAAGACAATTCTATAGAAATATGGTTTTAGTACTATTTGCTGCACGTCAAATCCCGGAAAGCAATATTTTACAAAATATTATTCCATTCTATTCACACTTTAAAAAACATCAAACAAAACTTTGAAACATTAGTAGAACTTTCTTATTTAACTATATATTTATCACTACTAAATT
>JAPMOQ010065456.1:7289-17413 GCA_026543055.1 Argiope trifasciata | reverse complement strand
ATAAAATTTAAATATGAAAAAGCTGTTATACATGCAATAGTCAACAATGCATGAAAACATAATTGTGGAAATATTCTAATTATTGTTGAGAGTGATATTTCCTACATTACAGCATTTTATGAAATAATTTTTTTATAATGCACTTAATTAAAATCACGAATAATATATATTACTGAACTGTTAAGTTTCTAAAGCGAAAATAAATGACTCTTCATTTAGAAATATTTGACATTACTTTAAAAAAACTAAATGAGCTTACCCTGCTATGCGGAGATGGATAAAATCCTTCACGATGTATTGCATTTAACCATTTCTTTTTAAGCTCTTCATTTTTAGGAAAGGCAAAAACACTTACTCTTGGGCCATTCCTGTAATTTCCTTTACAGTTTGGAACACAACAGATCAGAGGCATTTCTATTCCTGATATTTTGTAAATCCAAATGCAAATGATTTTCAGTATATCCAATTTTTCTTGCAAATTAGAAAAAGCGCTTCTTGTTTACGCAAACACAGAAGGACCACTGGCTAAAAAATGGCGTGGGTGGGGAAGAGTTCGTTTCTTATCAGTGAAACTTGA
Organism: Argiope trifasciata; assembly: GCA_026543055.1. Taxonomy (NCBI): domain Eukaryota; kingdom Metazoa; phylum Arthropoda; class Arachnida; order Araneae; family Araneidae; genus Argiope; species Argiope trifasciata. The sequence goes on along the minus strand of JAPMOQ010065456.1, from coordinate 16,836 downwards.
AGAGGGTGAAATTCTTCCCTCGGCCCCCAAAATTACTCCCACATCCTGTAACCTCTCGGAACGACGTCATCAATTTCTGTGACGTATGTATTCTGGCCTTGTTATCGGAAGTCGTGGTAGAGCGCTCCTTTTGCTTTTCTGAACTTGTTTCTTATTGCTTCAGTGTGGGGTCCGAATGTAAGTCCTTTGTCGAGGATAACCCCGAGGTATTTGGTTTGCGTTTCCCACTTGATGGGGCGTCTAAAGAGTTTAGGCGGTGGGGGGGGGGGTGTTTCTTCTCCTTGAGAACAGAACTGCTTGGCATTTTTCTATATTAATCTTGATTTTCCATTTAATAAGCCATTTGCCCAGATCTTCGAGATGTTCGTTGAGGTTGTCCATAAGCTCCTCTCTATCACTACTCGTACTAAGAATCGCCGTATCATCGGCGAAAAGACAGAGACGCGTGCTGTTCTTTTGACTGATATCGTTTATAAATATATTGAAGCACAGGGGGCCTAACTTGGACCCTTGCACGACGCCCGCTTCTGTTGTTCTGGGGGTGGATAGTTCTTTGCCAACTCCGACCAGGAATTTTCTGCCTTTGAGGTATGACGCTATTAGGGTGATTAACATGTCAGGTATTTGCAGCTTTATTAATTTGTATGTCAGGCCATCGATCCAAACGCGGTCGAACGCTTTGGCGATGTCTAGAAATACCGCCGCTGTTTCCTCATGGTTAATGAGGGCTTCCTTCACGAATTCAGTTACTCTTGTTAGCTGTTGTACTGTGGAGAGTCCTTTTCGGAAACCGAATTGGAATGGAATAAGTTTATCGTCTGTGGCCTCTTCGAGTCTTTTGAGTATAATTCCCTCTACTACTTTGCTTAGCGATGAGAGTAAGCTTATGGGCCTGTAATTTTCGGCTTTTTGTGGGTTTTTCCCAGGTTTGTGTATTGGCACAATTACTGCTTTTTTCCAGCTATCGGGGAAATATCCAAATGAAAACATACTATTGATTATTTCTGTTAGTTTGAATATGCTTTTGACCGGTAGGTTGATTATCATATTATTGTTGATCCCGTCTAACCCTGGGCTTTTTCTTTTATTAAGTTTTCCGATGACGTCCGCAACTTCTGCCGGGGAGCAGGGGGTTAATTTAGTTTTGCCCTTTTTCCTTTGGAATTTTTTAATCTTCCTCTTGACTTTGTTTTCTGTCGGCGGGTGGGAGAGGTTATTATTTTTAAATTGTTCTGCCAGGCTGTCCGCTATGGTTTCGGCTTTCTCTTTGTCTTTGTAAACTATAGTGTATTCGGAGGTGAGGGGGGGATTCGGAATTTGTTATTCTTGTATTTTTTGACTATCTTCCAGAGCGTACTTTCTGTTGGGTCGAGACTTTCGATATAGTTTTTCCAGTTTTCTTGTTCTTTGTCATATTGTAGTTTGCTAAGGTAGTTTTGGGCTCTGTTTAGGTTATTTTTATCGACTGGGTTTCTTGTTCTTTGCCAGATTTTCCTAAGTCTGTTTCTATTTTTGATTTGGTCCATTATTTCATCGGATGTTTTCATTTTTGTGCTGGCTTTCCATTTTCCCGTTTCTTTATAGGCAGTTAAGATCTCGTTGGAGAATCTGCGTACTTCGGCTTCTATGTCGTTTTCATTTTTTAGGTTGTATGTTAGTTCCCGATTGTTGAGGAGGGTTGATTTGAACTTCTTCCAGTTGGGGACAAATTTTCTGCTAATTTCTGCTGTGGCACCTGAGTCTATCCAAAACTGCACAGGGAGATGGTCGCTTGATAGCTCGTTAATTGTTTCCGCTATTATGGGATTTTGAATTTTCCTTACGAGTGCTATGTCTATCACGCTTGCGCTTCTATTACTGTAGTGGGTGGGTTCCTCGGGAGCTATTATTTTGGCATCTGTTTTACCGGCAAATCGCTCCAGTTGTGCTCATCGGCTGCAAGTATTATGGCAATTCCAGCTCCTATTCTTTGCGTTAAAGTCTCCGGCTGCAAACACAGCTGTGTTAAAGGCGTATATTTGTTCAAAGTCCAGGGTGAAACTTGAGTCTGCTCTAGGGGGGTTGTAAACAGATACAAAGTTGATTGGAGGGAAGTTTCTGAAATGGGCTATTACCATAGTGGCTTCAACGTGCCTAAGCGTGGGGTTGGGTTGGTGGTTATGCGATATGGAATTTTTGATAAGTATGCCGGTTCCTCTTCTTTTAAAGTGCGTTCTGCTGGGTGTGGAGTAAAATTGGTAGTTGGCGATCCTGATCCTGTCGCTGGCAGTGAGGTGGGTTTCTTGCAGTAGTACCACATCTGGGCCGGTTCTACTAATGTACTCTCGCAAGTCGTTTATTTTCCCTAAAATCCCGTTTGCATTCCAGGAAAGTACAACAACCCCGGAGGAAGGCAAAACCATTATTTAGTGTTGTTTGGGGACCTCAGCGCCTCGGCAAGAATCATTAATTTCTCCCATACGTTGTCCTTATTTTGCATTGCTTTTAGGGTGTCTGGTATGTCATTTATCACTCTAAAGATTTGGTTTAACTCAGCGGCGAGCGCCAGTACATCTTTTAATTCACCCCGCTCTGAGTGGGCTGCACCTGTTGTTTGCTTATCTTTGTTCCCGACCCTCTCCTCTGGGGGGGAAGTGGTGTCGTTCGTCGCGGCTATTGTGTGCTTATCAGTGTTTCTTGGCGGGTTGGTGTTGCTTAGTGGGGGGGGATTCTTTCTTCCCACGGCGTCGGCAAAGCTTTTACCAGGTTGGAGTGTTTGTGTAACCTTGGGGTAGCGGGGGCAGCCCCTATAATTAGCTGTGTGCGACCCTCCGCAGTTTGCACACTTTACTTCTACTTCGCTTTTGCCTTTATTAGGGCATTCTTTGGTTGGGTGGTTTCCTGCGCAGACTACACATTTGGGGTTCAACCTGCATCCTTTAGACCCGTGATTCCAGAGCTGACAATTATAACACTGATGATTTTGTTTTGTGATGTATTTTTCTACTCTCACCATTATGTATGCTAGTGTGTCTAATTTATAGATATCTTGCACATTTTCGGTCCTAAACAGGTGTATTTGGAAGATCGGTAGGGGTTCTTTTGTTTTAAATTTTTTAAGTTGGTTCACTTTATCAACCCTGAACCCTTTCTCCCTGAGTTCGGTTTTTATCTCTTCCGGATCCGTGTTGCTTGGTAGGCCTTTGATTACTACCTTGATGGGCCTCTCGGCTCTGTCGGCTATAACAAAGTATTCTATTTTTTGCTCATCCAGGTAGTTAGTTAATTTTCTAACACCGTCTGAAGATTCAGCAAACAGCTTAATGAATTCCCCAGATTCTTTAGCTTTGCATTTAATATTGTGCACAGTGTTTAATCTTTTAAGTATTTCTTTGTATTCTTTGGTTCTTTTCATCATTATTGGGGGGATTTTGGGTTGGTTTGTTACTATTTCGATTTTGTCCTGTTCGGCGTCTGCAGTGAGAGGGTTAAATTTGTTCGCTAAGGGGATTGGCTCGAAGGCAGCTGCCTTTTTATTTGGGATGAATTCCTTATTCCCTTTGTTACTTCTTTTTCTTTTAGGGGCCTGAAACCCGTCAGTATTTTCATTTTTTTTTTGTTTTTATTTTTGAGATAAACTACCTCTTTGACTATATTAATCTCATCGTTATTACTGGCTAATTTATCCTCCCCCGTGGGGGTAGCATTTGGTTCAATTTGGCTTGGGTTGCCTGGTCGCTCTTCGTTTTGCCTATCCATAATTTGGTTAAAGGTTTTGTTTACTAATGTATTAATAACTGAATCTCCGTCACATGACTCGCAACTAACATCCTCTTCCAGGTAACAATTAAATTCCCTTATCTTATCATTATATCCCTCAAGTGTGCTTTTGAAATTATCACTATCAAAAATATTTTTAGGAATGCTCAGCATAAATGTCTGCCACTCACCCATTTGATGCTGGAACTGCTGGTGTAACTCTCTCATTCCAGGAGTGATGTCTGCTAGGTCTGCTTTTCAGATCCTCCATTCTATTTATCGTCTTGATCATCTCGTCTTGTAGAGCATTCTCAAATTTCATCATCTCGTTGGCGTCCATATGGGTGAATTCCATAGGTGCGTCAATGTTTTCATCTTCCTCCATCCTGGATCCTTCCAAAACAGATCCCACGGGGGACGAGTCGGGTACTAGCCTCTAGGGACAGCAACCAAATTCTGCTCTTTGGGGAAAATGAAGGGATTTACTGATATTTAGGGAAAATAGAGGCAGCTCTTTTAACCCACGTGACTCAGAGGAAGGATCTTCTTATCTGTGGCTCGTGATTTGTTCGTCAGATTCCTGAGCTAAATTGCTAGTTCTGTTAGTAAAAAATGTTTTGAAATCTGTGTTTGGAATTTTTGAAATACAGATGTCTTGGATTTTAGAATAGTGTTATTGAACTAAATATAAAAATGGTCTTTAAAATAAAAGTTATGATATGATATAAAAATTAAGATGCTGCACGCACACACAAAAAAAATGTTCAAATAAAGAATACGTTATAGATTTCTAACCACGTGAATCAAAATTATTGGTTCATTTTTTCTAATATTATTTTATTAGGTACTTTGATTAATTTGAAAGTTTCTCTGTTTACTTACAAACGTATTTCGGAATAAAAACACGATGTCATACAATTTGTTTATATGGAGTTTTTGTGACAACCTACAAGTATTTTATTTTTATTTGATCAGTTAGTAACTATTGAAAGCTTTTGTATTTATTAGAGAAAATTTTGGTTTTAAGAATTTAGTGTTGGATAAGTTTCATCGCCAGTATGCATTCTTAATGAATGTTTTCAAACACATAATTAGGTTTGTATTAAATACATACTCAGCTATATGTATTAAATATATATAATCAGAAATTGTAGTTATGAGTATGTATATGAGTAATATTTCAATTCAAAGGAAAAAATAAATTTACATATTAAAAGTGGATACATTTCAGTTTCATAATTTAAGTGAATTTTATTAAACTCTACTGAAATGGCATTTAAATTTTTAACTTTATTTATATTATTATTTTGCAAATAAACAGTAAAATCATATTGAAGTTTTGAGTACATGCATATTTAGCCTTGATATCTATGTCATTGAAGTATTTAATGCTTCATTTGACAGACAAATCAGTTAATATTAAACTGATGATTATGAAGTAGATAATTGCTCATACTGCTACGAGAATATATTTTAGTTTAAATGTAATCTGTTGGTCCTATTTATTTTTGATTAAAAGATTATTTAAAATGAGAGTCTTGTTCATGTCTCAACGAGAGCAAAAGTTAAAAATTGCATTGTAATCTAAATTTGTGCTTCATTTAATTATTGGAAGTGTTATATATGTAATAACATATTGAAAATGTTAAATGTACCAATATTTTTTAAAAAAAGACTGTGAAAAACTAACAATTTGAAATGGAAACATTTATTATTCATGATTAAAAATTTATCATTTTTTCTTTAATAATATTTTACTAAATTCTTATTATTGTTAGCTCCCTGACTTTTGAAGGGATGGGGTGTTGACATTTATATTTATTATTGAAATATAAATTTTTACTGACATATATCTATACAACTGAGATTTTATGATTTGAAATATTATTTTTTAATATTTTTATTTTCTAACAATATTTAAAAATTGCTAAACCTTAGGATGGTGTTTTGAAGTTCTAAAATCTTATGATATTATTAGTATTTTAATGTAAAATCAAATGCATCTAAATAACCAGTGTTAGCAGAAGATAAAATATAAAGGCCCAAAGCTGTGATTTTATTGATCAAAGTTTTATATATAAATATAACCAATAAAAGAATTATATAATAACATAATATTTATGCTTAATATCCTTGACAAAATATTTTTAAGCATCTGATTATCAAAGTTATGGTAATTTTATTAATCTTACATCTCTATCACATACCTTGTCCTTCAAAATAAGTGCATGAATTGCATTAAATATAACCACAGCCTGGATGGCCAAAATATATAATTTTTTGTAACTATAATTTTAAAAATACATATTTAGTCTTTCACAAATTTATTTTTAAAAAAGCTGCTTGGCATCAAAAATATATAAGGATTTTTTTTTAAGGCTGAGAAATATATGAAACAAGTTTGAGGATTTAAATTCTTGTGTGCTCAGTTTTATTGATTGATCCCAATTTTCTCCATTATTATACTATTGGTACTTAACCATATGTAATATATCGCTATTCTGTTTATTTTTTAAGTAAAATTCAATTAAGCTGAAAAGTTAAAATTTTAGATCTCTCAGATATTTATGAAATTATTTCCATGTTTGAAAATAATTATAAGTTTGAATAATTATTTTTGTTTATGACATGAAATATGTTTTATGTTAGGTCTAGAATTACTGATATTCACTTTGTATCATGTTGAAATTAATCCAGTAGACAAAACATATTGCTTGAGATAAGCATTATGATAAGATTCCACATGCAAGAAAGGCAGACTGATATTACTTTTGTCTCGAGTGTGTTTTTTTAATGATATTTTAAAAATAGATTAACATTTTGTTGAAAATATATATATTCTCTTGAACATAAACTCAACCCTATTTATTTTGTTTAAGTTAACATTTGAGTTTGATATCTTTACTATAAAAAGGAAGGAGTTAATGAAAAAAATATTATTATTTTAAAATACAATACGAGCAAGATTTTATTTTTGAAATTATTTTAAACAAATTGTTAAATCCATGTGTTAAGTATCTTTTTAATTAAATAATTGTTGGTTTGATACCTAAAATTATTTTAAGTTTTAATTTGTTATCAACTAATTTCATTATTTTTGAATGATCCCTAAGGATTATTTAAAAATAAGTGTAAGTGAAATTGATTGCACACAATATCACTAGAAAGTATATAGTTCAATAAATTCAAATCTGCGCCTGATTCTTGAAGACAGTCAAAATTCTAGTATTTATAGCATAGTTAGTTCTGAGAGTTCAGCTACAGAATTGTATTTAAACATTTTATGTGTAAACATGTGCATGCACATTACATTAGGAATTGCATTATTATAGAAATGTTTAACTGGCTGTTTTAATAATTTCAAATATTTGAATAGCTGGTATTTGAGTTCAAAATCAAATCAATCACACATAAAAAATGAAGTGGAATTTTGTTATTGGAAAATGATTGACTATGCATATATACAAATAAGTCTTCATGATATGAAAAAATGATAGTATTTTAAAAGGCATCAAATATGGAGTTTAATGTTGAGATATAGTTATTTCCCCATTTTGGAGCACTTACAGAAATGAGAGATCATGCTCACTTGACATGAAATATCTTCTCTGTCAGATCCCAAATTATTGATATTCATCTTGAAATTAATCAGTACTGATAACTTATTACCGTAAATAGGAATGAAGGTAGTTGAAGATGCCTCAAACAAGGAAGGAAACATTGATACCAGTATGTTTTGGTTCTTTTTTAATTTGCATTTTTAAAATAGACCAACATTTAAAAAAAGAATCACTCCCATATAAACCTACCTCTCCAACCTTTTTTTCTCCCATATAAACCTTGTTAATTTTTTCAAGGCTAACATGTAACATCTTTGCTATAAAGAATAGGAATTTGTGAAAAAGTTAAGCACTTTAAAATTTAATAGGAACAAGATTTTGTGTAAATATTTAAAACAAATGATTGAATCTATGAGTCAAGAATCTTTTTAATTAAATAAATGTTGATTTGCTGATATCTATAATTTGATGTCAGCTAATTGTTTCATTATTTATTTATTATGAGTAAGTTAAACTTTTTGATTCCAAAGATATTTAAAACAGATTATAAATGAAGCTGATAATATAAAATATCAAATACATATGTATATACATAGTGCAAAATGAAGTCTCCTGAAAATGTCTGTTTATTTGAACCCCAAACACTAGAGAAATAATGGATACTGAAGATATTTATACCATTTTATAGCGCATTTATTGGGTAAGGTGTATAAGGTATTTATTGGGTACATTAAAGTCAAGTCAAAATAATAAAGGGAGTTTTATATTTAAGATTTTAATTGTTCTGTGCATGTGCAAACAGTAAGAGCTGTGGTATACATATGTGATACTTTTCTTTGTTTACATCTGATTTTAAACAGTGATTCAAATCTCGTAATGCCAAAAAGAAGGAAATCTAACCTTGGTCAGAGCACATGAAATATCAAAAAGTTTTGTTCTATAAAAATTTGTTTTGTAGCTATTTTTGATAATTTCTAAATATTTTCTGTTTATTTGATGTTGTCAAACATGCCCATGCTATATCAGGTAGAGGTTAGACAAGTTTAAAACTAATTTTTTTTCTTGGATGCTATATAATGGGCAGTGCCATGCAGTTACTGCTAATATAGATATATATATTAAAAGTAAAATATATGTAATTTAACCACAGCAAATATTTAAATAAATCCAACACTGAAGTTATTTATGACTAGAATAGTATAAAAGGATTAAGCTACAGAATTCTGTTAAAATGCCTTTTTTATGCACAGTATTTCCTATGTATAAAATCTACAATAAATAAAAAATTTCAAAAAGAAAAAAAATTATTCAAGATTTTTAAAGTTAGGATAAGCAATGTAAACATAAATTACATTAATGTATAAAAATAATTATGACTAAGCATGTCATATATTACTATAACTTATAGTTTGTGAATTCATATATAAAAAAATTTATTCAGTAGATAGATTACAACAATAGGTTACAGAAATTCTTTTTCTAAATACTAAAATTAAGTCACTGTAAAGATCTAAAATAATTTAGAAAATTTATGTGATATAAAATACTTATTTTAAAGAATTACAGCATTTTTGACTAATTTACTCATACCAGAAGTTTGATTACTTGATTAAAAGTGATACTATATAATAGTTTACATTTTTCCATTATATTACTCATATAAATTTCTGAAATAAAATAGTGAACCTCCGAAAAATTTTTGAATTGAGATAGTGTACATATATAATACAGTCAGTGTAACACTATAATAAAAAGAATTGAAAATCAGAAGAATTTGTCAAAATTCATTTCACCTAGAATCTATATTAGGGATATTTAACTGACATTTATTTTATACATAATTTCATTACAAAAAAGTAGCTGGTTTTTGAATTAAATCGATCACACACAAAAATATATGAAATCAAATTTTAATAGTAGAACATGATTTATTACACACAAAATTTTTTCATTGCACAATATGAAGAAAATCTTAAACAATCCTTAAATATAATGCTTTCAAAAATGAAGTAAGATTTATCTCAAAAATTTTCAGATATAATGAAATATACAAAGTGTAATATAAATATTTTCTTTCAGAATTTATAAAAATATAGGCAGAGCTCTTCTTTTCAGCATATTATGAAGTCATAGCCATTACAGAATAAAAAGATCCATAATTTTAAATATACATTCCCACTGAATATAAAGCATTTATTTTCTTTAAACATTTTACACGGGAAAAATCCTGTAATAAAGCCTTTTTATTG
>JAPMOQ010065451.1:29088-50431 GCA_026543055.1 Argiope trifasciata | reverse complement strand
TTTTTTTTTTTTGTTGTTGTTGTTGAAGAATATCTTTATAGTTGGGATTAAAATTTGTAACACCAATCATAAGCAATGACTGCAAATGATCATCAGATAAATTTTCTCTGTATTTTGATGTGAGATACTTCATTCGAGAAAAAAAATTTTTCGCTCTCGTAAGTAGTCCCAAACATTGAAATGAATTTACGAGCAAATTTCTTCAAATTTGGAAACTCTTTTGCATCCAAATATTAATTAAAAATCTATTAAGTTTCCTTCCTTGTATTTGTCCTTGATTTGTTCGTTTGCTTGAAGATCAATAGCAAGAGATAGACATTTGTGTTTGGTCAAGTACAACAACTCCGTTTTGTTGGCCACGCAGTTTTTCGATATACCTTTATGAAAATGAAAAGGTTTGGGCGAAAACATCATTATGTTTTAAAACCCTCCGCGGGACGGATAAAATCACTTGGCGGGCCTGGTTTGGCCCGCGGGCCGTAGTTTGGACACCTCTGTTTTACATAATTCTGTTTATTGTACATTAAAATCTTTCAGTAGAGATCAAGCCATAATATCATAAAGCTATTAAAAACGCAAATGTCAGATCATCGATCCTCTACCTTTCACAGTATTGCATGGTCATTTTTAATTCGTTTTTTTTTTTTAAAAAAAAACTTCTTTCATTATTTTATTTTTTTTATTCATTTTATGAATTACGTAGATATTAAACAAAATTCTTCTTTTTTAGCTTTTAACATTGGAAGAAAACCTCCCAATTATAAGCTTGACTAACTAATGAAAATAATTTGAAATTCAAGGTAATAATGTAAGAAATTGTTGTTGGAAATCGGACAAAAAAAATTTTTTCCCAAAATTGTCAATATTTACGACACATTTGCACGATTCTTAAATCAGTATTCTAAAAAATCAGTGCCATCAGTATCAGTTTTTTTTTTAATTGAAAAAGTGTAGAAAGGCCAAAATGTAGTTTATTTTTTTAATTCAAATAAAATTTTAATAAAACGAATAACACAAAATTCCAGTTTAATTTTTAAAAAAATGAAATTAAATTTTAATAACAGTTTTGATTAATTTTTTAAAAAATGATTTCTGGTGTACATTTTTAGTGTACATGGTATATATGTGCAAAATTTGTGTATGTCAAGTGGTCTGACTTGTAGGCTGCCAATATCTACATATAAGCATTCATCTTTACTAATAGTATATGCACATATTTATACATATAAATATATGTATGAGTAATTCTTTTTTGTAATTTTTTTTTTTTTTTTTGTAAAAACCGCAAGTCTTTTATACAAATAGCTTGTTAGAAGATATTTTAATTTTTAAAATCATAATGTTCATATGCAATATAGTAGATATCATAAATCATAAACGTAAAATGTCGGAAATTTACAAAATCTGGAGACAAAATTGTTGCGTAATTACAATATTTTCTTTATGCATGCTTCATATACAAGAAAAAATATTTAAGAATGGATATCTTTGCTGAAATTAACTCAGGTTTTCTTAAAAGTATCCAGGGAAAAAATGGCAACCAAATGTTTTCCCATTTCCTTGTTTTGATTAATTTCGAATAAAATCAATAATAGAATCATCCAATAGGTTAATGCAAAAACCAAAAATATAACGTATATACGAGGTATAAGTAAAAAATAAAAAATCTACTTGCCTTTCTAAGTTAAAACGGGGATCACAGCTTTTGTAATTTAATTCCCAGATACACAAATATCGAAAATTCTAGGAATCCTAAAACTGTTCAAAGTTTGTGGGCAGTCATGACGTAGTTCGTGACGTCATCGAATTCACTGGTGCATGCAATCAGATGGATTCATTATTAAGATCGATTTTTGGACGTTTTACCTGAACAGAAAGCTTCTCAGAAATTGCAAGCAAATTCAAACAAAACTAATGATATTTCTTTGATTATGTTTTCCCCCAACAAATTTATTTTAGTGTTTGGACTTTCAGTTAATTTATATTTTAATACCATAGAAGGAAATAAGCTGATATTTAAATATGATGTTCATTTTGGTGGTATTGCAATAACTTCCTTTTTATTGCAGTTATTTTTTTAAATAAAATCTGTTGAGATATATGATAATATTAGGCCTTATTCGGCTAGTTTTTCTTTTTTTTAATGATGAAGTACAGCTTTTTTATATTCGTGTTTTTAAAGAAGTTTTTTATATAAATTAGTCAAGTTTAATATCAAATGTCTTACACAAAAACATTTAAAAAAATGTATAATAATTTCTAAACAGAGGAAAAATAGTCTTCATTATCATTCGATTCACTTATCTGAAATCGAATTAATTATTTGAAATTAAATTTATTTGATTCTTTAATAAATCGAATCATATTAACTGTTATTCGAAATTACAAACATATAAAAACTCTATTGTTACAGCATAAAATTGTCACCCAATATCAAATTCAACTATTCAAATAGGTTCATGTAATTGTTTTTAAAAATTCTATCGAAGACATCAGGACATTAATCACTCTTTTTTTTAAAAAAAAGACATCTAAACTCAAATATTAGTATTTATTTGAAAATGTTGTAACCTGAAATTATTAAAAGAAACTTTCAATCTTATTTGTATAGCATAGGATAAGTGAAACTTATGAAATCATTGACATAAATCAAGAATTTGAATTATTGTTCTAAAATTTTGCTTTTTCTTTCCTTATAATGCAAATTTCTTGTTATTTATAACGATAAATTGTATCCAGAAATTGTTATTAAAATTTATTATGTTTATTATTTCTATTGCTATTACTTTTTCAGTTTTTCTTCCATGAAAATATCTAACTAATAACACATACGACACGCTCTCATAAAACATATGATAAGATATAACATATGGTACATATAGATTCCAAAACAAATATTCTTGAATACTTATTTTATTTTCTAGATTTGTATTTTTAGACTCATTAATTTTCAAATAACTTTTTTTAAATTAAAATCTAGCAAACTTGAACTTGAATATAAACAATGAGGGATTTAGCGACAAGTTATATTCAGTAGGAGCGAAAAAGTCACAGTTAATGGATATCAAAATATTTGAGGGCCTGAATAACGATGCTTAGATAATGTTTGCTTACGAGAGCTTGAAACGAAAGAAAGACTAAAGAAATGTTCGACTGTTCGATGTCGAGTTTTTTCCAGCGCGCTTCTTTGTAGATTGTATACTTTGAATATTTTAACAAGATGTGAGAAAGGTTGTTGTCTTCGTTACATTTGATGAACAAGGGGCTGTCTTAGAGAATATTAAAATCTTCTTTCTAGCCTTGAATCTGATTCACGTTTAATCCTCTAAACTCAACATACTATTAAATTTTAATTAGTATCTAATTATAAAGGCATAAGAATTTACTTCTGCGTTAATCTGAAAAATTAATTTTTTAAGAATTTTTTTTTTCTTCTTTGTGATTAGATTTACTTTGAATTTTCCAAGTTAAAATAACTAATTAGGTGATATTTTTGATGTTTTAAATTTTTATTAAACAAGTATATGCGATTTTATTTAGATTTCTTAGCATCCCGAAATTCTTCCAATTTCATTTTCTCTGTAATTGGAAACCATACAAAACTATACAACCATGCAAATACTATTTCGCATGTTATAAATTTCATTTTATAACGTGTTTAAAAAATGGTGCACCCATTCACTAAAAAATCACCTACATTTGACGTATTACAATTAATTTTATGTTGTACAGTAAAAGCTCTTTATTTGCTCTTTATATGTTCCATAAATATGCCGCGAGTACAGAAACCGTGGATAAGGAATGGTAATTTATATGGGATTATAGAGGATACATTCCTAGGTGACAAAATAAAACAAAAACAAATATATAAAAAAATCAATTTAATTGTTTTTGAACATTTTGATTAATTCTTAAGGCTTAGGCAATGGTTTGAAGAATTTTGTAATTTTCTCTTGCTTGGCAGTTTTTAAAAGCTCCTTCCATTCAGACTGATACGCAGCAGCCGCATTAGCAATTTGCCTCTTTAAAATAAGACTCATTCCATAGACGGATCAATGTTCATAAAGAAATCGCAAAGCTCATTTGTCATTCTTAAACCTTCAATAAGATTTTTCAAATTAAAAGTCACGTTTCCAGTGCTTGTTGAAGCCTCTTCTTCAATGGGCTGTGAATTTAACATTTCCTCCAAGTCGGCTTCAGTCAGATCTTCATCTTGCGATTCAAGCCATTCCTGAATGTCACTTGATTCTATCTGTTCGAACCCATCTCGTCCTATTCCATTCGCGATTTCGGCTATGTTTGCAGATTGCATTTAACAACATATTTTAGGAAAAGTTATAATAAAATCTATTTTACTTTTTTTCTTAGTCCATTTGACGGCATTTACAACGGATATTGGGTTGGATACCTATTGGAATCCTTTTATTTTTATGTGTGTACTTATAAGATCCGCGAATGTAGGAATTGGGTAGCATTTTTTTAATCCGCGAATAGTGAAAACGCGAATGAAGGAAGCGCGAATAAGGAGCTTTTACTGTACTTCAACTGACTGAATTATTACAATTCATTTAGCCAATGTTTCTCGCAAAATTTAAAAATTATCAACCCAATGATTGGTGCGAGCGGGACTGTGCTTCGTTCTTATTTTGGCCTCGTCGGAAGGCTCCTCACGTGCTGAAAATTGAAGTGTGTATCGGAGCCAGCAGGAAGCTTGCATTGCTCAGCGTAACCTTGAATGGGATATTTATTAGGCCTGGAAACGAAATTCATTCAGTAACTGCAGATGCCTCGTGATCTCGTACGCATGGATCTGGCATTGAGTTATTTATCGATTGTAGATAAAACTAAATGCAACGTCAATGTTGATAATCTTTAAGATGATAATATAAAAAAGTTTTAATAAGAGAAATTTATCACAGTATATTTATGTATTTGAAATTCATGTTTTGTACATAATAAATAAAAACCATATCTTTAATTTTTTTAAAAAATTGTTATATAAACATTAAGTGGGCGTTGCAATTTAATAACTAAAATATCATAAAAATATTTAAAAATTCGCTAAATATAACAAATAATAATTAATAAATGTATTTCTCGATTATTTTATTCACATGTTGACTATCCGATTATGAAAATGCTTTGAAACTTTGATACCAGTTGGAAAAACATTAAAACTAATATAGATTAACACCATAAGTATTTTCTTCCCGTTATCAGTTTCAGAAAAAAAAATCCAAACATTTTGTTTTTATTATAAATTTTTTAATCTTGATTTATTTTTATTTAGGAATGAATAAACTTTCAGCATGGATTATTATTTTATCTGTCTTAAATGTGAATGTGTTCATTCTTGAAATATGTATTGCAAGATAATAAGATTGATTCCTTTCATTTTTACAAAAAAAGAAGAAATATTATGTTAAAAGGCAATATATTAAGAAATTAACAGATAAAAAAATATCTGAGTAAAAAAAAAGCTTTAAGATTAACATACATTGTATTTAGAGTGCATCTGTGCAATTACATCAAAAACAGCAAATGAAGACAACAAAATTTAAAAAAAAAAGAAATTTGCCCCAAGTTTAAATTTTACAAAAATAAAAATAAATAAGTTATGAGTCCAGCTTGAAGACTTTATTAACGGTTACCTTCATGCAGTGATTTAAACCAGGGATTTTTTTCTGAGAGGAATCTGAATTTTGTTCAAGTACTGACCTCCCATGACCCAAAAATTCCAAGAAATTGAGACATTTGGAAGACTGGAATTATTACATAAAATGATAACATTAAAATTGTATATATACCTATTTATTGACATAATTGTTGTATAAACCTATTTCCGCAGAAAAGTGTTTGTTGACACTTTTTGAATTATTTTTCTAGAACTTTGTATGCTTTCAGTATCATCCATCACATAATATTATTATCAAATTGTAAATAAAAAAGTGTTGCTTGCTCACTTTTTCCATCATAATGTTTCATTTAGCTGATCTAGTTGGACCATATGTATTTTCGAAAATGGTATGAAGAGGTGGTCTGACAGGAGAGAAATTGTTTCGATCTTTTCCCAAACCGTTTCATCAACAGCAGTTTCAATATTTTGCCGTTCATTATTTCTTATTGTCGTCTTCAGAATCTATCAGTAATCTCATTATCCATTGTGTCTTAATTGAATTTGAATAATCTATCTTTTCAATAATGTTTGACAAATAATTTTTATAATCGTTGTCGAATTCTAGACACTTACGAAAGAATCATTCGACTTATTTTCGTTTTCAGATTGTGAGTTGGTTAGTTGGTTGGTTGATTCGGGTGTTCTGGCGCAAGAACCATGTTTGATCTTGCTGCGACAAGCAAATGCCAGATTGTGAGATTTCATTAATTTTCAAGCGTTCTTCCTTCACCTTATTTATTTTTTGCAATAGCTCCTTCTTTCTCGAAAGTCCAGACTTTGAATTAGAAATTTCAAAAAGTAATGTTCGGTTTCCACCATTTTTCGGCAAAAATATGATTGAAAAAGTGAATAACTAGTATTATAAACAACTTTACTATTTATATGTCTGCACTAATAATTTCAAAGATGTACTTTTCAAAATTTTAATGCATAAACCTAAAATTAACGTATATTGAATTCACTACCAGAAATGGAAAGCAAAAAATTAAATTTTAAATTTTTTTATTACTAGTCACGGAACAATCTACACTAAAATGCTGCAAGACGAAAAACAAGAAAATATAAAAATAATTCAGCAGCTCGTGTATTTTCTGTTACAGCTGAAATCGATGTTCTCTAATCTGAATATAATTTATATGTTGTTGCAATGATGTTCATATTTATTTGTAAAATTAAAATCCGTTTCGAAATTGTTAAGATATTACCTAAAAATGACCGTATGCACAATTTTAGATTCAAGACGAACTAAAATCATTTAAAAATTATTGTATGAAAAGTTAACGAAATAATTGCAGAGAAAAAGTTAAGAGAATAATTTGACGGGTGGTAGAAATAATGTTAATTACGATGTCAACACTCCAGTTTCTAAAGAATGTACACATATGTTTAAGTTATATATTTTAGGTAAATAGAATTAATAATTGTAAATTATACTTATTTTATCGCCAGTTTTCTAATTTTTCTAATCGGGACATTTCCATACATACTTTGTACTAATGAGATATTAAAAATATTACTATTCCCAGTTTGGGTAGACAGTAAAAATATGTGTTTGATCCTTACTGAGATTCAGATTTTAAAATGGGCCTAACTAATGTTCGCATTTCGTTAAAACTCTATTAGAAAATGAATGAATCTTTGAATGAATATCAGAAAAAAATATAAATTTAGGCAAAAAAGTAAAAATATAGAGAATCAAACAAATCTTACTCTTCCATTTAAAAACGTTATTATAAAAAATTCACTAAATTAAAAATCCAAACTGTTAATTGCAAATTTATATCATAAAAACGAAAGAAAAAAACACTAAAATTTTATTGACTTTAATACATGTATTCTACATTCTAAAAAAAAAATCCGTAATCTTGCTTTGTAAAGTGTGTTTTGAAGAATTTATTTTCATAAAACATTTCGTGCTTTTTTCAAAATGTTACACATCATAATATTTTCAAGAAATTGTAATCTCCTTCGTGTTTATTCAAATACTATGAGTGTATATTTTTAAAAAATGCTCTTAATTAATTTATTATTACAACCTTTATGACTCACTATAGTGTTTTTATTTTACATTTTTATAATTTTCTGAATTATGTGATGCTCTGTAGAATATAAACAATCATAAAACTGTCATCAATGTGCAGAAAATATAATTCTTTTTATATTCTTGGCCCGTCCCTATGTTTTCTAAAATCTGCTATTTTTACATTAGCTCATTTGATTGATTTTATTCATATTTAGATAGTCACTTAAGTTTAAAAAAATGTTTAAAAAAAACCATCTTTCCTATTTCGAAATTATCTTCCGTAACATGGATAATAAATGACATTAAAAATTAAGCACGAAAAAAATCGTTAAGCAAAGACTAGAGAGTTTATTGTACATATTTTCATATTTTTAAATTTGAGATTCCAAAACCGTGTTAAATTAGGATCCAAGAGATTTTCTGAAAAGGGGGATTTAACAACATTTTTTCACCGAATAATTCAATACTCTTTTTCAACATATGAACTTCTGAAAAAAAAAAAATGTAACTTACACCATTGTAACAATAAATGTCCATACGGCAGAAGCTTTATGAAACTAACTTTATAACTTGAGATTAAAAATTAATACTCTGCTTTCAAGATTTTTCATTGTTAACATTTTATCTTTCATTTTTGACTTCAAGGAATAGACAATTAAATTTGTTCAAGGAAAATTTATTTAAAGAAAAACGAAAAAGAAAATGGATTTTTTTTTATCAGAGATAATTCATGGAACAAACTAACATAATTCTCCCCTTGAATTAGGAGGTCACTTTTTTTGTTAAAAAATCGTAGTTTTTATTTTTAAAATAAATTTCTACTAATCAACTTAAAGCTTGCATATAAATTCAATCAGGTTTGTTAACTTGATTATAAAACAAATATTTTACTAGAAAATCTTAGAGATATATAAATTATTATTCACACAGTAATAAAAAATAAACAATTTTTGTGTTAAATAATTTTTTTTTATCATTACAGTTTAAATATTTAGTAATATTACTGAATGCAATCATTCTTAAACTGGTAGAACAGCTAAAGCATCAACTTAAAGTTTGTTTTTCTGCAATAGGAATTGGAGAGTCACAAAGCTACTTTTACGGCTGTTACTCAATAACATTCATCAATTCTTTCGATATTGATTTTAGAAGAATTTAGAAAAGAAATAAATAATTCAAATTATTTAAAATTAATTTCTACAATTTTTTCAATAAGTGAGGCAGCGATTATTTTAATATTATTTTTTGTCCTGATAGATGAAAACCTTAATACGGATGAAAAATAAAATATTCTGAAATTTCAATCATTATCAAGAGGTATTTTTAAAATTATGCATTCTGTCCCCAGATGGGAACACTAAAAGTTTTGTGATCGTAAAAAAGCATCAGTTAATGTTTACATAAGCTTTTTTTCAATACAAACTAGTAAAACGTATTTAAAGCCACATATAATAAAAATCTTTTTTCTAAATTATCATTTTTAAAACTAAAAAATATGGCCAAAATACAAGAAGCGGTACTTCGGTAATTTTAAGAAAAAGAAATCTATTATTTAGGATGCAAAATTCCGTTCTTACTATCAGTATTTCCTTAAAAGTTTTCGAATAAATATATGATGCAAAATTGATATCTCGCTATCATTAATTAATAATTCTTTATCTTATTTTTTAAATCTCTTTATATATAAATTTGAAATTCAAAAATATCTTTTTATTCATAATATGTCAAATTGAAAAAAAATTGACGTGAAAAAGGAAATTGAATGAAAAATATCTAATAAATCCTAAATAAGATCAATGAGTTGCGTCTAAATTGAAGTAAAACTCCAATTATTTTTTAAAAAATCACTGACATTTTTGTGAAACTGAATTATAAATTTGCTCATAAAATTAAAGTTTCTTTCATGAGTGATTAAAAAAAAGAAAAAGAAAAATGGAATTCTGGTTGAGTAAGAAATCAGCACATTAGCAATACAAACAAATTCGTATATGATATTTATTAATTATTATCTAGATATCGGTATTTTTTGCCTCTTTTATATATAAAAATTAGGATAATATTTTTTGAATATCTTGCTTTCATATTTTGGCAAATATAGAATATATAATTTTAAAATTATATCCATATTTTAATCTACTACGCCATTTATTTTAAAATCCTCTTGCATTCTCCCAAGACAATGATTTCATAAGAAACATGTGCTATATGTTAAATTAATGAATTCGGTTGCATTTCTATTCACTACAGTTTTTTGTATGAGCACAAACTTTAATAAAACTACTTTTAAATAAAACTTTCATGATTTTTTTTTTTAAATTTTAAGTGTCAGCTTAATGTTTCATTGAAACTGAAATATTTTTACTGTAGTACTTTTAAATCTATTACTTTAGCAACGCTTCACTTCTTTAGGCGTTAATGGAGCACCAAATGTTAATTTGAGATCTTTGCCTATTAAATTTAATTATTTGATATTAATATAATTTTACACTTATAATGATGTTTAAGGTCAAATCATTGCTGCAGCAAGCAAATAAAAGCAACTTAAGTTAAAAAATAAATCGGCAGAATTCAATTTCAAATTATCGTATGCCAACATAAATTTTTCTTCTAAATATTATTTGAATGCAATTGTCAGATAATTTTTAAAATTCTACATAAAATGAAATTCATGTCGAATCATAATTATGAGTAATGAATAATCTTAATAATCTTTTTTCACAATACTACGTTTCTTGTTTAAAGAGCATGTCTGAATGTATCAAAAACCTCTTACCATGGGTCGTTTTCAAAGGTAAAGGTTTTCATGATACTTTTATAATTTTTTTAAATTCTGTGTTTAAATTTTGCTAGTTTCCCTATTGTTATTATTTTTATTAATAGTTAATGTATATTAAATCAAATATAAGTAAAAGCACGTTGTCATTTCCTTTTAAGGGCGTGTTGGGCAGGTATTATCATGTATCGCTTGTTTAAAGATGGCAGATTATTTGCTGCATATCCATTTTTATAACCGCTTTCAGTTCTGTGTGTAAAGGAACATCATGTAAAACCATGATAAAATTTTTCAAGAGATAAATTCATTTGCTATTTTACATTATATATGATGAAACATTAATATAGAATACTCAATTGATGCTGTTTAAACAAAAAAAAAATAATAGCAGTGGCACATCTTATGTGAGAAACTGCTATATCATCTTCTCTTATCTTAAAGACCATTTTTACTCCTCAAAATTATCTTTGATTAATTTTTATCAAACAGCTACTTTGAATTCATCTTTTTTAAATTTATTACCTTTTTAAGCTGTAGGATTTTCCACTTTATCTTTAGGTCCACAGTGTTCAAAAGGCCAAACGAACCATTGTTTATTTATTTTGAAACGCATGTAGACATGCAAAATTAAATATATTTATTTTATATTTAATATTAATCTTAAGAATTAAGTGAGATCCGTGAGGTAGGTTTTGTTTGTTAATTAGATGGCAAAAAATTGTCTGAATTAAATTGTTGAAAAGAATAACTTTCCCCCCCACCCAATCTGTGTTTTAACATTCGAAGCATATTTTCTGAGTAAATTATTCGCCTTTAATTGGTATCCTCTTTCATATAATGCTGTTTAGTTAAAGTAAAATTCCATTGAAGTTTTCAAAATAATCCTAAAAAAATTCCGTAACTCTTGATGGAGTAACTAGAAAAATAAAATGGATTTTAGTCACCTAATTTGCTACATTCATTTCGGGAATGTGAAAGTTTATACGTGCCTTGTTTAAAAATTTTAATATTTATGACCTTAAATCAGGTTTTTCCAAATTAGAATTCAAGAAAAGTTTCTTATTTTAAAGGCAGAGGGAAATTTGTTCAACTAAATTTAGAACCAGGGAGTATCATTTTATTCATTTCCAACTATGGTATCGCGACAAAATGTTTCATCAGAAAATGGATTTTATCCTTTTTTCTATCTAAAAAGAAGTCGCTTGGAGAAAAAGTTCAGAAAGACCTATTCTCAACTTTTCCTTCAAAAAAATATTATTACAGTATTCAGAAATATATCCTGCTATCTTCTACAAATGTCTGAGGGGAAAAAACGAAAAAAAAAATCGTGAATTTAATGCGACATTGATCGTACCATGTCAAACGACCTATAAAAATAAAAGGCTCGTCCCTTCTTGAACTAACGTGCCTCTGCTGGAACATGGACGATGTTCGTAAAAAAAAAGAAAAAAAGATGAAAAGAGAAGAGAAAACGAAAGGAGAAGAGAGAGAAAAAGAAATAAAAGTAAAAAAGCGAAACAATACCGCCAGGACTCGGATAGCATTGGCTCCTGCTATGTGCCAAATCGAAGCTGCAATGCCCTGCAGTCACGCGAGCTGCAGAGGAAAGGAATTCTCCTACTTCGTGACTGGCGGAGAGCTTTTCCTTAGGAGCCGAACACATCTTTTTTCGTGTTAACTAATGAGAGCCGATGCAATTGTCAAAAGGGGCAGAACGGATCGACGCTGCCATTGGCTGGCGAGGCCTCATTCATTCCCAACAACTCCCAGGTGTGTTTACCCGGTTGGTTCTGTGTCGGTATTAATGGGAAAGAGTTTCTTTTCTTGTAGCGTGGAATGAAATGGAGCTTCGACGCCGTCGAACCCAATTTCCAGTTACATGCAGGAGATGAATATTTGATGATGCAAGAGAGGGAAGGAGGGGGGATCTCCAGGGTATACACTATTGTCCCTTCGATAATCTGAAATGAGAAAAGAAACCTGTTATTGCTTTGGAAGTTTTGAAATAAGTCTGGTGTCCATCTTGGAGCAATCTTGTTTTATATCATAAATGCACGAATTTGTGAGCGAACAGTTGGACCAAGTTTGGATCATAAATATGAAATGCTGCTTTCAAATTCTGTTGAGATTGCACATATTATTAGAAAGATTCACATCACATGGTTTGAGGATTCAACCAAAGAGAAAGATTTTTTAATTCAAGTGTCAACGATGTTTCGTATAGTAAAAAATTATTATTTTGAAAGTTAAAATAAAATATATTTACTTAACCCCTTGAGGACCAGCGCGCCGGATATAAAACTCAGTCACGGGACCGAACGCTCTGAAACGGAGCTTCACTACCGGCCCGCGCATTTTAAGCAGTTAAGCCTAACTTTACAAAAAAAATTCGTATAAAATCAGCATTTTAATAAAAAAGACTCCAAATTTATATCCCATCACATATTATAATCCACAAAATTATAATCCCATCACATATCCCAAAATTTCTACGAAACACACACATAAAAAAACACCGCTAAACCCGAACACCACTCATAAATATTTTACTCTTACCCCTTGGAATAATTCGTTGAATGTACTCCCTCATATTCTCGTAACGAAAAAAACAAAGCAATAAACAAGTCACTTGAACTCACACGTGCACTTTCAAACTCCCGTGTTTCCCAGTTTGTTTATATTAATTAGAAGAAATACTTTCCTTCATTTCACTATCTGATTCATTCATCTATTTCGAAATCTCGCTCTATCAAACCTCAAAAGGCAAACACAATTCTATCCCAACATTTTAACTAATAAACGTTCAATAAATTTCCACAATCTGTCAAAATATAAACACAGCGCGCAATAAATCCCAGCCCTTTAAAGAGCCGTGATTCTCACTTTGTTTACATCAATAAATATATCAAATACAGAAGCATAGAACAGAAACTAATGCCCGTTCATGAAGGTCAAATACCATATGAGTCGACCGTTGTGAAAACCGTTGCCGTTTACCGCCATCTAGTAGCATTTAAAAATTCAAATAAAACGTTCCGATTCCGATTACGCATACGCGACGCTGGTCTCTCCTTATCAATCGGAGCTCTTCGCGTGGAAGCGACGCTGGGCTGATAAGAGTGGAATCGTTGCGTCGCGTCCACGGGACCTTGGTCGCGAACGGGTTAATACCCATAAATACAAATTTCTCAAATGAACTTTCTTTAACAATTTTTATTACATTATTTTAAAAATTAAAATTATGGCTTTTTATTTCATTTCGAATAATTTTCTTTATTCAATTTTATTGCCAGCTACGTGATAATTAAGTCATTAGCAATATTACTCCTAACGACATTGTGTTAATTTTTTAAATCTGTAATCTATTTATATTTCAATTATCAGCTTTTTTCCATTCTTAATTTCTTATTACAATTGAAAAGATTTTACTCTCATAGGCGGTAGACAAGCTATATTTGACTTTTGTTTAAAAAATCAAAATATGTTTAAAGTAAGGAAGGCGTTTTTAAGTAAGAAATAGTAATATTAATTTCATGTTTTGATTTCTTCATTTTACATTTGCATTATTGCCTTATGATGTACGACCAATAGAAATATATTTTCTTTTCTTAAAACTTGTTAAAAACCGTCTACTAATTTTCTGATACTAATCTTCGTGATAATGATTTTTAATCTTAATTTTCTACTTATTTAATTCAAGAATTTTTAAATTACAATAATTAAAAAAATCCACATCAGCCCACTAAATAATGTCTTGATAAAAATATCTTTGATAAAAAAAATTCAACCTTGAAAGAACTAATATTTTGTCTCAACTCCATCTATGTGAAATTAATAAACTTTACTCCAGCTTGCGCTGCCTAAGTAGCTTTAAACATGATCATTTTTTGATAAAAATTTGAAGCTTGTAAAGTACTTTAAAATTTACATGCATTTAAAATTCAAATTCAACAATGACAAAAATCAAGATAAATGCAGTAAATTCTAATGTTTCAAAGAGATATAAAAAATGAATAATGACATTTTCGAGATTCTATCTGTCTAAAACTAGATTATTCGCCCGACATATTCAACAGTTCGTAACAATTCATCTTCATAATGACATTTCGTGTCAATATTTTTAAATATTGCCCCGAGTGGTGATACGTTGACTTGAGGACAAACTTAATACAAATATTGTAAACACTTTTTCTGGGAGTACCGTTTATGTAAAATATATATATAGTTATATATGTTTACTCACTCAATTTTTTGGAATTTCCCAAGGTATTATAAATGTACCAAAATTTTTAGTTATTTCGATTAAATATATCATCAATAATGAGTTTTTACAAAATATTCAGACGGCTGATGATGATTCATGCTTAAGGTAACTAAAACATAAGTTAAAACGTGATATTACAAAACGTCTTATGATTAGGTCTTATGATTTTCTTTAGAAAGACAACAGGTTTAAAAACTGTATTGATATTTCAACTTATTTTACAAACAACAAGAATAATTTAGTCAAATTGCGTGTTCAAAATTGTTTACTTAAAAAATTGATGGTAAATATTTTAACTCTTCTGGTTAATTAAAATGTTCAAAGGAAACAAATAAAACCCGTTAAGTATATAGGTAAAATTTCTTTAGCAATTTTTGACTACAAACTTTCATGTATACGGGCTTTTTGATGTTTATAATGTTTTGAGGTTGTCCAACTGATTTCCTAAGAAAGGTTTACTTTTGTATCTTTGCTTGTTAATATTTACACAAGCTATTGGCTAGTATTGGACATTGCCCATGCATTGAATGTTTCGATCTTGAGCAACAGAGATAAAATGCTGTTATAACTCCAGATTGAATGTTTTTTAGACAATCAAGATTACTACGAATGGTAATTCCGTTGTAATTCTGTAATCTATCGATAAAATTATCAGTTAATTTGCTCTTTCTTTCCAGGCCCTTTGTTGAATTATTTAGTTTCCGTAACCGACTGTCATTTCTTTTTTGCACATGACTAATACATTATAATTTAGTGACCGCATTTGCACCATATATGCTTTTCACAGCATCATGCACTAGCAAAATCATTATTTGTATTTTAAAATTAAGAGAAAAAGGTAAAAAAATATGTAAAAAATAACATTTTGCGACAACTTCAGGGTGCAGACAAAGACTTCGGTTAACTTTCAAATACACTGCACTTTTTTATTGTGGCATATCTTGGTTTCCAGATGACATAAAATGAAAAGAAGAATGTTTGAATTTAAAAAAAATTACCAAGATGGTAAAAAAATGTCATTTTCAATGTAGGTAGTCACCTACATTTCGGAACCAGTCAACTACACATAGAGATTGTATTTATTTAACTATGACTCACTCAAGTGCAAGAGCTGGAATCATTCCTTTGATTTTCTTCCATTGTTGAACCATAATTCCTCATATTCGTGACCACCCTCCTGTAAATAGCCCATCTATCAAAGCGGCACTGCAGCAGCATTCCTTATGTGGGGTTCGGAAGACCACTACAAGGACAACGAGGGGTGGAAGACTTCTACCCATTAACTGAACACAGCTCTCCCTCTGTACAGAAGCCATTTCTTTTTTTCATGCTCACCCTGAACACGCCAGTCCTCCTCTCTGGATGTGATTGAATGAAAGTGATCATTATTTAGAGGGACTCTCCATATTGGCCATCACGTGATAAACGCTCCCCTGTCACGCGCGCACGCGAGCCCAATTACAGAACTATCCCAGGGGATACGCAGACTCCGATTTAAGGCCCTCAAGGGTAGGAGCGGGGGTCTAGGTCAGCGCACGTGAGACACAGGTAGGATCGGAAATGGAATGCCTGGTCAGTACAGGAAGCCGTGATCGATCAGGGATATAAAACTGTTCGAGTGGAGTTTGAAACGAGGAAGTTAGATGAGATTTAGCTCATTGGTTGGGTGTTTAAAGAACTCATTAAGCGACGACCACCCCATTCATCCGTTTCGAAAAGACCGCTCATCGTTTATGTTCTCAAACGTAGTAAAAGAGTTTTATGAATAGGCAAAAATAAAGCGAACTAGTTTTGCTGACTAAGTACTTAACTCAAGTATTTACTTTCAAACATCAATTGTTGCATACTTGATAGAATACTTTAGATCACATTCCAAAATTTAATACTTTGATTGAACGGAAAATGCATTTACTGATTTTAAAAAAAAGCATACATTTTGCTGGATTTTACTGTGGTAGTTTTCTTCTCAGCATTATAACTTATAATAAGTTGAAAAGATGCATTAGGGAATTCATTAAAAATTAAGAAATAAACAAAACTTGAACGCTATTTATACAGATAACATTTTAAAGAAGTGTGTGTGTGTGTGTCGAAGCAAAGCCTATGGAATGGCATTTTGTGATTCTTTCATTTCGGTAGTAAATATTATAACTGATTTGTCTATATTTTAGAAACATTTATTACAGTAAATGCTGAAAAATCTTCAGAGTTTTTCGTTAAAAATCCTAAATAAGGATCCAAAGTCCAAAAAACTAAAGTAATGGATGTCTTTGGATAAAGCGTCTACAACCCGTGTCTCTAGGAGTTATTTCAGAATGTTGTCTATATTTAAGAAAAAATCAGTACTAAACAAAAATAATAGCTTCGAAGATTACTGTTATACGCATATGTCAGCTTAAGAAATTTTATTGCAGTTAAGATAATCAGTATATACAGATAATTATTACTATGAAACACATTTTAAGAATTATAATTGATAACACATTGATTAGAGCATAAATAATCAAGATAAATTTTACTCATTTGGCTGAATTGGCATTAATATTTTAAATTTAATTATGTCCCAAAATAGAATATTAACTCTGATTGCAAAAGCAAACCTCTAATATGATGTTTACTTATATGTGTAAACGAATCTGATTGAAAAATACTACATAATACAAATGTCTATATATTTTTAAAAATTGAAAATCTCATCGAATATTCAGAAATGAGTTCAAAAACAATATACAGCGACACAAAAACTGAGAGTACACCTTACTTTTACTTGATAAATCCGACTTCCAGTATAAATAGCACATTAACGAGAAGTGCAAACATGTTTTTATTTTTACACATGAAAAATGATTTAATTTAATTAAAAATAAAGTACAATCAACGAAAAACTTTTAAACTGGAAAAATTCAGAAGCATTTTAAATAAATATACTTAAATGTTTGCCTCAAAAAATTGAGAGTACACCTATGAAATTTTTGCAATATCTAGCATATAAATAAAATGTCACTGCTAAGTTTCATGTCTTTTGACTTTTATAATGACCACTAAACATCTTTGAACCGATTTGACTAATTTTTAGTTAAATCCGAGGATATTTTACCCCATTTTTTCTTGCATCACTTGTTTTAAATGGATTTTGTTTCTAATTTTGTATTTTTGAATCACTTTCTCGAATATGGCCCCCAATATATGGTAATATTCAATGAAAATGATGTCGGGGTACTATGCTTTTGTGTATGACTGCTATTTATAATGAAAAAGATACTGTATTTTGATGTTACGGGTATTCTGTTTGGGTTCGTTGTACTGCTGAAAAATGGAATTTCTTTCCAAAGCCAAATTTTTAACACTTTTCTTAAGATTGTTGCAACCATATGGTTAATCCAACTTACATCAGAAATTTCTTAAATCATAAGCAAAAATGTAAGTGCTGAAATTGCGCGAAATACCAGTGGCAAGCTGAGTATAAAAGTCGCATTATTAGAGAGAAACCGTTCATCAGCTTGAAAATTCAGATAAAGAAGTTGAAATTTGCGAAAAAAAAATCATAACTGAATACCATTCCCTTTTGAAAGAAAATCATATTTAGTGACGAAACAAAACTCAACATTTTGGGCAGAGATAGCCTTCGTAATTTATTGAGAAAGCCTAATACTGTTTTGAATCTCCGTCATGATTTCATGAGGACTTCGTCATGATTTGAGGTTACATGGCTTCATCCAGGTTATGAAATTTAATACTTATGGGTGTTATTATAACCCATATGGTTTATTTTGATATGCTTCACAGCAGTCTAAAAGAAATTTTTTAAAATTTGGGTTTAGATGGAAATTCTGATTTTTAGAAATACAATGACCAAAAACAGAATGCACGTAACATCAAAATACAGTATCTTTTTCATTATAAATAGCAGTCATGCACAAAAGCATAGTACCCCGACATCATTTTCATTGAATATTACCATATATTGTGGGCCATACTCGAGAAAGAGATACAAAAATACAAAATTAGAAACAAAATCCATTTAAAATAAGTGTTGCAAGAAAAAATGGGGTAAAATATCCTCGGATTTAACTAAAAATTAATGAAATCCGTTCAAAGACGTTTAGTGGTCATTATAAAAGTCAAAAGACATGAAACTTAGCAGTGAAGCTTTATTTTTATGCGAGATATTGCAAAAATTTCGTAGGTGTACTCTCAATTTTTTGAGGCAAACATTTGAGTATATTTATTTAAAATGCTTCAAAAATTTTCCAGTTTAAAAGTTTTTCGTTTATTGTACTTAATTTTTAATTAAATTAAACCATTTTTCATGTGTAAAAATAAAAATATGTTTGCACTCCTCGGTAATATGCTATGTATATTGGAAGTCAGATTTATCAAGTAAAAGTAAGTTGCACTCTCAATTTTTTGTGCCATTGTAGTTTTAAATTCAGTTTTCCTTTTGAAATCATTATCATCATTTCTGTCACTTAAATTCTGTTGACTGGAACTTCTATCCTATAAGTTGTTTTTTTCATTAAAAAAACTGCGTTATTGATTCATAAAATTATTTCAAATGATTTTTTTAAAAAGTTTTATTAATCTGCAAACGATTTATTATTATTTAAATTCTCCCCAAGCGATTTATTTTCATTTAAATTATCTCCAAAAGATTTATTATTATTTAAATTCTCTCCAAACGATTTATTATGATTTGAATCAAGCTCTACATGCAAGCATTTCAAAACAAGCAAAAATTCCTTCAATATTATTTAGGTTTTATAGTGAGATTTTTGGTCATAACAAGGAATTTGTGGGATGTTATTTATCTTGTGGACATTGGCATATGTTTTAAATATTCAAACTGTTTTTCTTTTTTGTCAGTTAATATTTTCTTTTATATAAGAGTTTTTTTATTTGTTCAATAATGTGACCTACTATTTCCCTTCGTCGAGGTTTGAGGAGCTTTGGAATTAAATTGTCTAATCTATCTATTAAATTATCTTAATAGATAATTATCTTAATATATTTATCTATTTAATTATCTATTAAAATGTCTTAATCTATAGTAAAATATAATATAAGTTAAGTTTTCAGTTAAAATGGATGCCCTTGCTTATTTGCATTTTCGCATTTCAACTTAATATTTAGAATTCCCAATTCCTTATAAATTGTTTTTAATATTCCTTAAAAGTACATACTGTTTCAAATATTTATGTTTGTGTAACACTTAACAGGATTTCCGAAATAAAGCATAACACCTTTTCCTGTTAAATATTATTTAACAAGATATATTTTAAAAAGCTGCTTATAATTTCGATAAAAATAGTTTAAAAAATTTATTTAGAAGAATGCTTGTATACTGCACTGCTATGATATCTTCGAATGAAAAGTAACTAAATCCAAAATATTTATCGATTGTTTAAGATTTAAATAATTTCAAGTAAGAACCTTTTCTTCCCACACATATTGATTATTTGCTTGACACAATTTGATTCATATATTTCACCGCTCGATTCAAAACTTTCAGTGAAAAAAAATTTAGTAATAGTGTATAGTGATATATACTATTACTAAATTTAGCATTATTGAATAATATGCATTGATATTAACAATATTACCCTTATCTAATTATTAATTATCAATTTACTTAATACAATAATATTTGAATCGATTTAAAACAATTTTAATGAAAAGTTTTTAGCCCGTAGTTTAGCATCTAATTAGAAAAATTAACTTTAAACTTAAATCTAGAATCCACGTGATACGACATTGGCATGTTACTCAACATCGAGCAAACACAAAATATATTAAGAAATTATCAAAAATGGTTACAAAAAATTTCATAGAACGAAGATCTTTGATATTCAGTGTGTTCCGACCAAGGTTGGATTTCTTTCTTTTGGGCATAATGAGATTTCAATCGCTGTTTTTTTATTTTTTAAAAAAAAAAAAAAACGTATTACATTTTTATACCACAGGTCTTGCTATTTGCACATGCACAGTTTTCGTGCATGCGCGGAATAATTAAATTCTCAAAAATAAAACTCCCTTTATTGTTTTGATATGACTTGAAAGTACTAAAGCCATTCCCAATAAGTGCTCTACAAAATAGTATAAACATCTCCAATGCCCATTAACTACATATTTCTCGAGTTTTTGCAGTTCAAATAAACAGGTAACAGCAGGAAACTTTATTTTATGCTATGCTATATATGCTATATAAAACTTTTTTTTCTATGTATAGATATATATTTTCTAATGTTAAGAGCAATAAACTCAAAAAACGTAATTGTTTAGTAAATAAGTAATTATTATCCATTAATTTATGATGAAAACAACCGAAAAAAGAGCGCGGACATAATGCTTGAATTCAAAGTCAATATGTCTCCATAAGGCAGATGACACCTCAATTTAGTAATCAAAATAATCTAAAAAAAAAAAAAACATATCTCATTTCCATTTTCCAATCCAACTGCAAATGCACCGCGAAAGTAATCTCCCAGCAAACCACACTGCGACATCACCGACACTCGCGAAACATAACTGCCCTCCCCTCATTTCCCTCCCCCCTAATTGCGATTCGGGAGCAGATAACGTGGAAAATCGTCCCCAGCAGCTGGCTGT
>JAPMOQ010065451.1:0-29078 GCA_026543055.1 Argiope trifasciata | reverse complement strand
TCTTATTTCTGATCTATTGATATCTATTATTTGGTGAATTCTTATTTTTGATCCCTTGATATCAGTTATTTGGCGAATTCTTATTTTTGATCCATTGATATCTGTTATTTTTTTTTAAATCTATTTCGTTCCAAGTACATTAACCATTCAAAATTTTAGCTGCGAATAAAGATATACATATATTTTTTTAACTATTACCCTCACATTTCTAAATCGAAAATCAAGTGATCTCGGAAGCAAACTTATCGTTTTTTAAAACCAAGTTTTGGTTTCTATTGAAGAAATATCTTATACCTGTCACAAGAATTGAAATTAAACAGATTACCGGATTTCAATTTCATTGAAACAAATCTAGTTAATGTGGTATATTAATAAATGGCAGTTGAAAAAAATCTTTTTCCCAGGCAGCACAGCTTATTATACAATATTGTACAATCTTATATTATGCAATATTCAATAATGTTGTACAATATTGCAAACATTACTTAATATTATATAATATTGCACAATATAAGTGTATTACAACGGTTTGATAATATATAATAGAATTTCTTAATAAAATTTTTATTCATATTTTATCATTTACCAGCGGGTGACCGAGCTCCGCTCGGAGAAAACAGGCATCGAAGCTAACTCGAAGATTTAAATTTTCAATTGTGATTTATCAAAACAATACATGCCATAAGAAAATTGGTGAAACCATTGGTGAATAGATACCTCGGCTTTTCATCGTCCACCAGCGATGTCATGTCTTGATGTTCCATTGGAAATCCCCATCTGCACTTCCATGTTTGCTGACCATGCACGGAGCGCTTGGGTTCATATCACCACACGGGTTATGGATCATCCATTTCGAGATCAGTTCCGGATCCTCTTCTGGAAACTTTATTAGTTCGCCATATTGGCTATAGATGGCAGCACGTTACCACTTGAAAATTTAAGTAGCCATTATGGCGAAGTAATAAAGTTTGAAAATATCCTATCTGTAACTCCGAACTGCTTGACCGTAGCGCTTCAAAACTGACGCCAATCGATTCCTCGTGGCCAAAAACCCCAGACCCCCAAGTTTACCGGAGTTTATTAATTCTGGGGCGATTTTCGACTTGGCAACCATTCCTCGTATTATAGTATAAGATATAAAGAATCAGCCACGTCACATCTGAGTAAAGTTTTCATGACAGTACAATTACTCCATTTACTCTTTAGCATTTGATGCTTTTCTAAGTTTCATATATACTTATAAGTATGTAGAAGTAAGTATATGTAGGTACTTATAAGTATATGTAGGTATTTTTAATCTTGTGAGTCTTTTGTACTGACAAATAATGAAAAATGAAAATTTATTGTATAATTAAACCAATTTAAAACCCTAAGGTAAAAAAAATTATTTTTTATATTCAATAAATTATTTAATACCTGTGAAGAAATATATTCTAGAATTTTTCCCATTCCTCATTTTATCCTATGCAGTTTATTTTAACATATATCAGAACTCTTTAGTAACTGATTCGCTCTTTATGGGTTGAAGGACGAACCGTTGTTTCAGAGCCCCCACTACTTTCCAAGCCATCGGGAAAAGCCTCCATGAAACTTTTTCGCACGATATTCAGTAAATTCTTATCCATCTCCCTTGGTTTAGAATTGTGGGGAGACCGTGAATTCTTTGCACTGGAGAACAAATAAGTTTCGTGAATCTAGAATTTATTGAATCTACTAAGAGAATAGGCATTTCGTGTTTTTTTTTTTGTAATTCATTCATATCAACAAATGATATGGAACTACAGTTCTAGTCAGGAGACAAAATATCGAGTTTCTTTACGTCATTATATTTATGAATTATAGAATTCACATTCACGAGAAAGTATAGACCAATAAGCGATCAATCATTATACAGATTTAGATCAAAATTTGATGAGATTCTAGATGAAAACTTATCAAAGCTCTTCACGTTTCGTGGTTATCGAGTTCACTAGTACACAGCGTTTACATACATAAGAAAGTAACATCCATCATTGATATATTTGGTTCAAAATCTAATGAGAACCTACATTTTAGATCGAAATCAAATTTTATCTATCGAACTCTTAACGTTTTGTTAAGAGTTAAATAGATAAATCCGGTTCATCCATTAGCGAGTTCATTTGTATTCAAACCGTGAAGCAGATAGATTACTCTTAATGAATTTCGTATAAAATTTGACAGAAATATACAAATTTGGTCTATGTATTAAAAATTTACCGGCTAGCTGCAAGCCTTTTTGAGCTACCGCTTTCACAGATAAATAGACGTAATACCAAAAATATGTTTTTCTAATTCAAGGAGATCTGAAACGTGACCATTCGTAAAATCATGTCGATTTTCTCTATATGCCGTGTACGATAAAATAAAAGGGCAAAAAGATTTATCAATTTCTTAGTTTATTTATTTTATACAAAAAAGGCTCTCTTATTTATTGATACCAGCGGGTGACCGAGCTCCGCTCGGAGAAAACAGGCATCGAAGCTAACTCGAAGATTTAAATTTTCAATTGTGATTTATCAAAACAATATATGCCAAAAGAAAATTTGTGAAACCATTGGTGAAAAGATAACCGGTTAAACCTCGGCTTTTCATCGTCCACCAGCGATGTTATGTCTTGATGTTTCATTGGAAATCCCCATCTGCACTGGTCTCTTCCATGTTTGCTGACCATGCACGGAGCGCTTGGGTTCATATCACCACACGGGTTATAGATCATCCATTTCGAGATCAGTTCCGGATCATCTTCTGGAAACTTTATTAGTTCGCCATATTGGCTATAGATGGCAGCACATTACCGCTTGAAACCTATTAGCCAAAATGGTGAACTAATAAAGTTTGAAAATATCCTATCTGTAACTCCGAACTGTTTGACTGTAGCACTTCAAAACCGGCGCCAATCGATTCCTCGTGGCCAAAAACCCCAGACCCCCAAGTTTACCGGAGTTTATTAATTCTGGGCCGATTTTCGACTTGGCAACCATTCCTCGTATTATAGTATAAGATAGTTAAAATTAATATTAATAAAATTGTAGCCAGCTTTAATTCGCCATTTTCTATAATATTATCACTTATGTTAGGTCTCAACTGCTTGGAAAAAAGAAAAAAAAAGTGGATATCCTAGGGCAGAAGAAAACCATACTTTCCAATGACTTCAGGGGGGGGGGGAAAGACACTTCCTCGTTTCTTTATCGGAATGTCTTTCTAAAGTAAAAGGTATCTTCTAATAACGTCGAACAGCATCAAAAGAAAAGAAATATTTTGGTTCGTTTGATTGGAGAAAGTATCCTTAGAAAGTTTTAAAATAAAAAAATATCTTATGCCATCCCTTTTACCACAGAAATCCTAAAGATAACAATAATTTTACACTTACAAAGCCCTTTGGGCAGTTTTAAAGTAGAGAGAGAACATCGAATTATCTAATGAAATTTCTGAGTAATTCTATGCAATATTGTGGTAGTACTTTTCAGGATCGTTGAGTCAGTGAACCAGGTGAGAGGCCGCTTCGCAATTCCGATACCACCCCTCACCTGTGGAAAGGACAGACCGGAAACGCTCCCGTATGGCGAAACTCCGTTTTCCCTTGGACAGATGATATTTCAGTGACCAACCCCTTATATCCCCCTGCTGCAAATCGTTGTGAGGTGCGCGAACGGCATGTGAATCCCCTTCATTGGAAGGGGGGAGCACGGATGATTGTTTGATTTGGATAATAACACTACCCTCTAATGAAAGGGGAGCATGTTGCATTTGGATTGTATGGGGGGGGGGCTACAAGGGAGGGATAGGTTATGGAGTAGTGATGAGAATGTAGGGAAATTGTTGGTTGAAGCTTGACTGTAGCAATTTAATATTCAGGGTTTGTTTGCTCTGAGTTGTCTATTTCTGCAGCTATGATTGGACTCGGATGTATTACATTTATTTGATGTAACCGAAGAAATGTACTTCCACTGTCGTTACTTAATTGCTCCTCATAGAATCAGGTGCTTTATTTGATATAATAATCGATATTGACTTGTAATTCTGTTTCTTATCCGTAAGAATAAAGTCGAATTGAATCATTGTTTGTTATGATAATAAATAAAATAAGTAAATTGATTGAAATATTCGGGTATCTGTACTCAAATATTTGTCCTATTCAAATATTTGTGAAATGAATTTTTCTGCAAATGTATTTAATCTAAGTTCACGTGATGGATGATTTAATTGGAATCCTCTTCTTATATGTCATTCGTTACATAGTATTCGGGTGATGTCATTACCCGCATATAGCGTAACATAAATTAATAATGAATCTGCCGTTAAATGATCCACAGATTCTTTGGTTATATGACTTTAATGTCAAGAAAATAAACTTCATCGAAGCATTTATATACAACTGTTTTTTTTTTGTTTTTTTGCTAGCTATATTTAAAGGGCGCTCCAAAACTAATGTAAGATTTGGTAGTATCTCCATTTATGCAGTAAAATGTCGGCAACCCATTAAAAAACATCTGACAGCTGATAGTTTAGAATTAATAAACATGAAGTGTTACACAATAGAACAACGTAGGGGACGAACCTTGTTGAACAATATTTCAAAATAAATGAAATCCTGACGGCCGCAGTTCGAAAATTTGAGGATTAGCCCTCTAGATTGGATGATTTAACACCATTGAATTTCTTTTTATGGGATTATTCGAAGTTAACAGTATATGCCAACAAGCATGTGTACATTAAAGGAGGAAATTCAAACAAAATTTAGTCACATTTATGCAAAATAGTTGTGGAAAAGTTTATTAAACGAGCATGTATGCGCCGGCAAAGCCTTGGAGCCACTTGCAATATGTTTTATTACATACATAACCCTATCCCAAGTATCTTACAATTCACACATAACAATTTAAAGGGGAAAAAAGTTTTATTTCTTTATTTAATTCAAATCTTGCGTTAACACATTATTTTATAGTGTAATACTCCATTTTTACTAACCCTAAACTATCAGCTTTCAAATGGAGGGTTTTAAATCAGATTACCGGCATTTTGCCACAATCAAATTTTGGTGGCAAATTCAAATCTTTTGCTAATTTTGGGACTTTATTTATATATAAATAAAAAAAATAGGTTGCTTGAAATCCCCTATTCACTTGATATAGCTATAACTATTTCCCGCATTTTATTGAGCCAATGTTTTTAACAATCAAACAACATTTTTTGCTCATTTTTATTAAATTTAACTACTTTTAGGCACGGATTTTTCACTCACTTATTAAAATAGCAGATTTCTAAAATTTTGTATAATTGTGTAACCCTACATTAATACACTTATATGCTTATAAATGCATTAACGTATATAATAATTTCATTATAATTAAATTTAATTCCATAGAAAAAGCATCACTTATCAGTGAGTTTCAAACCCAAATTTCATCTTTTTAGCTCGCTGCGTTTTTTAAATCGTGTACATATAAACTTGCAGACAAATAGCAAGATTTTCCTATAAAAAATATCAGATAAAATTTGCTGTGAATGTATAATTTTGTTTTAAGGACTGTATATTGAATTTCATGTTTTTAATATGCAGCGTTTTTTAATTACGAAATCCACGCATAGCTTTAAATTACTTGAAAAATTCAATAAAACTCGCAGATTTGTTGAAATTTCAGAGTCGATTTTTAATTCTGAGAAAGGAAAAAAGAAAAAAAAATATTATTAGTTTTATTAAATATAAATTCATAAATTTCTTTCAATCAGGATTATTATTTTTTTGCTATTATTTGTTTCCAATTAGGTAAAAGCAATTGAGCAGCATTTAATATTTTAAATAGTGTTTCTTCCTACTTTAATTAGAAATTATATCCAAAAAATACAATAACGAAACGATTTTTTTAAGAATATATAGATCACTATTACTGTTCTCGATTAATAAAAACTTTAAGATATATCTTATTTTCACCTGTTGTGATATGTGAAAGATTGATTTAAGCATTTATTTGTGAGAGACTGATTTGAAAGCATTTTAAAAGTTGGAAATCTTTCGATTCTCCCGAATATAAAAGTGAAATACCAAAAATAAAAATAAAAAAATAAAAAATGGAGGGAAATAAAGGAAAAGCGACCTGTTAGAGAATTTCCCTATGTGTCTGGATAGACTGTTCTCGTTTCAGCTCTTAGAATCCTGTTTCACCCCAAACTTTTCCCTGGTTTAGCTGCGCTTCTTGATGCGAATTAAACATAATTACAATTATTCCGTGATTAATTGATTTTGATTTGGAAATACCCCAATGCTTCGAAAATGATAAAAAGTTCGATTACAGTATGCGACTAAAGAATAATTCCATAGACAAAGCTGTCAAAATCCTGAATTATTAGAAAAATATATATATAAAAAGCATTTTGAAATAAGCTACTAATTGATGCCGTCATTGACTGCTCTTCTCACCAATTAAAATGGCCCATCTTTGATAGCTCTTCGTCAAAAATTTGGATATCAAAACAAAATCGCAAAAGTATGGAAGTTGGAAACAACACGTTAAAAGAATTAAAATAATAGAAAAATTAAACTAAGAATTTAAAAAAATTCCTGAGCCTGAATTAAAACTTAACATTATATCGGAAATATTATATCATAAAATTCAATACAGTGAAACCTCGTTACAACAATATTTTAGGGACCAAATAAATATATTGTTGTAGAGAGGCATATTGTTATATCGAGGGCCCACATATTTTGAGCATTTAATAAGAGTTTTTTTTATAATTATTATTAGTTTAAGGCGCATAACATACTACTTTTAAGTCTATATGTAGAAGAAATTAATTTGTAAAATACTAAAAATGTCCGTAGAGAATTCACAGATTGAAGAGCTTCCTGGGATGACAATAAGGATTACGATGGACCTGTATTATCAGCATCATCTTCATCATTGTTTCCAATCACATCAGTAATTTCAGAGAGAATATCTTCATCAGTAACTCCTGCGAAAACCATAAGATCGTCATCTGCTGTTAAATAGTCTTCTATACTAAATCCAAACTTTTTACCGCTTGTTTCTTCAAGTTGGGATACGGATTTTTTGATGTGCAAAACACATTCTTGATCATCTGAGAGATCATTATCTATGGAATTTTCATCATTATCAAATTTCTTATCTTCCATAACACAAAGACCAGCCTTTTTCCAGCAATTCCTAATGGTTTTTCTGTTACTTCCCACCAACTTCCACAATATCCACAATGAGTCTTAATAGACGGAAAAAATAACAAAAGAAAACGAAAAAAAAAAGCATTTGAAAATCAAAATATTATTATAAAGGGAGAAAATAATACTGAAATTTAGATTGAAAAAATCGTTTTACAGAGGTTTATTGTTCTAGAGAATATCGTAATATTGAGGGGAGATTAACATTAGTTTATATGCAAAATCACCGGGACCACGAAACATTATTGTAGTAGAGGGAGTTATTGTTGTATCGGGTATCGTTGTAGCGAGAATTTACTGTATATAAAGTATATACTTGGATAGATTACAAAATTTGAAAAAACAAAATCTGTAAGATATAGGATCAAAATGGTTTAAATTTCTTGAACCAGAATTGCAGATGTCAATAAATTCCAATGCCAGTTTCTTTGTGCGTTGTTTAAGAGTGGTTCACGGTATGTATTTGCAAGTGCCTGAAAAATTATAGATTATTGTGATATTATGAATTAACCATACTAACTACTTACTGCAAAGCATCTGATGCACATTACTTTCTTACCCCATAAGGGAAAAACTTAAAGAATTTAATTTTGAAAATCAGGATATGACTATTAAATGAAATTGTCTTATTAAATCACCATCAAGTCAAACTATCGGATTCTTAGAAATAATAATGTTGATGCTAGCAATATGCAACATTGAAGAAATGTCATTATTGATAATTATCATTTTACATAAGTTTGTAATGTTTCTGTAAATTTTCAGACACCTTGTATTTCTATATGTATGTCATAATATAATAATTTTTTTCACATATCTGTATTCTTTTTTACAATTTTGTCTCCTTTTCTGTGGAACTGTGTTTTACATTTTTTTTTTTTTAACTCAGCGAGTGAAGGAAGAATAAAACAAGTGTATAGGATGTATTATCAAGTATTCAGTTTACTGATAATGCAAACATTAATTATCCTACAGTAATATGCATATTTTTGATAAAATCAGCCTTCTCCGAAATTCTGCATAGAAAAGAAGAAATTGGGTCACAAAATGCAATTGCTTTTAAAGTTGGACGAGTAGTTGCACACATTTGGTACTTGCTTATTCCCCATTAGCTGAGAAAGATTGCCTCTGATATTTGGGAAAACTATCGATTTTGCCTGCGTGCAAAAGCAATAGACAGTTGTTACAGGGCATGCCAAAGAAATAAAGCCAAAGTGTTTGCATTTTCAGGAAAAGAATGAAACACGCTATAATTCAATTTGGGGTAACAGCGTCGATTTAATAAAAACCTGAAACAAAATGTATAAACATCAATATATATATATTTAAAAATAATACTGAACTCTCCTTAAGAAGTAACATTTCTGAACGTTTACCGAATATTTAATCATGAGCAAAAAGGTAATAAAAAAGACCTTGTTCAAGGATATTTAGTATTACGTTAGACTGGAGAAAACTAAAACTTAAAAAAAAAAAAACACGAAAGAAATGGAAACTGGTATATGCTTTTCTTTCTCAGTACTGTTACGTAAAATGAGTTATGAAATAATGATGAATATTATATTAATGAAAAGTCTAATATTTGTACCTTTTGCAACAGACCTTCCTTTATATTACTTTTTTATGTTTGTAAGATCTAAAAGGCTGCTCATAATGAAGCTATGAGCTTAAACTAGAAAAGTTCAACATAAATGCCACTGGGGCTCAGCTGGTGAAACTGAGGAAGTTGAGTCAAAGGAATGGCTTCTATCCTCAGACTAAGCTTTTAATTATGAATATTCAAAAACTAGACCAATGCAAAATATAGAAACGGTTTATTAATTATGGTTGGTGGCCGATGCGTAATCTAGTTTTATCTTGTAATTGAATTGAGAATACCGTAGAATCACAATACCATAGATGAATGGTATTGTGAATATGTTAGACATCAAGATGTTTTTTTTTCATTTATTTATATGTTAATGTATTGATTCATTGAAATCCTGCAGGTGAGAATGGCATTTTGATTTGTTTTTATAGAAATCCCAAATGCACAGATACAGATGCACAGAAATGCACAGACCTGCAGATACAGATGTAGTTGATAAATCATTAAGAATTAGAGCGATAACACCGATAAAGTTTTAGATTTTACTGACTATCTTAATAATCATAATTTGACATTGGAACTTCAGACTAATCCTAGCAGAGACTCTGATCTGACGTGTGTCCAGCAGATATTCAGCGTTGAAATTTTTCATGCTGATTCCTGAATGAGATGAATCACTAATTGACAACTGTAACTAACATCCTGTATTTTCTGTAAATAATATTTATCGTCATCAGAAATGCGGCTCTAGGAAGTTATTTTTTATCTGAAACACCAACTTTCACACTGGATGTGAAAATGAGCTGAGGACGTCATTTACATTTTATTAATGTGCAAGAAAATTGTAACGAAATTTTTTTCCCACTAAATAACGTATATGTAAATAGCAAGAATTAAATTATTTTCATAAAACGTAAACGTTCTGATGCTGTATTCTACCCTAAATTCCAAAACCAAAAGAAATATAAGTTATCATCCAATTAAAAATCAATGTATCATAAATGGATAGGCTCATATAATTTGATTACCATTCATTTTAAATTTATATAGTTTAATTAACCTGCAATTTATAGTTATATTGCAATGCCATTTAATTGTATCATTCAATGCCATTTAAGCTATTAAAACTGCTCGAATTATAAAGTTTTTCCTTATTTTAAGCCAATTCAATTGCCGCCTCAATTAAGCATATTTCATTGACTGGTAAATCTTCCTCGAATGCACCATTAATATAATTGAACGTAAGAAATTCGGAACTTCATGACTAGATCAAATTTTAATGAGTGAGTTTTCTTAAAAATATTTTTTGTGTTCAAAAATATTTTATAAAATATATAAATGAAATCTGAGGATTCTATTAAATTTATACTTCACGATTTTTTCAAAAGTTCTTGTTTAACTCAAACATAAAAACTCTTTTTTAAAACTCTTATTTAGCTCATCAAAGTATTTTTAATTGTGAGCAACCTGAGTCTAATGGTTTGAAAATCAGTTGTTAGGTATGATCAGAATGGCCTATAGTTTGACCGTTATTTTAAATGTCCTTTCTTGCGAATCTAAGTCATCAATTTTTGCCTTTCTTTTCTTCCTTTCCTTTCATTTCTTTTTTTTTTTTTTTTTGAGGTTGTATTTACTTGTGTTTAAAAGATTTTGTTCCTATTCATCTTCGCCCACCGAAGGCTCTTCAGAAATGGGGATAAGAAGCTTCAAAAATGAAGGTTGACCATCGCTTTTCGGGTGAGTACACTAAAATTGAGGAATCGAATTACCTCTACTTCATGATGCGGTGTAATTCCTTACATACAAAAGGACTGTATTGTGACCGTTGATAACAATTAATCAAAGTTTCTGCCTTAGTGCTATCAGACGATGATAATCAAATTTCAATTGATGATTTGACGTAGAGAGATCAATGGCAATGGGATTACTGTCTAACTTAAGTTTTTTTTTTCTATTTCTTAAACCTTACTGCAGAGAATTGCTATAACACCCACTGCGTTATACGAAGAGTGCTTTTAATCCATTTGATAGAATTATATATATATATGACTCAGAAGATCTAAAATCAAAGTTAACTTGATGCAAGTATGATTATTATATAATTTGCTTTGTGGACAATTTTTAACCGATATTTTGAAAAGCTCTAGAAGGCTATAAAAGTTTGTTTATTTAATGCAATATATTTATTGATTATAAATAATTTAAATTCTATAATTTAAAAGTTGAAAAGGAACATTTTTTCATAATTTTTATAAAGAATAATGAATCAAATTTGTCTTTATCAATATCTGGATGAATTTTTTTTTCTGTTTCTTCTATGATTTCAATTTTTAAAACTTTTGAATAAAAATTTGAGCTTTGTTATAGATAAATAAAAGCTTTCTCCGTTTTTGCAATTATACTACTTTATAAACACTTTATCTGATAAAAAAATTTCATTTCTTCATTCAAACTACGAGTAAATAATATTGTGATCTAGTTATTTTTTTCTTTACATTTTTCCAATTTGGGTGATTTAAAGTTATTTATGAGAATTTTTCTCGAACTCTAAAAACTAAATTAATTAAATATTTATATAGAATTATCTTGAAGAAATCATGCAAAAGAAGGTAGCTTGAATAATGCTAATATTTAATATTTTAAATGATTAATGATGTTGAATGGATGCGAGACCTTTGATCTCACAAAATTAATTGGATGTAAAAAAAAAGTCCTAAAAATTTCATTTCTGTTATAGTTCATACAGAAGAATTTTTTTACAATAATTTAATAAAAAAATGTTTGAAGATAGCAATAACAATTTATTTAAATAGTAACAGATTAAGCTGATTGTAAAAATATCCGAATTGCCAAAAGACTCTGTTAAGCAGTATTCTTTTTATATTTTTGAGTTTACAACCCCATTTAGATACCAAATGCTTTAGTAAAGCATTATTTGTTTATATAAAGCAAATCATATATTAGAGTAAAACAGCTTTAAATGCTAATTTGTACTAGCTATAAAAGGTTAATTATAAAAGAGGAACGACTATAAATCTGTCATTGATACAGGATTAAAACTCAAAGTATTTTAGAATAGAATATCAGAATTACACCTTGATCTACGAAATATATATGCTACCTGACATAAATAAGGAGAGACATACACAAAAAATTGAGTTGAAGTAATGATTAAATAAAAAATAATAAAAATAATTTGGTATGCGTGATAAGCAACCAAATTTCTGATGAATTATTTTTATGAATTCTTTTTAACGTTCTGGAAAGTTTTTTTTTAAATTACATTTAATGACTTTAGTTTGATTAGCAGTTTTTTTTATTGGGCTCAGAATAATAAAAAAAATATGTTTATAAGTACACTCATCTTATCCTGAGCACAAATAAGTATGTTTTATTATTATTATTATTTATCTATTTATCCAATGGAATAACAATTTGCATATAAATAAATGCTGCAGCTACAACTTGTATAATGTTTTTTTGGAATGTATATTGTACTTTTATTGACTGCAAGAGTCCAGTCTCATGTGCTTGGTCTTGATCAATTTTAACGATTGCTATAATTTCTCTTTGCAAACTTCGCATACTAGACACTAAACATGATTTTACTTTCAAACGCTTGACAGTAACTTGTATCCAGAGGTTCTTAATTTGAAGAATGAGAGTAAGATGGTGATTAGTTTGAAAAATGCCAGTCTTCTTGCACTTTCTAGTATTTCTGAGCTTTTGTGTGATTCGTGGAAAGCGTGTGACGTCATGGCACTCTGACTAATGAATTCTCGCAATAAATGAGAGACAAGCTGGACAGGCAACACCCTTTTTCCTCTTCTTTTTGTTTCTTTCACACTCCAGGAATCAGATGAGGAATGCTACACGTCAGAGTGCGACATTATTTTTTTTTTCTTCTCTTCTTTATGATGGTCTTCATCATTGGAGAAAAATTAGTGCTTTAGCTTTTCTTGATTAAAGCGGAGTTATTTGTCATCGTAGTTTCGAACTTAAAATTCATTGAGCTTAATAAAATTTTGATATTTATTTAAAATTACTACTTTGATTTTGTTAATTTTTCAACTCTATCTATGACAACTTATCATTTAATATTGAGTAATTGCCTATTTTATTAGAAAATATCGATACATTTCTTTTAAAGTGATTATTAAGA
Source organism: Argiope trifasciata (assembly GCA_026543055.1). Classification (NCBI taxonomy): domain Eukaryota; kingdom Metazoa; phylum Arthropoda; class Arachnida; order Araneae; family Araneidae; genus Argiope; species Argiope trifasciata. Next base: position 16,130 of record JAPMOQ010065451.1, on the reverse strand, counting down.
TCCCCCCCCCAATGGTAATGTTCAAAATAAAAAGCAGTGGAAGTGGACACCTCAAATCTTTCCTTATAAATTTGACTTCTATGGCACTGTCATATAATACTTACGCCGTATTAACTTTTGGCTTGAATTTAGCATATTTGCTAAAACTAGCGAGTCCTCCTTGGCAAGTTATTTACAATTAATCCTTGGAATATCGTTAATAGCATCTCAAAATCAAATTTGTGTTTTAGAAACGTTTTTGGTCAACCGATTGAAAACGAAGTAGAGACAAAAACTCATACCAAATTTGATGTTACTTAAGTCACTGCATTTTTGAATTATCGCTTTTACATACTTTTTAAAGTAAAGACAGACAGACAGTCAAACCAGAATTGGATTTAGCTTGAAATTCGACAGATATCTACACTATGGATATTAAACCTGTGGTCAAATTATATATATATATTTTTTTTTTGTTTTGCAATTGCCGTGTTAAATTACATTCGAACAACCGGACGTACTGACTTCCTCTGAACGGGTTTTGATCAAAATTTGATAGAAATCTGCATATTTGGTGTAAAGAACCGTAAACCAAATTTCATCTGCCTAGTTCAAATCGAATTTGAGTTATCTTTGTCTTAAACAGACAGACAGCATCTTACAAATATGTGTTTTTCGAACTCGGAAAGATCTAAAGCCTGTAGAGTCTTTATAATCGCGAGTTCGAATTTTTTGCTGATTACTATACTTTCTTTATACCAAGTATAAGCGAAAGTAAAAATCAGTGAGAAAGGAATAATTTGGATTCCAACAATTTAAAAATCCCCACTATCTCTTATTTATTATTGTGTAAATATCTACTGAAATAACTTTCAGTAAAGTTTGAAATCTTTATAAGTATGCTTTCTTTATCTTCCCAACTAAGCACGATTTAAAAAAAAGCGCTGTCTCATTTAAAAGAAATCCTCAACTCCTGACCATTGTTCAATATTATCTCGATTCCAAAAGCAATATTTTTGAAAAAAGTCTGTTATTTCTTTTAATTGTGCAATCTCAATAAATGTCTTTTTGTGACATTACATATTTGAATTAATTTTAAACTTGTAACTTTTCCATTTTTTGGTACTAGACACTTGCATTTCATTGATCACTATGCATTTATTAAGTTTACAATTCTTCATTTAAGAAATATATATTTCATAATGATATTTTAAATTAAATATTTGATCCAAGAAATTTCGTTACCATTTTATTCGACTTCTAACGCAGATTGCACATGAATATGTACTCCTTGAATGGTTACCTTTTACTTCTAAATTCTCTGTCAGTTCTTAATGGCTCCATTAAAATAATTTTGAGAGAGTGATGATATTCTTTCTAAATTTGTGTCAAAGGTGTCTTTTTTTAATAATATTTTTCTCCCTGTTATAGGTTTGATCAAATATAATATAGGTCAAAAAAGATTCATGTCCGACGACGGTCTGATTAATTTTAAAATTGTATGAAACTTGATTAATGTTAAGTAGGATAAGAAAGTTCGATGTCCTGTTTTCTTCTCCATATACTTAGAGAAAGTTCATATATATTTTTTAATATTTAATTTTTATTTGATTTAGTTTTTTTTAATGATTTTCATCGCTTATGTCTGTTTAATCCTCGTACTGCTTTTCCTTACGTTTTAACTGCAATCATCGGACATATAATTTTTAATATGCATTCTTAGAAATTCAACACAGTTTACAGTGGGTAAATTATGATAGATAAATGTAATAAAATGGTATTCACTTTGTTCGGCTTAATTTTTCGTATAGGACTTTTTTTTTTTTTGTAAACTCAAAAGTTTTGAATACTTTAATAGTGCTATTTGAGATATTTTTTTCCTTTGCTCTTAAACGCTGATATTATGCTTTGTAATGTTAAAGAAATTTTCATCTTGAATCATATTAAAATTTATTATTAAATCATAACGAGAAAAGTATATATAATTAAAGTAGAAATCAGTCTTCGAATAAGTAATATATTTTGAAATCTCATTGTTCTAATAAAAAAATTAAATTCTGAATTTTTATTGCTTGAAAAAATTTCATGCATTGAAGACTGAAATTTGATATTATCTCTCTTGCTATCTTTACTTTAACTTTCAGTAAATTATTGAATATCTGTGTGAAAATGTTTCAGAAAATCTGAACTGGATTTGGCTTCTTATTTGGAAAGCATTGATACTTTTTTTTTCCTTCTAACAGAGATATGTATAAATATAAATTTATAGTCATATCCCAATCTTCAAATCAACATATTGAGTAGTTACTAATAGTTTATGATTTAAACCTCCTCCCTTTTAAATAAAAATTCCACAAACTTGAATCAAAAAGAAAAACTGCATTCAGGGAAAAACCTCTAATATTTCAAGTCTTAATGCTATTTTGAAACTTAAAGCACTGCTTTCGGGGATTCAGGAAATAATTAAAGGACTTCAGGTAACTAAATATAACTATAGCCAGCAAAGGACTATATAGACTCTTGAACAAGTTTTCTCTTTTAATATTTCAAGAACATAAAATATTTATAGAAAAAATATTCAATCGTAAAAATTGTTTTTACTCAAGTATTTCCTGAATCGTGAGGCTTTAGACCTTTTAAAAAAAGCGGTGGAATCTCGACTGCGTATTTCTCTGTCCATACATATGTCAATAATACCAAAATTCCAGGAGCTAAATAAATGAGATTTTATCATACGGTTTTGGCACAAAAGTTCTGGGTTTTTTTGTTCAAATTAAATTTAAAAATCAAATTTAAATTGCTTGGTTAAATGAAAAAAACGAATCTTTTTTCTGAACACATAATTATGTTTCGGGATCTTTCAAACTATTCAGAAAAAAAAAAGAATTTTCTGAGGATTATTTTAACTTACTCGTTTTCAGACATTTCAAGTGAATAAAAATGTTACATATATCTTTAATTAATTTACATATTCCCCGAAGCAAGAAAAATCTTATATGCAATTTTAGTTATGAGAAAGTTTTGGAAAAAAGAATAAAAATTTTGAAAAAGAAAGAAAATGATACAACGGTAATCAAACTGACATATTCAAATTATTTTTTACTAGTAAATATTTGTACACACCAACTTGAACATAAATACACAGAATACTAGCCCTCTAGGAAGTATTTAACAATTATAAAGCATTTGAACTTTTTTGAGACAATAAATTGTTCATTTTCGATATATTTCAAATAAAAAGAGTAGTTGATATTGTTTATTAATCAACAAAAAAATTTCATGTAGAAATACAGCATTCGCTTCTTCTTGATTCAAATTTCTTTGGTTTTTATACAAAATTCGTAGAATAAACTTTTAATAAAAAATCTTAAATGTTTGATTTTAGTTTTTTAAGAAGCTCTTTTGTTATAGCTTTCAATAAATTCTTTAAGCATCACAATATGATAGCTTTTCATTTTTCTGTTCTTGAATGCAGTAAAGGGATTATGTGAAAGGAAGATAAGACAATAAACCGTTTTTTTTTTTTTTCAATACTATCAGCTTATGCTTTTTACCTTTAAAACTTTTATTATGAAGCTTCTTATTTCATAGATTGAAGTTTTATTGATTCTAATTTCCAATCTAGTTTGCAAGTTAAAAATTTCTCTACATACTATACTTAACTATAAAAATTCTTTTTAAAACCTTAAGCTTTTGGAGCTGCAAGTCTCTGAACACTTAGAAAACCATTTATCACAATTGCATTTGATTTGTTAGATTCCATTCTCAGTAGAATAAATTACTTTTTGGGGCAGGCTAACTTGGACTTTCGATGCTACGTTAAGGCATGATTTGTGATTCTGATCATGATCAAATAAAGGGTTGCATGCCACTTATGCTCACTCATTAAATAGTATATGCGCGCAATCATTAAAATGGTTCCCATATTATAAACTTATTCTTTTGTATATACAATTTGGTACATTGACAACGAACGTCATAAGATAATCAATGTCAGGAATATTTTTAGAACAGTATAGCCAAACATGGCGTTCGTAACCCCCCCCCCCCGCCAAAAAAAACGAGCAACGAACCAACAATCAAGTCAGTGTAAGAATAACACTCCATATATATAACAGAACGGGGCTTCCGTGGGAAAATGCTTATTGCCCTAATGATTGCTCTTTTGAAACGAATAATACCACGTTTTAGATTAGCTTTGAAAATGATCCATAAAATGAGAAAAATCTCATCTAAAAGTGTATTAAAAACGAATGCATCTATAGCTGACTGGAGCGTAAGTTCCACTAACCCCAGATAAAACAGATGTCAACCCACTTTCACTTTGAAGGAAGGACGTTATTTTAAAACTATTTTAAAGAAAGGACATTTGATTCAAGGGCCGTATTCTACTCTTAATTGTTATATCTTCTGAAATTGTGTTGGGATACACCGCATTTCTTCTAAAACCTGGAAAAGAAAGCAAAATGCAGATATATTTGGGTTTACGTTTCTTTTGCCCAAACGGAATTAATTCTATGAATATTTATAGCATGTAATTCTTATATTGATACGAAATTTGTCACTTAGGTGAAAATCGAACCGACTCATCTGTCACACCAGCGCAGGACTTTCTTGTCATTTTTTTTTTCAAACATTCGTTTAGAATGTGCCAGATTTACTTGGAAAACCGGAACCGTGCAAACGCGCGTGACATATTCGCTTTTTGGGATATCGGGGCGGATCTCCTGGGAGGAAAGGGAAAAAAACTGGACAGTGGCCAAGAGAGGCTCTGTCTCTTTGGGTATTTGGAGAAGAGCACAAATTGCAACACCCCCCTGCAATGTTTCAGAATGAAGATTAATGGAAACGAAAACAGTTTTTCTCGCGAAAAAGAAAAAAAGTTTTAATGGCTCAGTCAGAAATGTTCAGGCATTTCAGTTCCCTCCCTGACATCAAAGGGAGATATTGTTTATCTTACATGAAATTGAAATTAATTCTTTGATGAATTATTTTGGAGAGGAAAGTATAGGTAATTATGATGTTAGCAGATGAAAGCAATTAAAGTTTGAATACGCATCAAAGCAAATTTTTAAAAGGGGAAATATCTAGTAGATATTTTAAATAATTAAGAAAATGTAAGAATCAGTCTCCCAGACTCTAGCTCTAGTTCAATTTTGACAGTCTTCATTTTATATGAAACCTTATAGCTCCTGTATAGAAGTCTTCTAAGGTCGCCTGTTCTCACTATCTTCGTTTACCGAGAGGTTCTCTGTTTTTCAAATATAAAAATTAATTGCACAATTTCCACGAAAAGCATCATTTAGGGCTCCCAAACTCTAAATTATTTGTCTCTTATGAAATAATTTCATATTTTTGTTTCATTTAAAAGCCCATGACGTTTAGATATATCATAATCATTAGTTGTTCTCTAGCCACCTTTATTTTCGAGAAATATCTTACCATAAACTTTGAGAACATTTTCTGAAAAAGCGTAATCACCTACTTAACAACTGGCCAATAAAATTAATTGAAAAAAATAACAATACAACATTAAAAAATTGCAATTAAAAGTAATAAATGCAAATGTTATATCATCCCAATACAGCTTTTATTGATACTATGATCGCAAATTGATTGTCATTTTGCAAAGAAGTCTGATAATCTCGAATATTCAAAATAATCTAAAAACTGGAATCAAATGTGGAGATAGTACTTTTGTTCGATTTTTTGTACCTCCAATATTTAAAAAAAAAATTGTCCTGGCTCCGGATTTTTTGGCCCCAAAACCATGTCTTTAAATTTTAAGACACATTCACTGTAAGGAATTAAAATACAATTCTGAGGTAAATTTGCAAGAATTATACGCTATTAAAACATCAAAAATGTATTAATATTTCGAATTTCATTAGAAACAATTAAAAGTCATTAGACTATTTGAAAGGAAAAGTATGTCGCACGCTTACAAAGGTGTCTTCACTATTTTTTTTATATTTAATTTCATTTTCGAAAAAATTTCATGATAGATGTAAATAAAGATACAGAGAGAATTAATTATAAGAATGATAAAATCATAATAATAACGCACCAAAAATCAATTTACACTGCATAAATGATGAAAAATATATTTTAAAAAATCATTTTTGTTACAAAAATAATTATTTTATTATTTCAATTCATAATAAATTTCATAAAACTACAAAATATTTCAGAATAAAATTTCAATTTGGAAAAAGCGCAGCTATTTTTCACACCTTCAAGATATAATCTACAATAAGCTGTTTGAAAGGGTGCGTTGGTCTTTGACGTAGGAGTTTTTTACCGACATTTTTCTGAAAGCTCCTGATTACTTCGGACTAGTTTCCGTGAAGTATAATTTAAGATGATATTCTTTTAATCACAGGCTATAGGAAAAAGGGTTAAACAATGTTCATTTCATGCTGCTATATTACCGGATTTTCTTTTTTTTTTGAAATTTAAATATGTATAGTTTTTGTACATTATTCTATCTCCTGTGTGGAAACTACCAAGAAGTCAAAAATAATAATAGAAGAAGTGAAGACATTTGTTTTATTTGAAATTTCTGATCTCAATAATAATTCATTTCTTGTTTACCTGTTTGTCAGTGACTTCAAACTTTAAATATAACTAGAAATTGATGAAAAAAAAAGTATTAACTCGCCTCCTAGTCTGTTCTGTAATAGTATAAATTTTGTCGCCGGATTTAGCTATTCGGAAAGTTAGCTCAAAATCGATAGCAAAATTTTGTACACAAGAGATAAATAGAAAAAAAAATGTTATTTAAATAAAAAAAAATTAAATAAAAAAAGTTTGAAAAGATTTTTAGAATAATGCCTCTATCCCTATACAAATTTATGGAATTATAAATTTGTATAGGGATAGAGACGAATTATTTAATACCTAATTCAAAAGTGTGCAATATTAATTTTTAAAAAATTATTTACTGTTTCACTTAACTGTTTGTTAGTGTTTTATTTAATTGTTTGTTTTTACTGTTTTACCTTCATTCTAAAAGGAAGCCATAATGTACAGACAAATCTTTGATCTGAACCACGATAATTTTTTAGGGAGGGCGCATTTTATTATTGTTGCATTAAAAGTCTGACTAGTTTCTTTTTAAAGTCGTTTGATCGGATGAATTTTGTGCTTTATAATATGGAGCCAAAGAATGAATCAATTCTTATAACTCTTAGGCGCAAATGTATTCCTTTTATTTTAAAAACATAGATTAAAAATTTCATTCTTGTGAGTTGCGTAATGCTGCATCTTAGCGAATTTCATACCTAGTAATTTTATTGAAAGGTTATCTAAAAATATCACTATGCTAAAATAGCAGCTGTGTATTAAATGGCGGCTTTTAAAAAATGATAATGATGCCAAAGATTCAAGTCAAACAACAAATGCAGAAATTAAGGTTTTTGCTTGATGCCTAAAATTTTGAATCGTTTCATTATTATGAAGCTGGATTTATGACACTTAAAGTTACTTGATTAGGATGAAGAAACTTCATTTTTTTCTATTTAAAAGGAACGTTTCTCATTATTTACAAACCTTTGGTAAGGAAATTGAAAGATTCACAGCTGAAGTCTTCTGTACATTTTATAATACCCGTTCATTTTTTTGAAAAACATATTTTATAAGTTGAAGAAGTACCCCGAACTTTTTCGTATATTCTTTAACAAATGCTTTGTCTCTCTTTCCCGTATAAAATTTTGGAAAATGGGTAAGGTTACGAATGGCCTGTATGATTTTGGCGAAAATAGATTACAGACTATAGATCTTTAGATAGAACGCAACATTTTTACTGATTTATCGTACAAATAGATATTTTGGACGTCTTTTCAACAGACTGAAATCAAAATTTGACAAGGAACTATAATTTTATCACAAGATCATTATAGCAAATTTCATTGATTTGCGTCATTTCATTTATAAGTTGATGCGTTAACATGCATGGGAAAACACAGACGAAGAAATGATTAACCGTTTGCCACATTTGTTTCAAATTTCGATAAATATCCATATTTATACTATACTGATGCTATATTTGTGTGTCAAATTTTATATATCTAGCCTTTTACATTTTATAGTAATTGTGTCATTTGAACCCTAGCATCACATAAACAGGCTTTCTGCGAATGGATTTCTTACAAAACTTTATAGAAGTCAACTAACTCTATAGTCACATACAATATTTCTTCCTCTGGCTGGAAGTGTTTTTGAGTAATCATTTCTCTGGTGGGCATTTCCAAAAATGTGTTTCCCATACTCAGGCACTTCTGGAGCATGGAAATCTCGAAAAAAAAAATCTCGAATTCGAATCTTTTCAAAGATCACAATGCTTTATCTGTATTTCATATAAGAAAAAATATAAACAAGAAAATCTTAACTCTTCCCCCTCCCCTCCTTATTTGTTTGTTTATTTTTCTCTGATTAATTAAATGACTGATTAATTAGAGTAGAGCTATTATTAACTGATTTTTTAATTGTTTATAGCTTAATATACCGGCTATAACATTACAAGTTTATTATATAATATCGCTAAATCGTTCTAATTGTAAAGGACAGAGTGTATGGTTTTGAAACTGGAAAATTTCAGAAGGAGTTCCAGAAAATGAAACGATTTTCTTCTTAAAATTGGAGTTTTACTATTTGAAATATGATCATTTACAATTAAACTTAAAATCTATTGAGAAATATCAATTTAACTGAATTTTACAAAATAATTTAACTGAAAGCATAATGCATAGCGTTGTCTTCTCTTTCTAGGTACTGTAGTCATCTTTAGTACCAAATGCTAAGTAGAAAAAATTATAGGAATAATCACATCTATTTTTCGACATTTATAAAATCAGTTTTATTTAAATGTTAAAAAAAATAATGAAATCTGAATTTGGGTCTTATATGATTAATTCTATGAGTTCATTAAGAACTGCTCTTTTAAAGATAAGGAAAACACGGATACAGATTATTAAAGACAGATTCGTTTCGGGCAAGTGTACGAGTAAAAATCTCTGTTACCCAAATACACGATCCATAAATTTTTCACTCTTTTCTTCGTTCCTGCGTCACTCTGTGACGTCACCATCGACCAATCGAAGAATTCTTTGCCCGGAATGTACGGGCGCGTCGCGATCTCCCTTCCCATTGGTTGGAATGAAAGAAAAAAAAAATGAAATCGATAAATGTCGTTTGGTGTTATTAACTTTATTTTTTATCATTTTCATTCTTCTTTTCTTTTTTTCCCCCTCTGAAAGAAAAGAACCGGTATGCGAGGAAAAGAATAACAGAATCGAATTTCGGAAAGTTCCTGAAATGATAATTATTTTTCAAGGGGTGGGATTTTGAGTTTCCGGTATTCGGAACATGATTGCTTTGCTAATTGCGGTCACAGTGAATAGGAGTGAATATAATTTATTGTCCCTTTGTGTAAAGCTCTAACCATAAAAGGAAAGAGCTGATATACTAATAAATGAAACGATTGAGTCATCTTTATGAATGATCGTTTTCTTTTCTTTAATTTTACGACTTGGTATTGATCAATTTGGCAGATGAATATTGCAGAAATGACGATCATCATTTAATTTAATTTGATGTTTAGGATACTGGCTGATTTATTTAATGTTGTCATTCGCTCCTGCCATTTTGTTTATTCAATGAAACCGGCGGTTACTCGTTCAAAAGAGCTGAACAGTTACAAGATGTTTTGCAAATATATTCTCTCCTTTTTCATTACATTTATTTATTTATTTTTTGCTTGACATTTCTAGACATTTGGAACATTCGTCGTAACATTCCGCAAAAGTTTGATGATTTTCAAGAATATATACTTCATTTTATATCACATCTTATATCCTTATTCGTTTTTGAAACATTTTGTCATTTCGAGCTATTCCATAAGGACTATTTTCTTGTTCTCCTTAAATGGCCACAGTAATTTTAATGGTAGGGTCTCGGCATCAAATTAATCTAGGTTCAAACCCCGATTTTATTGAATTTTCACGGTGAATATCTGACATCTAGTGTAATGTACTTTCATTGGTGAGACGGGAACAATTGGAGTGGGAAACTTGAAATCTCAAACGACATCATCATCTGATTCGTGTTCGAAATTCTAAGTTCCGTCCTAAAACAACCCTAATACTGCTTTCAAGGAAATACTGGGTTTTTTCATAACTACTTTTATCCTTCCATTAGTATAATTACGTTATTCTCCCCCTTTCGGAATGAAGTTCAAAAAGTCTTTCGTTTTTGTCATTCTCGCAATCAACCCTCTCCCCCTCACTTTTTTTTTTTTTTTTTTTTGATAAAAAGTGTGAATGAGAATCACATTTTTCTCATAGATAAAAAAAATTGGAATCAAACTTAATTTTTACTGTCATTAAATAGCGTTCAACGAAAATGCGTAATGCAGTCCATTTGGGTCCATATTGCTGCTGATGTTTCTAATGGCACTTGTCATTGGCAAGCCCGCTGGCTAAGAAATCAACAATTTAAACCGAATTTTTGCGTCTCTTGTTTTTTCAGTAGCGTCATCTAAGACCAAGAGTATGAGTTAGCTACTCACGCGTCACAACCTCCTTTTATGGGGTGAACTTCATTCATACATTTCATTCACACATCCATAGATCGTAATTTAGATCTGGACCAGAGAATGATCCCCTCTGAACCAGTACCCCCAGTGGTATTAGGGCCCGTACTAAAGGCACCAAGTTCAAACAATCCTGAGTGAAAATAATCTTAAACTGTCTGGAGAAAAGTACCGATACTAGAGCTGTCCTGCTCATATGATCAAAATTATAAGAACCGTCCCTATTCAGTCTTCTTGCAGTTTCAATACTGTGTCGAAATCTGAACAAAAATACCAAAAAGAAAGAAATCTTTAATTCGCAATTTTTTAACATTTTTAAAATAATAAAAAAATCCAATTGCCATCCCATCTCTCCCCAATCGCAATACTGATTTCACCAATTTTAAGTTCATCTGGAAGCTCATGGTTCATAGATATTTCTTTAATAATCATTCATCTTATTCGACAGCAATATCGAAAACACTATTTTACTATGTATTTTTCTAAGACGAAAAAACTTTACATAATACCGACTTCGACATTATTTAATTTATATTTGCTTATAACCCTTCAATAAGTCATTAAAGGAAATAATGCAAAATAAAATTCGACCATAACCTCCTACCTCAAGAATTGAATCGGCTTTACTCATTTACTCGGTCACTTTGATTGTAAATCATAAATTTAAAAAAAAAAAAAAAAAAAAAGGATATTGTGAGAACAACAAGGATAATTCTCTGTAAATTTTGAATGAAACTTTTAAATTTTTAAAACTTTTATCATCGACTCTTTTTTCAACAAACAGTGCACCTTAAAGATCAACATACTTCGGATGACGTAACTTAAAAAGAAAATGGAGCTAGAGGGAACAATGATACTTAAATCGTCAACTAAAGTAGAAACAGCTCCATAATAATAACCCTTAAAATATTCCTTTTGCATAACCAGCAAGTCCGGCACGAGATTGGATGTCAAGGATGAGATGTCCCCTCCTCTCATTGGTGGGAGAAGAGAATAATCCCGGATGTAGATGACGTTCACGAAGATGAGCCAATCGACGTTCTGTTTCGGAAGGAAAAAGACATGCAATAGCTACTGATGCCACTTTATATTGTGAATGGTAACTACTTGTGACGGATGTTAAGAGGAATCACTGCAACGAACAGAACAATTTTTAGGTTGCTTTTTAAGTAACAGAGAGTACTGATTCTAGAAAAATTAACTATAAATTCAAGCTCAAAATTCTAAAAAGTATAAGTATTTATTTTTAATCTTGCTTCGTCAGTTTTGGAATAATCTGAATATATATTTTAAAACACTGATGATTTTTATTCGTATATGTCCTAAACATTTTGGGTAAAAATAAATAGCTTTATTTATGATTTTGTTTCCTTTTTTTGGAAATTAATCAGAAATCAGCTACAACAAGTTTGGTTGACTCGCGTATTTTTATCATGCATTATGGTGTTTTCAGAATACTATAAAGTGAATATTGTCTTAAATGCATCCATGCAAACATTATAAACTTTCCTAAAAGAGCACCGAAATTCAAAAGATTAGATACAAGGATTAATAACATCAGTTTTTGCTTTCTGATAAAAAAGAAAAACGCTTTATTTATTATTAAAAAATTTGACCTTGAAAAATTGAAAAAAAAATGAAAATGTATGAAAATAATGTCCATTAACACAATAACTCAATGATCTTATAAACAAGGCAAAAGAAATTTAATATGTAATCTAAACTGAAACTGTACTCAGATCAGAGTTTAGAAAAAATCAGCTAAGCCCAATCAGCACTAGTCGCGATTACAAATAACTCGTAAATTTCATTTTTTTTTTAAATTTTAATATACTTTTATTAGCATCTTGATAAGTACATCTTATTTTCATTGTTTTATTCATTTTAAATATTTTTTTACTAATTTTTAATTTATTGTCGGAAACATTGTAGTACCTGGAAATCAATTTTTTGATTCACGATGGATGGCAAAAGTTTCATAAAATAAAGAAATTAATTGATAATTTTAAAATTTAAAATTTAAATTTGTGTAAATCATAAATAACGCATAAATATAAAAGATCTCTAAGACATTGAGAAGTGTAAAATAAATTAGTATATTTCTCTTTACGAATACAAAATACTTAAAGTTAAGTAAGAACATATAAAAACGCAATAGATTAAATAGACAAAATTCGTCTCACATTACTTTATTATCTTCCTTTCTTAGAAAAATATTATCCGTTTACTTCCATTTATTATTATTAATACTCTTACGGCGAATAAGCATTTTGTCATTTCTCTTCTGTAATTTATAAAAGAAAACTATGCACTTATTTATATTTAAAATTTCTTTTACTGTCAAACACGTTCTTAAAATCTGAATTAATTTGTGAATGTCTTCCAATATCTGGATGAATTAAAATAATATAAGATTCTTTCCTTCTAACGATGCCAACAAAAAGAATATATACATACATTACAAAATATGAACTTTTCTAAACTGCAAATAAAAGTATAATTACTATTAAATTAATTTTATGGTAAGTTAAAAAAATACTAAGTTTGTTAAAATAAATTATCTCACGAGACTTTTAAAATCTAGCATTTTTTAATTGGCAATTAAAATACTTTGTCTTCAAGGAAATTTTGAAGAGAATGGAATGATATAAAATTATTGCTCAAATAATAAGGTAAAATAAATCACTTTTTTTTCCAAATTTATTCTGAATGTTATTTTAAATCTTCTTCCATTTATTAAGTTTAAACTTTCATTGCTTAGTAAACTTTTATTTGATTAGTTTAAGCTTATTGCATTTAAATTTTTGAAAGAGTATCTGCTATTAGCTAAATTACTTATGCGCATTTAATGAAGTATATAGTTCTTTTTCAATGAACTAATTCTCAATAAAGAGCATTTTATATTTAGATGAAATTCAAAATAATTGAGACAGTTTTGCTGAGAAACTACTGTCATTAATTTCAATTTTTTTTCCTTTATTATGTTTTGTTTCTAAATTCCATTATTTAAAATGAGATATTTCAGAGTTATTGTATTTTTTCAAAAAGCCAAAAAAGAAATTGCTTGTGCGTAAAAAAAACGTAAATCAGATTTCATAGCTAAAAATCTAATTCGATTTTAATATCATTCAGAATATTGAAATTTTTGATGGTATGTATATATATTTATTATTTTCTAATAACGAAATGTAAAAATTAAAAATATGCCCTATTTCGAGAAAAAAAAATATGTTTCAAAATATTTTTGAACATATCTATGAAGTGAACATATTTTTATAAAAATGATTTGATTAACTTTTGAAGAAAATAAGTTGTTATTATTTTAGCATTAATAATGAAAATATGATCTTCATCAAGACATTATCAGCATCACAAGGAAGAAAAAAGAATTTTCTCAAAAGTAATCAGATAAAAATAAAAATTTTAAATGTGAAAATGTGAGAGGCAGATAGGAAATTTGTAAAGAAATCAGAATCTTATTCACTTTCATAATGCATTTTAACTTTCATGTAATGAATGTTTGGGATTTGTTTTAGATTTTAAAAATATTTATTTCAATTTTATAATATTCTCTCCTATCTTTTTACTTTTGTTTTGATTTCCATATTTTTTATTAAAATTTATTCTCCTTTGATAAATACTTTTTTATTTTCTAATTTATAATATATTTGCCAAATAATTACCATTTATGATGACACACTGCCCTCCATTTTTAAGCATGCTGCTAGCGGAAGTTGCACGTAGACCTTTATTAACACCCATCTTTTGGCAGGGAATCGTATTCTCTCATTTCGGTTTTAATTATTATATCAAATTGGACGAGAAGTTTACATATGTTTTCCAAATAATTAACTAAATTCCCCTTTAAAAATAATTATGTATTAATATTCTTTGTGTTTAAGAATAAATATTCGTATTCCTACATAATTTGTATATTAATATTCAATTAGCCTTAGTGGATTTTAGTAGACATTTTCTTGTACTAAAAATAAATATTTTAATTTTTTTATTAATGTTCTTAATCTTTTTTAATCAGAAGATTCGAAGTCAAAACTAATCGTAAAATCTTCAGATTCCGAAAAAATTATATTCTAAATAAATTAAAATTTTTATAATATTTATAAATTTTTATTTTTAATAAATGTATTGATTTTCAATTATTTTCATTGTGTCTTGATTTCTGTACAATATTGCTAGTTATTCGATAAAACATTTTACTATAGTAATAAAACCTTATTAAATACTTAATACTTTTATTGTACTCTTCTCTTCAACCTTTAGTATATTTCATAATTCATGATTTATAACACAGTGGAATCCAAAAATTAATATTTTTTCATTTTAGTTTTAATGGTGTCGTCTCAGTAAAATCAATTTCTAACCATATAATAAACGTATTAGTTTATACTTTAGAGTTCCAACGGGAAATAATTGTAACCATTCTGTTTGGTTTAATTTGTTTAATTATATTAAGGTCCCTTTTTTTGAAGCGACACTAGAGTTATTTTAGCACGAACCTCGTAATTTTGAACTGCATCAGATGATGAGGGTGACGCATGAGTTGGTAAAAATTTTAAACTGTTTTTTTTTTCTTAAATTTTATTAACGATAACTTGAATGCGAAGAAATGCACGTTTTCATTAGATGAAGGCATTTAGATTTCCTAATTAGATTTAGATGCCCTAAATTATTGCAATATTTAATGGGATTGAGATTTTTCACTCTGGAAGAAAATTCTAAACATCCCATTATTATATTAGACTATCCGCTCATCATTACCAAGTATATAGTGCCGTTGGCTATGGTAATTTCCCATATCCTAATCTTCTTGTAAAATCTTTTGGAAGATGAAAATACGATGCTTCCAAAACTGGAATTAACTAGTGAATATACAATCATTCCCAAAGAGATATTGTAAAAAGCTTGCTTTATGTACATATTTCAAGCAACATACCATATATGGGAGTGGTGAACATTAGAAGAATAGCGTTAAGCGATCTAAAACAATTTCAAAGATTGACAGCTTCTGAACCTGAATAGCTCAATAAATCCCTTACTACTTTTCAAAAGAATTTAGTTCTTTCATTATTTAAGATAATAAGAATGATTATAAATTTAAAACATTGACAGGGATAACGTTAAAAAGCAACATTAATTAGATACCAACAAAAATGGAAACAACGATGAGCTTATTATACTCAGTATTTTTTTGTTAATTAAGTATATGTCAAGTGTTTTCTAATAGTTTGTTAATCTGCAGATGGCAACTTCTAAAGTTGAAGCACCATTTATCAATAACATTTGGCATTCATTTAAAAAAAAACGTTAACTACAAAAATATACGATTTCACACAAAAATATCTTCCAAGTACGGCTTCCATAATTATAATATTTTTCTTACTATTCTATTTTAAAAACAGCTTTTTTCTTTTCTGAATACTGTATATAAAAACACTTGAGCCAGTTTTGCATGCCCCCTCGTGCAAAGGCTCTCCACTGAGTGTCAATGTCAACTTGAGCAGGTTCGTTTATTTGTGGGGAATCCAGAGACAAAAAAAAA
>JAPMOQ010065434.1:0-12631 GCA_026543055.1 Argiope trifasciata | reverse complement strand
AACCAAGTCTTGGGCATGAGTTTATTAATTCATCAATTATTTTTAATAAAAAACAATTTTTAATTATTATATTTTTGTTTAGAATTCGAATGTGAAAAAAAAATTCAGTTAAAATACATTGCTTTTTTAATTAGTCAATATTTATTTCCTACTTAAATAATTAGTACCTAAATATATCCTGCAATTAAACTTTCGTATAAAATACATGGAATATTTAATCTACAATAAACTGAATGAAGACGGTTTTTAATAATTTTGATAAAATGTCAGTTTTTAATTTAATATTTGATGTCATTTTATATTTAATTTATTATTAATAACTATAAATATTGTTTCAAATCCACTGCTGGATGGCACCGCCTTTATGAAATCAAACTCTAAGTAAAATAATTTTCTAAATCATTATGAAGATCTGACGTTGTTAAAATAGTGTTAAGTTTTCGAGAGTTTTCATTTTAATGAAATTTCAGTACTGGAATACATTAGGGAAAGAATGGAAAATTCATTTTGTTGATTTCACTTTTAAACATGAAATAAACATGAATCAAATCAATTATGTTTATCTTCTGAGAAGATGTTACTGAAACTCTTTTAGAAACATTTATTTGGATTTTAAAATTAAAATTTTCACTGTTTTAATGATCTAACTGCATAACAATTACGTAATTTTTTTCTCTAATCTATTTTCTAAATTTGAATAGATATTTACATATTAATACTCGATTAAATGTTGTACATGAGATTGTATGCATCAGTAAAGAACATCAAATTAACAACTTAAAGTTTTTATAACCTCGAAACGATGAATATTTACAATTATCAATGTAGCATAATATATGTTTGTTATTGTTTGCAATATTCAATTCCACATCTCTTGGTGGATTAGATCCAAATTTGACGCACATGTTCAATAGTATCTTCAATAATAAATTAAGTTATTGGAAAGAGTCTATTTACCTTCCTAAATGTATTGAAATGTGAGTAAATCATAACACTTTTAACTATCTCGTATATGTAGTACATAAAAATAATTGTAATCGTTAAAAAATTTGAACCATGTTCCAAACTTTTCTGAATTAGAGAAAGGCATTTTTGTCATCACATCTGCATGTCATGTGTGAACACGATGTTTCAAAAATGTCTTGAGCTACACGGATGAAATTTGGTTTATGGAGTAATGACCAAATCTGCCATTATCTTTTAAGGTTTGAAGGAAATTCGTTCAGAGGAAATATGTTTGATCTTCTGCTGGAGAACCGATGAACTCTATGGTTACAAACGCAACGAACTAAAAATATAAAATTTAAAAAAAACATTTAAGTAGCTAAAATATCGATCATTATCATGTGTTGAACTAAACTTGACAAACAATTGACTGTCTGAGTGTCTTAATAAAAATAATTCTGCATGTATGCAAGTACAATGATTTTAAATCAAACAATTTCGGTATGTTGCTATGTATCTACAATTGAAGTTTTGTTTCAAATTTTAATGTCAATTGGCTGTAAAATGGTGTCTAAAATACATATTTTAGAAAAAGATTTTATAACAGATGTAGATTCTCTCGAAATATTTATCAGGCTCATTGTTCGTTAATGTCATGAAAGGAGAACAGTAGTTCAGTTTTACCAAGACTCATAATATTAAGCAATCAATGAGGGGATAGTACCATAATTGGATAGTATACGAGAAACTTTTTGTTTTACAAGGATTCTTTGCTCTGCACAAAGAATCATTGTAAAATAAAACATGTTGACCTCACAAACATTATATATATATATATTACTTTAAAATTCAAAGACTCTGATTCAGCTTCATTAACATCATTTTCGAACAATTAATTCTCTAATTTTCTATCAATTTTTCTAAGATAATTTAAACATTAATTTATAATCTTATTTTTCATATATAATTTTTATCGTATCTCTATAATAAATTAACAGCAGATATCACTTGTGGGCTTTTGCTAGTGACGCTTTCTTAGTTCTTTTCACTTTTGATTCTATTTCATAATATTGTTACGGATTTCCTATATCCTAAAATCCGTCGGGTTCGTTTTTTTTACCTTGTATATAGTGGGTGTGTATGGTGTTGGATGATGATGACACACAAAATGATTAGTCCTTTTGTTGACGAACACAACACTGACGTTTATTTACAGGACGGGGACAGGATAGCAAAGACGACAAATATTCACAACACAAATATGTACAGGAGATAGCTATTTACAGCCGAGACGTACACACAGGACAGCACACTAGAAATAGTAGTCCACAGGCAGAAATTCTATAGTGACAATGTCCACAGCTCACAGAGCGGCCATACAGGATTCAGCGGGAGAGGGAATCTTTAAGGGATTCCCTTTACACCACCTGGGTCTCTCCAGAACAGGCTGAAACTATTCCTCTCTTCTCTTGCCTTTGCTGTCGACTCCCTACTTCGCACAACAGGACTACTCCTTAGTTCAGGACAGCTCCGTTCCCGACGACGACACAGACATCGGCAGTATATGCCGCACAGCAGTTCACCGTTCAGGACTCCTCAGTTCAAGACCTCTACATCTCTAGGTTACTTGTCTTCGTTGAACACTAGATCGTTCAGCTTCGGCTTCTCTCCACTGCTGCACTTCGGCTTAACTCCATTTGATTCTTCTTCAGGTCCTCTTTCTTATTTCTCCGCTGCTACGCTTCGACTTGACTGACTCTCTTTACTATTGTGAGTGGGGTTATCGAGGCACCTAGCCCCGGCAGGGGCTTATCCTTGTTCATGGAAGAATATGGAAGGCATGGCGGTCTATATCTTGCCATGATCGTCTTCGAAGTGATTTGAAAAATTGAGTAGCAACGGGTATATATGAGATTAGCTGACTAAGTGGTTAAGGTGAGGTGGCGCTTGTCAGGACTCATTGCGATTGGCTATTGAGTTAGATAGGGTGCGGGGGTATGCTACCTAGGCTTAGACTATTTCCAACTTTAGTTAGATTAGATTTAATACATTGAGATTAAGAAATAATTATGAAAAGTATAAATTAAGTTTAAGAATTTGAGTAAAAGCATTATTAGAGGAATATGTTCCTGGGTCTTTTAATTTTACTAGATGGGGAATATTTAGGAATTTCATTTACTGCAGGATTATCAATTGTTTCTAGGCTATTGAAGAATTTTGTAACTAATTTTTTGATGAATTTTTTGAGAGGGGGGTAGTCGAGACACATGTACATATTGGTGTTGTGCATATAGTATCTCATATTACAAATGTTTCTGATTAGGTTATTTTGCAGTTTTCCAATTAATTTAAGATTCGTCTTGGCAGCGTATCCCCACACGGGGCTGGCATATGTAATTACTGGACGCATATAGGCAGTGTAAATAAGTATTTTATTATCTCTATTCATTTTGGAGTTTCGAGAAATTAAGGAGTAAAATTTACGAGTTAGGTCTCGAAACTTTTTGGTTATGTATATGAAATGGGGTTTCCAAGTTAATTTACTATCTAATATAACACCTAAGTATTTACATTCCTTAGACCACGGAATGACTTGATCTTTGATTTTAATAAGGGGGAATTTTTAATTACATTATTTTTACTAAAGAATATAGCTTCGGTCTTGCTTGCGTTGATTTCGATTTTCCACTTTATGAGCCAGTCCTCAAGAGTTTTTAAGTTAGGAATTTAGAATTTCTAAGGAATTTAGAATTTTTAGTTAGAATTTTTATTTCTAGCTAGTATTGCCGTATCATCTGTGTATATACACATCATGGTGTTAAATTGTTTGGGGATATCATTAATAAATATGGAAAATAAGATCGACCCTAGTTTAGAACCTTGCGGTACCCCAGCATGGATGGGTTTAATGTCAGAATAGGCATCATTTACCTTTAATTTAAAGGATCTAAAACTAAGGTAGGATGTGATAATTTTGACTAGGTGTGGGGGAACATTGTAGTTAATGAGTTTTTAAATAAGGCCGTCTTGCCAAACTCGGTCAAAAGCTTTCTGGATGTTTAGGAAAACAGCTGCAGTTTTCTGTTTGGTCTCAAAACCTTGCTCGAAATATTCAACCGCTCTGAGAAGTTGGTGGATAGTAGAGAGGCTTTCTGGGAATTGACTGACTCTCTTTTTCTTTCTTGCAGTTTGCCGGAGTACCCACCTGTGATGGGCTACCTCCGCTCATGGCGTGAAAATCTATGAAAGCTTTGCTTTTTCTAGCTTTCGAGGACTGGAGAGCTCTGCAGTCGCCTGCTTTATATATACCGACAGTAGGCGGGGCTAACACCTTCTGGACCAAGCAGGAGCGTTCTCGATGTATCTTGGCTCTTAGTGGACGGATCGGGAAAATTCTAGATGTTTCGGGTACTTTCCATTTTGTCGCCAAGTCACCAAACTGTCGCCAAGTTTGTCGTCAAGCCTTGGGACCTCTGATGTCACACCCCTTCACTATTCAATACACATTACTGTCAATCTATCTTCCTTACGATGACAGTATTAGCGCGGGAAAGCAAAACCACAGGTTCGTAACAATATAAATAACTTTCCAATAAGCACTCACAACCATTAACTTTTAAACATTACTATTTAAAATTTCTGTGATGTTTTTGATAGTTTGCCTTAATTTTGTCTCATATTTTAACTTTCGAATGGCATTTTTTCTTAAGTTTACAGGCGCACATGCAATGGTTACATACTTTGCTAACTTCAAGTAATAAACCATTCCCCTTCTAAATTAACAATTGCTAATCTGGTTTGTTTCTTTAATAATGAGAATCTATTAAAGTTGTCAGTATAAACTTGTAAATTTCTTTTCTCTCTAGGCCAATTATTTTTGCATGCTATATACTGGTCATTCCACACAATCTTTAAGTATACACCCACCCCAAATATTGAAACAAAAAATATCATTTAATGGAAGGCGTTAGAGAAATAATTAGATTTAGTTAATTAAATTTGTAGATAATCAAGTTTCTTAGAGGAAGTAAGGAAATACAAATAAGAAATTAAACAATACAGCTTAAAATTTCATTCATATGAATTGATAACTATAGGAAGAACCGTCAGATTAACAGGTAAAAAATGAAATAACATTGAATTGATTATTTTAAAAAGATCCCTGAAATTCATCGAGAAAAGTTGTTTAAGCTGAGAAACAGAAAGTTGTAATAATTGGGGACATGAATGCTTGTTGTTGTTGTTTCTAAGGGAACTTGTCATTGACAAGCCTGCTGACTAAAGAGCCCATGTGATTGCGAATCTCTTGTTTATTTTCAATAGCGTCATCCGTGAAGTCTGGGAAATAGATATATTTTCAATTAAATAAAACCCAGGTTGCTTTACTATTTAGTGCAAACATAACATATTTATAAAAAATATGAATGCATTAAACAGTCAAAATATTTCCCCCTTAAAAAAACTCTTTAAATTTAAAAATCAATTTGACCAGATGTTTGACATGCTCTCAATGTTTTTAACATCGTATTTTTCAATACAGTTTTAATTAAAAAATAATTTTTATGTGAATAAATGAAAATAGAAAGTACTCAATTTATGACTCTTTGAAAAATATTAAATTAGGCTTTTTTTGTAAAAGTATTATCATTTACAAAGAAGTAAAGTATTTCAATTAAAATTGCTCTTACATTGTATTCAAAGAGAGGTCTCATTGTTACTTTGTTTCCTTGAGTACCCAACGAGTATCAGTAATAATTATCCCGAAGCGCATGGAAAATTCGTATCAACACATTGGATAAATTAATTCATTCTATAGCTGAATATTTTAAGAACTCTCTAAAATTCAAATAAAAGTGTTAATTTAAAAATATTCGATTTTTATGTTGAACATTGTCAGGTTTATGTGCCCTTGATGAAGCATTTAGGTATAACTTCTTCCATGCATCTGAAAACGTTAGTTCCAAAATGCAAATATCTTAATAGTTTGTAGTACACAATCAAGATTATTGATTAAATCAAATTTCGAGTATCCTTCAAAACGCTGTCCCCTTTATAACCAATTCGTTTTTGCCATTATATATCATGATTCATATTTACACTAAATTTTTACACGATTTATCTGTATTCAAAAAAAAACTTTTGTATGATAACGATTTGTATGATATAATGTTTACTTAACGAATCCTTAAAAGAAAGAATATAAAGATCATTACACGTGCATTCACTAACATATATTTACATGAACATACATTTAATAAAGCAATAATTCTGCATGTTTATAATAACGATTCTTTTCTGAAAATATAACAAAAACATGAATCTAATTTTTTCTGAGCAAAAAAAAATATATATATATTTAGAAATATTGGCAATTGTATTTAAAACAAAAGCATGCGATCTCTTTTTCAAAAAAATATTTTTTACGATTAATGTAAACACTAGGATTTATAATGCAATAGATTCATTTAAATTTTACTTCCCTCTAGGAATTTAAAAACAAATGGTGCTATGTGTCTCTCTGTTTATCCATATCTTAGTCTCTATATAATTTCGATTCCCCTGAAATTTCAGCAATAATGCATTTCACTTCATTAATATTTCCTTACATTAAAGTCTGCTTAATATGCTGTTACAAATTTTGAAAAAAGACTTCGTTTTCTTATTTGTAGAATATGAAAATGTGAACAAACCAGCTGGAGTGATCTCTCTAAAATTTTTTTTCACACATTCTGAAATAAAAGTGTTATTCCAGAGAGCGTTTAACATGGCAGTGACACATATTACGAAATTTTATCCATCGGCGCAAATTACCATTTTTACAGAATCCATTTCGATATCCTTGGCATCCATTTTCGCCTATAAATCCCTGGACGGTGGTTAATAGTATTAAAAAAATGAATATTCTTTAGACATGTATTTCCCAACCAATTGATATAAGAAAACACTCATCGTCACAAAATACCATAACAAATTTGATGCATTTAAGTCATTGGGTTTATCAGTCATGGCACTTTGATCGTATACGGATCGATATACGATAAACGCCTCTGACTATTTGACTCGAACTTGGATAAGTATCTATAATCAAGACGTTAATTCTGCAATCAGAATTTTCTTTGTACATCTTTTTTGTATTATAGTTATTTTGATAAAGTACGTGCGACCAATAGGAGAGAGAGTTACTCTGAGCAGATAAGCTCAAAATTTGGTAGAAATCTACAAATTTGGTATAAAGATCATAAACTAAATTTCGCCGAATAGAATTTCTGTTGCATTTTGGGATATTTATTCAGCGTAATGTAGTAAAACAATAAAAAAATCCTTAACTATTTGCATTCAGTTTAAATATCAATTCTATGAGTTGCAAAAATTTCTAATTTACATATATATCTGCAATCTTAATTACTTGTTAGCTTGCATTACAATTCTCTAAAACAATTTGACAAAATGGAATGAATGTGAAACAATAATTGATTCAAAATTCGGAATAAAGCTTCACAATTATAACGCAACAACCGAAAACTTTGAAGCACTTCTCTTCTTACAATTAGAATCTATTCAAAACTAGGTTAATATCTTAAATATTTGAAAACAATGATGCTATGCAGGTAATGAAGCCATAATATTTAAAACACAAATATTGAACTGAATTCAGAGTTCGTGATGCCTGAATTTAAAGTACCTTGTTCCCACATCTTCTTAATAAAGTGCTCTTTAGAATTAGAATTATCTAGAAATTCTAGAAGCTTTCTTCGCAAGTCAAATATTTTATACTTCAAGAATTTCAAGAAACATGAGCAATTTAACTTGTATTCTTGCGTAAAGATAAATATTCGAAGGTTTCTATTTAGATTTAACTTCTTCGAATATATAGGTCTAGAAAGATAATGTTAGCTTTTAATCTTTTTGTTTGGTTGTGAATGTTAAAAATAATAAAGAAAAATTTATTACTTATAATAATTATTGTTATAATAATAAATTTCATTGACATAGTCTTCTCAAAATAGTTTTGCCACTTGCTTCACCAGACCAGATTGTGGGTGCGATTATATATATCACCTCAATAAAAAATAAAAGAATAACATAAAAATTAAAAAGATAAATATATCTACTTCCCTTCATTAACATAAAATCAAAAAATAGGAATTTCTTTACAATTTGTTTTGAAAATCAGAATCTCTCTCTCTCTCTCTCTCTCTCTCTCTGAGTTTCAGTTTTTGTCAAATAGACGGCAATCAATGGTACACACTTAATGTACTCTTGCAGGTTAAATTCTACTTTCATTGAGTGATAAATTAATTGTTAGAAAATGTAATTATAGTATTTTTTTAAAAATTCTTTAAAAATAGAAATTGAATTTATAGGTTAAACTTTGGTATCAATGGAAAAAAGTCATTTTTAAGAGGATTTAAAAACAGTTTTATACTGTAATACTTTTGGAAGTTATCGCAGAAAAATTCCAAATGTTAGAGTAATTTTAATTAATTAAAGTTTCACAAAAAATCCGTCTAGGTATACTTTTTCATCCTCCAAAGTAAATATGTACATACCAAGTGCGGTACCTCTAGATCATATTTTCTGTTGTGTAGGACACTAACACACAGACACACTCATTCAAATACGCAAACACATATTCATTTGATTATCAGCCTTGGAGTAAGTACTTTTTAATAATAATATTTCTTTTTTATAAATCAGTCAATTTTAATGATTGATTTAGAAGACTGATTGATGAAACAACTTTGCTTAAAATATTAATAAAAATATTTTGTTAAATATGACTCACAGAGCAAAGTATGAAAAAATCTAACAACAATTAATCAATGCATTTTTTGTCTCAAGTTATATAAAATATAATTATTATTGTTGTTGCAATTATTTCGACCAAGTTAACAGTACTGAACAATATTCATGCCTCTTATTAATTATTTACAAATTAGACATTTGGTCCGAATTTGAATGCGTATCCTGTATAAATTCAAACATTTTTACCATAAACAAAAAGGCTGATTTATTTAATTAATGATATAGATATTGTAAATTATCATAGAAACCTTTGCCTTCCTTTTATTTTTTTAGAAAACATAGCATTAAATTTTCATTAAATTTCATCCACTAACGTGCTGAAAGTTAATTTTTTTGGATTCAACTTGCAATTATAGTTGATTCATTTTTTAATTTAAACTTTTGTCAATATGATGGCAACCGTTTGTAAAAGCTATTTTTTCCCCTTTGCTCGTTTATCATTTTTTGTTTGTTGTAAAAGTTTGCTGTTTTGTTTGAAATATATTGTTGAAAAATATGGTAAAAATATTTCGTTAAAGATTTAAATTTAAATCAGATGTTAAAATACTGGCATCAGTAAAATAAAAAAAATTATCTAACTTCATGTAAAAATCATCTTTGTGCGATTTTATTTTTGGAAGTTATAGCAGAAAAACGTCGAAATTTCGCGTAATTTATAATTGATTCAAATTCTGATTCAAAATTCAAATAAAAGGTTCCGAGTTGCACATTCCCGACTTCCAAGGTATACATGTACCAAATTTGGTATCTGTAGGTCCGACGATCTGGCCTATATAGCGCCAACACACACATTGAGCTTTATAATAATTACAGACAAATATTGTTTAATGTATATTTTTTCAATTCAAGGCCGAACGGCTATTTTACAAAACTTTAATAATAGAAATGCATCTTTAAAGAGGATCTAAATGAAGTAAATAATTACATATATGTAAAATGAGTCTATAAATGTGTCAATAAATGAAGAATGTTTAGCTTTTATCTAGATCCTCTACTCTGTCAATCATATTTAAACAGATATTTTTTCAAGCACTAATATTTTAAATAAGAAGAGATAAACTTCAATTAACTCAGTCTTTAAAACTGGCTGATTTATGAATATCTGAATATCACTCTTCAATAAAAGAGGGGAAAGTGAGAAATTTTTGTTGAATGATTCTTGAGATATTATATAAATTATGAAAATTATTCTATAGAACACATAAGACTCAAATGCTGGTGGACTCCATTTTCAATATTGATATTAAAAAAGATGAGCAGTTTCTGTAAATAATTGAATAGTTTATGTTATATTAATTGTGGCTTAGTCATCTTCACTTTAATAATGAAATTCTGCAGGACTGACAGATAATTAGAGAGACATGTAGTACATTACGGGCTTATGGCCTTTATAAATGCATGAGTGAATTATATGATTATCAAAATTTGAGTCTTAAAAATACTTTGTTGAAGTAGCTATTAAAAATCAAGCTTCATAAAGTATTTAATTGGCAATGACAAGTCACAAATTATTTAATGGCAATGACGTTACATAAAGTATTTAACTGATAATTTTAACCAGCAGTAAGATTGGCGAACCATCTGGTCGACAAAGGTGGCTAGTAATATCTAATCTAATAAATACATAATTTAATTTAATATCTAATAATATTTTATATTATTTTCCTGAAATTTAAACCGTCATTTTTAATCATATATTTAATCATGCGATTATCTTTCATTGTTTAAAATAATAATAATAATCTGTACAATATCTATGTAACTGAAAAAACAAAAAAAGTGAATTAGACTATAGCAAAACCTAAAAGATAGTTGAAACATACAATAACGTTTTTAATAGAACTGTGATGTTACTAAACTAATGTCAGAGAAAAGAGAATGTACACCATGAAAAAATTATTTAAGAAAATTTAATAATATGATTGCTAATTTTTATTCGGACAGTCTGTAAAACAGACTTCCTCTCAAAGGATTTTGCACACAATTTAATTCAAATCTACAAAATTAACGTAAAAATTGTATGCCAAATTTCATTTCTGTACTCAAAACTTTTCATAATTATCTTGCTCACAGATACACGCACGTAGAGACAAAAATATATTTTTCGAAATCAGAGATTTGAAGCATGATGATTAGTCGAAACCTCTAGTTCAAATGTTTGAGGATTGTAATATCGTCTCTATATTTCTTATACAAGAAAGTATTAAGCATTCTAAAAATATCTATTATATAATCTTTACAATAGCAGATTTTTAATGTAAGTAGATGTTCTAGTAAGATATGACCTTACTTTTGATGCTATACGACCTGCGTTATGTGATTGTTCACTCCATTTATCATGAAATTGTGTATGTAAAGGACAATGTGATTCAATGATTATCATTAATACTGACAAAGATTGTTATTAATGGTAACCAAATTCGATTGAATCTTTATTTATTCATACTAACCAAACAAATTGAAGCGCCATTATTAACATCTGTGACCAGTGTTCATAACCAATCGATCACATTCCTCTTAAAAAATGAGAAAAGAAATTTTCATTTCTAGATGAAATTTTTAGTTGATATTATCTCTGTAGAGTGTAGGAAGAAAAATTTGCAATTGGGATTAGTTTATTGCAATAAGAAGGCCCATTTAAAGTATAGGAAATGATTAGATTGGGCAATTCTTGCCATATTGTGGAAAAAAGCATCACTTCCACAGACGGAGGGGCTGTATTCTACCAGATGGAAGGAATTGCATCGCCATTCTTTTCCGGCAATTTTTGCTCCATCATTGAATTAGGATCAGGTGAAGGATGTGAACACGGTGGTAGGGTTTCGATTGTCAATCATTCCTTTCTTTTTCAAGGAACTAAGGAGAGTTAAAAAATTATGGAAATAGATGAATTGCATGGAGAAATTATACATGGATTTATATTATTGACTTATTAACAATTTATTTGCCCTTTCACAGCAGATGGGGGTTCAAAGCAATATGATACTTGTGTATCCTGTCGATGAAAGATGTATCACGTAAACATATCCTGGCTTACATAATATAAATATTAAAAAATGAAAATTTAATGTATTATTCTTTTATTCATTGGCCTATAAATTCCGGAAGAGGCTTATGTTTACGCTTGTGGATCTTTGAATATTCCAAGACACTCTGATTGGTAACTTCTTGTGTTTCAACAGCGCATTACATAGTCTCATACAATGCCTAAAGTATAAATTTTTCGGTAATGAAACGATATTCTATAGGCTAAATTTAGTGGAAGTATTACCTTTCGTTCTAATATTCGAAATGTGAATCATGAACCATATTTTGTCCTTTAAAAAACGCGGAAGTGAGTGACTTTCAAGTGACTTAAAAATCAATGATTATTCAATGACCTTATGAGAAAATAATAAAGAGAAAGTAGTTCACTTTTTTATCGAGCAGAAAACAAGGTATTGCAAATGCCTACAAAGATTGAAGCACAAATATAGAAGGTTTTATCTCATCCTCTGCATTTACAAAAACAAAACATCCCTTTCCTTTTTTTAAACTGTGTTAGATTTCCGGATAAATTAATCCGAAATTAGCAAAGCTGTGCAGTGGAATTTATTGTCGAGGAAGAATGATAAAAGCAGTTTTCATAAAAGTTCATATTTATTTAAGTAAAAGTCAACAGGCTCATTCTTAGAGCAAAAAGAAAAGAAATAATATGTTAAATCTCAAAATAAAGATCAAAATAAATTAATATTACCACATACTGTGAATAAACTTTAACAGATTCGAATTCGACCATTCAATCTAAAAACGCAGTGATTCATCTTAAAAATTCCTAAAAGGCAAGCCAAACACATGGTCTTATATCATCCGAGCCTCATTCTAACATCAAAACCCACAG
>JAPMOQ010065431.1:0-27909 GCA_026543055.1 Argiope trifasciata | reverse complement strand
GCGCTTCAAAACCGGCGCCAATCGATTCCTCGTGGCCAAAAACCCCAGACCCCCAAGTTTACCGGAGTTTATTAATTCTGGGGCGATTTTCGACTTGGCAACCATTCCTCGTATTATAATATTAGATTAATTCTACAAGCTCTAAATAAAACGGCTGGTTTCAGCAATTCCCCATGTTCCGAGTAAGTAGACAAAAATCCTTAATGCCGACAACATTCTTTTGAAGATAAAAAGGATTCCAGTTCCTAAATATGCATGTGCCAGAGAATTCTTTTAAAAATTTCATAATAAAATCAGTGAAGGAAAAAATTTTGAGCTCTTCTGATTTTGTGTCGTGATGTAGACTGATGTATTTCTCATCTTTGAACATAAATTATGCCTCCCATGGCTAAACAAATTGAGGTTTGAATTTTCAAAAGTTTCTTCCATTCGGTCATACTAAAATACGTTTATTTTTTTATTTATACATATATGCATGCATGCATGCATGTATGTTTATTCCTTCCCTATATGATAAGGCAAACAGAAAATAACTCTGTACTGCGCACGAGAAAATCCCGGGATAATATTCCTGATGATTGGGATTGTACAGGATGATTTTGTTAATTATAGAGACGCGTAGAGCTCAGTTATAAAATAAGATTAAACCAACCAAAACTATTTCGTATATTTGTTGCTTAAACAGTTAGGAAGTAATTTATGATGATTAAGAAAAGTCATATTTTCGCTGCCATAAACGAAAGGGGCATGTTGTGTTTGGCAGTAAAATAAGCACAAGCAAAACAAAAAAAATAATTGTTGTGAAAAATGTATGCAAACTTAATTAAAATACTGTTTTCTTTTTTATATCATTATTCTGAGATTCTTTCCGACTACTAAACAATTTTTTTTCTTGAAGTTAGACGAGAAAATTATTTCAATAATCAAGCAAATTAAAGAATAAATATTAGTAAACTAGCCGCCTTTGGCGACCAGCTGGTTCGCCATGAGTAATGCGTTCTAAAATTTTCAATTAAATCACATATTCATTAGCCTAGAAGTAATTCCGGGAATTGATTGGCCTGAAAGCAATATTTTCTTTAAGATGATGGACGAAAAGTTCTAAAAGAACACCTTTTCCTAATAGTATTCTTTAATTTTATAAATCAATCAGTTTTAACTATCGGTTATGCTTCCAAAATATTAAAAATGTTTTTTTCGATGATGTTTCCAAAATATGAAATATGTTTTTTTTTCAAAGAAAGCGAGAAAGGGAAAAAAGTATTGAATTAATGATACAGATATTGCAAACGAGTATAAAAATATGCCATTAAGTCGGGATTTCAATGCATATCCTGTCTAAATTCAATCAGGTTTACTGTAAATAAAGATAATTTATTGAGTTAATGATACAGATATTGCAAACGATCTTAGAATCCTTTGCTTTGCATTTAATTTTCTAAAAAAATATCACATTTTATATTTATTTTATTTTATCCTGTCACGTGCTGAAAGTTGTATTTCTTTAGATTTGATTTGCGATGATAATTTTTTTTTTATTTGAACTTCCGGCATTCTTTTATTTTATCCAATCACGTGATAAAAACATGGTTAAAATATTTCTTTAAAAATTCGTTAAAAATAGAAGCTTACTTTATAAATTTAAAAAACTGACACCGTTAGAAAGCTAATTTTTTTATCTTTAAATTGATGTAAAAATCATGTTTGTGCAATAATATTTTCGGAAGTTATAACGGAAAAACGTCGAAATTTCGCTTAAATTTTAATGAATTCAAATTCTAATTAAAAATTCGAAAAAAGGGCTCCGAGGTGCACATTCCGGACCTCCAAGGTATGCATGTACCAAATTTGGTAGCTGTAGGTCCAACGGTCTGGCCTGTAGAGCGCCAACACACACACACACACGCACACGCACACACACACACACATTGAGCTTTATTATAAGTATAGATAGATATAGATATAGAATAGATATAGATATAGATAAAGAATAATTAAAAATAAAATTTAATAGAAAAATGAATAAGAGCGCCATCACAAAGAAGAAATATGCACTGAAAGTTTATTTTCAACGCATGTTTCCTTCCCTTTTGCGTTGATCCCCTCCCCCAATACTGTAGTTAGGGGGAAACTTCTGAAGGGTTCGAATCTAATTAACTAGCATGATTAAAAACGAAATATCACTGACTCACTAAACCATCCCGAAAGATT
Source organism: Argiope trifasciata (assembly GCA_026543055.1). Lineage (NCBI taxonomy): Eukaryota > Metazoa > Arthropoda > Arachnida > Araneae > Araneidae > Argiope > Argiope trifasciata. Next base: position 25,698 of record JAPMOQ010065431.1, on the reverse strand, counting down.
TCGTAATCCAAGAATTAAGAACTTGAGAGATTTGGCTGGTTATTTTTCTTGGTTCTAGGTTATTTATTAAAAAAATATCTTTCTAAAATTAAATTAGAATTTTAAATAACTAAAAATTGCTCCAACTTAAGGCTTTTTCTGAAACAAATTCGGAACATATTCGTACACCAAAATCGTATTCCTACTATCCTGAAATTTAAAAAAAATTAGCTTTTCAATAATATTAATTTCATTTCTATACCAGAACTTGCTTGATTTTATTTAATTTTTGAAATGTTAACCTAAAGCAATTACTATCTGTACTTCTTTATATGCCATGTAACTCAAATCAATTTTATTGGTTCATTACATCATATACTTGAATGTCTTTTTTAGGATATTTAGAATAAATATTGGTAAAATTGAAACAATTACAGCCAAGGAATCAAATTAATAAAGAATCCGGTCTTAGGACCTTCTCAAGGGTCAACCTCAGTCAGGGATTCAAACCAGGGATTTTTTATGTGAAGGGTCTGACTTTCGTCAAGAAATTGATCCCTCGTGACCCGAAAATCCCAGAATATTGAGGTTTTGGAGATAAGATTAGTATCATAAAATAAAAGACATCAAATTTTATACAATGGTGTCAAAAAAAGTACGACAAACCAGAAAAACATGAAACCATGAAATCAAATTCGTCAATATAAGAAAGTAGAAATTACATTTACATTTCTTTGTTTCTGGATGGATTTTTTATGATATAGTTATACAAAAAAATATATATATATCTGCGTCTTGTGGATGTTTTCCAGTCAAATTTAGTATTAGACCAGGGATAAAATTTAATGGTTGGCAGAGATCTTAACCATTGACGAAAAAGTTGCTGATTGAGCAGTACCAAGTTCTGCAGTCGCATCGATATTATGACTTTTAACTTTATGGAAACTTCTGTGCATATTTAAATTAAGAAATGAGAAAAAGAAACTATTTATTTCTTAGCATTATATTTAGAGATGGCAGACTTAATTTTCTAGAAGAACAGAGGACGGAAACCCTTAGAATACAAATAATTTTGAAGTTTGACCATAGCTAATTACTTTTGCTCTCTTTACTTTCTAGTATATGAAGTATAGAAAAAGTATTATAAACATTTAAAAAAAAATCAAACTCGAATTTTTGATGAATCTATACTTTTTAGATCTGCCTGAGTTCGAAAAAATGCAATTTTGATCTTATGTCTGTCTGTGATAAAGATAACTAAACATTGTTTACAGTTAGATGCAGGAAATTTGGTATTTAGGGCTCTTTATAATATGGGAAATACGGGTACACGTCTGGGAGAGATATTGCCATTCTCCAGAAAAATCCCTCTGACCCTGTTAAGGCCTTATCACACGGTGGAATTTCGTCAGCACTTTTCCGTTTCTACCCTCAAAAACAGGTCAAGCAAGTGTTTCATCACCAACAGCTTTTTTTTAACCAGCTTGAAAATGCCCACGATAGCGACCGAAATATTGTCTGCAAACGACATTCTACCAATCATGTAAAACTTTGAAGTGACGTCACTTTCGTTGTCGTTGCTGATGGAAAGTGCCGACGATATTTTGCGTGTGATAAGGCTTTTAGACAACTACTTCCATCCAAGCTGTTGTCGTCACCAATTAAGGTTTTCTAAGGTAATAAACGTAGATAAGAGGCAAGATTTTAAATAGAATTTTGGATGAAATTATACTCTCATAGTGTGGATATTACCTGTTTTATATTGCCTATAAATTTCCTTTGACAGTGGTCTATTTCAGTCTGAATGTAAAGGTATAAAATGCAAATTAATAAGAAGTTCTTTAAGAATTATTTGCATTCTAACAGTTTTTTTTTCCTCTCTTGTTTTGATTTGCTAGAAATATAAATAAAAAAAAAACCATCACATTCTTCTGCACTGGATTTCACATCAAGCTGGCAATCAAGATGGGAATGTTAGAATGCTGGTAATCTGAATATTTTCAGTGAATTATGTAATACTTAATCATGTGACTGATTGAATCAAAAAATGATTCAAAACGACCATCAGATCAACGAATAAAGAAATTTACAGGTGTATTTACTTTTTGGAAAGTTGGCACTAACTGAGGAAGGCTCTTTTCGGGAATTCCAGTTAGTCTGTAATAAAATTTAATTGACAATTAACATTTTACTTTTATAAATTCGGAATTATAATTACTTTAAAATTAATTAATGCAGTTTTTAATTAATTATCAATCACCTTCTTTTAGTTTTTAATTTTAATTTTTTTGGATACATTTTACATCAAGAGGGCCCGGTTTTTTCCCTAACTTTTTCGTATACAAAATACGAAGTAAAAAAGAAGTCTTATGATCGTCAAGAAATTCGTATTTCAGATTTTGACGAATCTCCAAGCTCGAATTCAAAAATTACATTTTTGGCGATGTATCCTCTTTGTCTCTGAACTCGATTACTCAAAAACCTTTTAAGATATGCAGATGAAATTTGGTGCTGGGACTTTTAATCAAATTTGTAGAATTCTATCACATTTTACACGAACTCCATTAGGGAATATCATTATGTTTAGTTGTTTGAGATCAAACGAACTCGGTAATTACAAAACACAAACCTATGTGGATTGTAAATATGCAATTTGGTAAACATGTTCAACATTAAAATATAAAATCTTATCCAGTTTTGAACAAAATCTGATAAATGGTTGACTGTTTGTACTTTCTCAAACATATAAAGGGCCGCGGCGGCCCGGTGGTAAGGTCTCGGCTTCGGAACAGGAGGTTTTCAGGTTCGAGACTCCGCTGGTGTGGCGTGGCGTGGAGATGGGGTTGCAAGCTCAGGTGTCATCCTCGTCATCTGACCACGGCTCAAAATTACGAGGTCCATCCCAAAATAGCCCTAGTGTTGCTTTACAACGGGACGTTTAAATAGCCCAACTAACCTAAACAAACTAAACTCAAGCATATAAACGCAAAACCATAAAAGAAATGCCTTAATAATCAGTGAAATTTGGTGTGGTATCGTGGGACTACATCTATAATTCCGTGTTAACTCTCCGGCAGCGCATATCCCCGGATTGGCAATTAATCCATTTTCTATTGCATCCCGCGTTTTTCGCAGCTTGAAGTGTTTATTTTTATTATTACAGATTTTTATTATATCATATTATTATGTAACATATAGTATATAGTATCAGTTCACTTTGTTTGAAAATTATTTGAATTTGTTTGCAAATATTGCATCTGAATAGTGATTTTGAAAAATTACACAGTCAGAGGGTAAAATTTTGATTTTAGTTGGCCCTGCAAAAAGGTGTCCAAAATATTTATTCTCACTCTAGATTCGGGCCAAATATCCATAGTTCATAATTATTATTTGCCAGTGCCATGAAAGATATTCACTGCCTTAACCGAAGTTAACATTTTTTTACAGAGAAAATAAAATGTAAAACGTTTGAGGAAATTTCTCCAGCTGTTTTTTGCTGCAATTAAACATACCTACATTGTAACGATGTTCATTACAAGTTTTATGTGCGTATTATTATCTACACTTATAATAAAACTCAATGTGTGTGTGTTGGCGTTCTACAGCTAAGACCGTTGGACCTACAACTACCAAGTTTGGTACATGTATACCATGGAGGTTGGGAATGTGCACCTTGGAGCCCTTTTTTCAAATTTTTAATTAGAATTACGATTAATTAAAAATTAAGCGAAATTTCGACATTTTTCCACTATAACGTCCGAAAATATTATCGCACAAACACGATATTTACATCAATTTAAAGATTAAAAAATTAGCTTTCTAATGGTTTCAGTGTTTTAATGTATAACTTAAGCTACTATTTCTAACGAATTTTTAAAGAAATATTTTAACTATGTTTTTTTTATCACGTGACAGGATAAAATAAAAGAAAACAATGCCGGAAGTACAAATACAAAAAACCTATCAGCACAAATATATTTAAAGAAATGCAACTTTAAGCACGTGACTGGATAAAATAAAAGAAATATAAAACGTGATACTTTCTAAAAAAATAAATGCAAAGCAAAGGTTTCTATAATCGTTTGCAATATCTAAATAATTATTCAACAAATCTTCTTTATTTACGGTAAACCTGATTGAATTTAGACAGAATATGCATTGAAATCCCGACTTAATGGCATATTTCTATAAACATTTGCAATATCTGTATCATTAATTCAATAATTTTTTTTTTCCATTATAAAATGTGATAGTTTCTAAAAAAATGAATGCAAAGCCAAGCTTTCTATAATCGTTTGCAACATTTAAATCATTTATTGAATAATTTTTGTCCCTTTTTCGCTTTCTTTAAAAAATATTTAACATTTTGGCAACATCACCGAAACAAAATTTTAGAACGCATTACTCATGGCGAACCAGCTGGTCGCCAAAGGCGGCTAGTTATAAATAAATATATCAAGACGAATAAAATATTAATATGGCACCATCTTTCTGAAAAGGGATTTGAATAATCTGACTTTTCTTTACTGTGAAAATAAAAACTCGTTCAAGGAACTCAGTTTTATTCTCTTCTACCCTGTTTCCTTCTCATAGTTCCAAGTTCTATGAAACTGGTTTTTAAAAAAGTATTTTCCTTTTGTTTAGGGAAAATGAAATATACCACCGCTTTGTAGTTTACCAACAGAAATTTTTATTTCAAATCTTTAAATGGCGTGGGATTGAAATAGAATATTGTAGAATATATGCATTAAACTTACTTTGAAGCAGGTAAGTTAAATCTTTATAATTCACTGATTTTTTTCTCTCGCTTTTGAATCTCATACTAACATGTTAAAAAACATCAGTAATAAGTATTTATATTTAGTTCGAAGTCGAGAATAAAAATTATAATTTTTAAAATGATTTCAGAATTGCGTTTGTCAATTAAATACTTCCAAAATTTATTTCCTCAATAGTCCAAAATAAACAACGCTTTAAGGCTTTTAATTCATTTGAAATTTTCAATGTTGTACAAACATTATTTATGCAACATTTATGTTGAAGGCATTAAGTAAATTAAAATGATTAAATATTTTAACTAAAATATTACTACTTTATTCATTATACTTCATAACTTTTTTATTTATTTAAAACTTGGTTGTTAAAATCTAGATCTATTCAGAATTGTTTCTAACTGAGTACCGCACTTCCTAAAATCTGTAATGTGTATGAGAAAAAGAAAATTAAAATTTTTAACTAAAGAAAGGAATTTAGTTAAACATTTATAATAACTACGAGGATTGTTAATAGTTCTTCATATCTATTTACGAGAACAGATAATCTTTCCAAATATATTCCCGATTTACCTAAAATTTCTCAAACACCAGGACTGAACAAGTAATAAAATGCATTTAGCATAGAATAATTAGTCTGCGCATAGACATTTTAGTCTAAGAAAAATATTATATGTAAAATAATATTTAGACAACAACTTTTAAATTTACAAACTTAAAACGGAGCAATTTCCAGAGCAACTTTTAAATTTACTAAATTGCAAATGAACATGCGCCTTATGTCGTTTACAGAGAAAAGATAAAAAATAAACAAAATCAGTTATATCTCTTTAAGGGAAGGGTATAAACAAAATCAGAACTATTTTTTTCAGTTTCAAGGATGTGAAATACAGAGAATATATTGCAGTCTTCAAAAATTTCGAACTTGAGATTTTGACGATTATTCACATTTTAGACATTCATGAAGTCGGAAACCACATTTTTGAAAAATGCCCATTTGTTTGTTTTCTGTGACAAAGATAACTCCAACATCTTTTGAGTTAAACGGATGAAATTTGGTAAGCAGTAATTTTGTAAGCGGTATTTACATCAAACTGTAAGATATCTATAAAATTTTGCTCAATCTCTTCAAGTTCAAACTGCTCGGCTGTTCAAATGTAATTTAACACAATAATTACAAAACAACGAAAGTTAAATAAAATTTGTATCTCAAATTTAGCGTCTGTAATGCAAACATTCACTAAATTTTGAACCAAATGTGATTTTGTGACCACATTTTTGTAGTTTTGAGCCGCCAAATTTTTGTGTTTGAGTTGAACGGATAACGTGTGATATTTGATTTTTACACCAAATTTGATCTATCAAATTTTGAACAAATTCAATTCAGTAGAAGTCTACTTGCCCTGTTATTCAAATATATGTTATCAAGATAACTTCAAACTAAAAGAACTAGATGGATAAAATTCAGTTATTAAACTGATTTAATATATATAATGTGGACACCTGTCATATTTGTAAGCCAAATTCAACGAGTTGTTGAATATCTGTCGACAATTATTTTCAGAATCATGTAATAGCTGTAACTCAAAACTGCTGTCACCAGTGACTACAACTATAGTTTTATGCCAAATTTTTGTTTCAAACGTTTTGGAAAACGTGCCTAAAATACAAATTCGATTTTCGGATACCACACCAATTACCAAACAAATTGCTGAAATTCATACAATAGATCGAATAAAAATGCTAAATTTTAATATTTGGCAACTATTCTTCACCAAAATCAAACAAGTCATTCTTTTGGATAATATATTTATTAGAAACTTTTCAGGACATCACTTCCAATGGCTTCATGAAACATTTTCACGAATCACATGTGCTTCCTTTGTCAAATAAATAAACAAAATCATGAATATAGTCTAAATGAATTCTGTTTCGAGTAAGATTAGAAACAAAACAACGCAATAAAGAGTGGACAGCATCACTATTCACGATACATGAATTCCTGTTTTTTGCGGTCATTGTGTGTTTACTCCACTTCTTACTCCCGAGTGTTGTTGGCTCGCAGCTGTGCAAACGAGCATCTGGGAGACTGGATAAGGCAAGTGAGCTGGGAATGCCAGGCAGGCAGATGATCCAACATTGCGAGGAATATAACAGCGCGCATGGCAACCACTGCTCAGAAGCAAGGCATGAGAGAGCGTGAAAGTATGGGAGGATAATGTTCGTTTTCTAGGAACATCATAAGACGAGGCCTTTCGCAAGAAAAGGGCTTTACTCAGTTCCGTATTCTAAGGTCGGCATGATTCTTGGTAAAAAATTGCAAATATTACAATTAATTGCGAGCAATTCGACCGCTTTGTGTATTCAGAACTTGCCAGATTAGCCGACACTCCCAGCCAAAAGTATACACAGTGGACTAATTCGAGCTTAATTCGTTCTCGAATCTTACTTGTAATGCGAAGCACTCAATAAGAGAATTTTTTCCTCGTTAAAGTACATGTAAAATAAGCCAATACCGAAAAAAAAAATATCAATCAAATTTATGTTTTTGTTACTACTTATGGCACTTGCTATAGTCAATCCCGCTGACGATTTCAGTGATTTAAACCAAGTTTGTGCAGTAGCTTCTGAGGTTAAAGCCCCCCGAGCACCTGAGTGCAGAAGTCTGATTTCTAGCTCAAATGGAGATGACACCCCTGTGCTTGCTTGCACAACCCTTTTTTACAGGGGGGAGTCTCTTTCACACAGCTCACAGATAGAGAACAAGAGGGGTGTTAACCATGTCCGAACCAAGACTCGAGCCCGGGGCTGACAGATTACGGGTACAGAAGCAATGGAAGCAAGTTAGCTTACTCCAAAGGAGCGTTCTTAGTGTTAAACTTTTTATCATTCATTTAGTGATATCCTTAACCGCTTACCACCACCCGTGCAAGGAAATTTTTATATTGATGATCTGCAGATCTAATGTCAGGGCTCCAATCTGTACTTAATTAGAGGCAGCTTCAAACCGCTATTAAAAAATTAGTAGCTTAGTGTGATGAGAATGAATATATACTTCTAGATGAAAAGAGTAGATGCGCTCATTTCTATAAAAAAGTGAAGCATTCACCCTGAACCGTCAATCTCTATACGGAACAATCCAGTACCCATCCTTAGGAGTCTCTTAGGAGTGCTTTTTGATCTTAAACTTACTTACCCACCACATATACTAAATCTGCGTAAGAAATGTGAGAAATCTCTTAATATCCTTAAAGTACTCTCTCACATCTCTTGGAGACATGATAGTTCATCGCTACTATTTATGTATTAAGCCGTTGTCTTGTCACGAATTGAGTATTGGTCCTGGTATATGGCGCTGCCAACGTTACTGCTTTACGACGATAGGGTACAGTGCATCATTCTTCTCTACGGATATGCTCAGACGCTTTCAGTACATCAATCTGTAGAAAGCCTTTATGTCATATGCCACCAATTCGACGTAAAAACTTTCTATGCGATAATATTTCCGAGCGCAATCTCACTCCCAACATCCCATTGCTCACATGACTATTCCAGAAACTCTCCAAATGATTTACAATGCTCGTCCCCCTTACATCTTTCCCTTCTGCGAGAGAGTTAAAAAAATAACTGAAATTTTGGGACTTCATCTGACTGCTATGAAACCAGCTAATTTTCTTATCGTCCCATCATGGGGTATTCCCAAGTTTTCCTTTTTGAATCCTATATCTGGGTTTGTGATACATAAAATTAATCCAGAAAATTTCCAGCTACTTTTTTCTGCTCATCGATGTCGATATTCCTCATATACGTCCATTTTTAATGATGGTTCAAAAACAGATGGAAAAGTTGGATGCGTCCTTATACATGGTGCCGATGCAAGCAGTTGTCCATCTGCATGCATCTTTTTCAGCCTTGTAGCAATCGCCCATGTCCTTCATAATATTTTGTTTTCCAATCAGATTATTATTTCTATACATTATTTATATACACTGACAGTATGAGTTGGCTGGAAACTCTTTTCCATTTCAATTGTGATATGCATCCAGTTGCTGTTGAAATCTTTGAATTTTTGCAAACTCTTCAAAGTAGGGGCTACCATATTTTATTTTGCTGGCTCCTCGGTCATGTAGGAATTCTTGGCAATGAACATGCCGGCCAAGTTGCAAATACTGCCACTTATTTCTCGAATAGCAGAATGCCATATTATAATGCAACGAAATCCGTTGCGTGTCGAGTATTTTCTCTGTGGCAAGAAACGTAGTATTTATGTAGGAACAATAAATTACATTCAGTTAAACCTTTTACAAGTTTGTGACCAGTCTTACCTGTGCGTAGGAATCATGTTATATTAACACACCTATGTATTGGACACACTCGGTTCACTCACAAGCATCTACTATTCGGTGCAGAGCCACGACCTCCGATCGTCGTTATCGAGGGTCGTGGCAGAGCACACATATGCTCCACATGTTGAACAAATTTTATAGTTCATCATATTTTAATCGAATGATCAACTTTTAATATTCATCATAACCCGTTTTTTCACTCATCACCCTTAACTTCCACTAATTTATTAGGAGAGGACCACCATCCAAAATGTTTCAATTTTTATATGTTATTAAATTTTTACCATGCATTTAAATTCTTTAAGTGTTAAATATTTTAATTTTTTTTCATTTTAAATACATAAACATGTGCTGTTGTTTCCAGTGTGTTTTATCTATTTTATTTTGTTTTCGTGCAACGATTCATTTATTTTAAATTTTAAGGAATGTTTAACCACCTCTTTGCCACAAGAATGGTTCAGTTAGTCCAAAAATAGCTCTTGTGCCCCCCCCCCCCCAAAAAAAAAACAGATTACGGAAACGGCGCGCTACACCTTGGCCAGGACGTCGGCAAACACAGTTATAACAATGTAATTTAATATTTATAATGCGTGTTTTTTTTTTACAGAAACTGTCAAAATGCAACTTTGCAAAAGAGAAAAAAAAGGATTAAAAACGTTTTACATGAATAAAAAGAAAAGAAAAAAAAAGAAGAAACACTTACATAATTATCCAAAGCGTAGCCAAAGACGAATGTCTTTAATTAAATTCCGAAAATAATAAAAAATAAAAAGAAGATCTGACAAGATAATGGTGTAACATTAGGTTATAAGAATATACATATATATTAGCTAGATAAAGGAAAGATTACAGAATTTATGATATTAAAAATCTAAAAATAATTGAGGAAATATCATTTAAATGCAAAGAATCTTTAAAAAGTAGTAACTTTGTTGCAAAAGCGTAAGTGGATACTTGAGGTATTGATTCACTGCTTGAAACCTCTTCAAAAAGAAACAAAATCAACCAGTAACAAAAAATGAAGTGTCACACTTGAAATTCTTGACGAAACCTGCTGCGAATGAGTAATATATCAATTCCCTTCCAGGCCCTTACTCCCTATCAGCTAAAGGGCGGTATAGGGGATGAACCAACTATTAGATGTTGAGTTGAAGAGTAATGATGCAAATCATGTCCCACTTATGCGTTTGAAAAGGCTCAAATCTAAACAAATGTCAGCAAATATGGCTCATAATGCTCCGCACACTTATACAGAAGCAATAAATAGTGCTCGTTGGAAGAAGCGGAAAACTGCAATGAGAGATGAGCTGAATTCCTTAAATGAGCACGAAATTTAGGAAATAAATAAGCCTGCTAAAACAAAATTAATAAAAAGCTATTGAATATATTCTTTCAAGCAAGATAACTTAGATGCAGCAAAATATAAAGTTTGTCGCAGCTGGTTTTACGATATAAAATATAAGGATTATACAAAGTCATATTCTCCTGTTGTTAATTCAGAAACTTTCTGTTTGTTAATTGGATTTACTTTTAAATTTATAACGTCCTTGGATTAAAAAACTGCATATTTGTATAGCAACGATAATGTTTGTATTGTTACAAACCTGTAATGCTGCTTCCCAGCATGCTGCTCGGTTTGCCGATCCAGTAATCTCAGAGCTTGGGGAAAAACTTTGCAAATGCTGAAAACTTCAAGAATTTCAACGATCCATCCAATAGGAACTTAGATATGCCTGATTGGCCCAGAAGGTTCTCTGCCCACTTCCCTTTAACTATAAAAAGCCGGCAGTCTCAAGCTGCAATGAATATGATAATATATTCCCGACTAAAAACAAACAAACAACAGACTTAAAGAGTTCAATATGAGTTACAATCTATACACATCAGTGAATGGAAACACAAAATGTTTTTTAATCAAAATAAATTATTGCTTTCTCGTAGATGAAGCACGCCGGCGCCCTCGCTCATGGGTAGCGTGTCTTCCTAGTATTCTGGGCGTCCTGGATTCGGACATGGTTGTTATTCTGTATTCTATCTGTGAGTAGTGTGAATGTGTCCCCCCCCCCCAGTAAAAAGGGATTCTGCATGCGAATGCGAAGCATGAAGTAGCTAATTCGTACTCTGGGCCCTAGTTGGCACTACTGAAAAATAAGGGACGCTAATTTAGGCTTAAAATCTCTGACGGCGATCAGCGGGCTTGTCAGTTACAAGTGAAATTGAGAACATCAACGGATGAAGCATAGACGAAATATTGTGGTCGTCAAACAATTTCAGCTGGAAATTGTGACGATTCTCCATGTTTCAAACCTACCTGAGTTCGTAAAATGCATTTTTGAAAAATGTCTAGCTATCTGTTTGTAAATCTGTGACAAAGATAGTTTAAAACACCTTGAGCTATATGGATGAAATTTGGTACACGGTCTTTATACTAAATTTGTATCTAAATCCATTCCGTGTAAGTCTGTCTGTCCGGTAGATATAAATTAAAAAGTTAACTAAAAGAAGAGAATTAGACGGATGAAATTCGGTACACAAATTTAACATCTAGTGAAAACACCTATGAAAATTGTGAGGCAAATTCAACAAAGGACAGACCATTTGTCAGTCTGTATATTCAGAAACATGTAAATGCGGTAACTCAAAAGCGTAACGATTTAAATATATCAAATTCGGTGCTTGATTTTGTGACTTTTAATTTGTATCAGATTTTCGTTTCAATCAATTAAGTAAAAACGCGTCTAAAATACAAATTATACTTTCGGATGTATTACCCGCCTTCAAGAGATTAATCGCCAAAAATGAGCAGGGAATTTCCAGATAGACTCAATAAAAATGTTTAATTCACGCCAAAGGTTAATATTTCGGATTATTGTACGCCAATGTCATACGAGGCGTTTTCTGGATATTAAAGAATATGCGATAAATTTTTGAGGAAACCACTTCCGCTGGTTATTAGTTATGATCATTTGTTTACCATCTATATTTATGACAAAAAATAGCGATGATGTAAAGGTTATTTAACATTTTTGGAGCCAACTCAAGCGTGTGATTCACATTCAATCTATTCGGGTGATTTGCTTTACTAAGATTCGAATAAAGGATAAGTAAATTAGAAAGTTCGGTTAACAAGCATCAGCAGGCTCAATGAAAAATGCATGTTTTTGAAATACATGCAGCAATGAGATGGATTTGATATGTTTGATTACTATCTCTTTTGTAATGGTACATAAAGACATTTGTGAGAAAGTATAAATCGTGAGGCATTATCAATTGACGACGATAGTACATAAGCCATCACTTTACTCTCGTAATTTCTACGCCTCAATAACTTTGTATTGTTTTACACATGACGGAAAATTTAGAATGCGTAAAATTTATTAAAACTGCTTTGCCGTTTCTATAAATTTAAATAAGGCCGCGGTAGCCTGGTTGGTAGAGAGTCAGTCTCGTAACCAAAAGGTCGCTGGTTCTGTCCTCGTCACAGCCAAAGACCGCCGTGTTGGCTAATGGCAGTTGAGGCCCGTTAAATAGGTCGGGACTGCAAAGTCCTCCAAGTTCCCATTACAAATGATACCTCTGGGGGTACTGAATCAAGGATGAGTCGGTCTCTGATTTGGATCCAAATTCTGACTTGCAGATGGATGAATAAGTGTATGAATGAGTTCGACCGCCCCCTAAAAAGGGTTGTGTCGTGTATGTTCGAGCAAAGTCGTACTTTCACCTTAACGGTGCTCGTTAACAACGAAAGGCTCACACCTCTGCCTTAATTCAAACCTCTGCCTTAATTCAAAAGAGCTCCGCTCATTGGGGCTTGGTATGACCAAGTGGCATTAGACCCACCACCACCATATATTTAAATGATCAGAAAATCCTATTTAAAAAGTAGATCTATTAGTATATACAGTACGATTAAAATAAACTTATGACATTTGAACACATTTTGGAAGGGCCCTTGAATGATATATTAAAGGAGTAATATTGCATTTGTAACGGCATATTATTCTTCCTGCCGTGACTCGACTGCATGAGCTAAACGACCGTAACGACGATGCACGGATCAGTATTGCAGCAATATGAAAATGAGGCCAATTCCATTCTATTCTAAAAAAATTAAATGATGCCCAGAAGGTATATAGCATCTATAATAGAGAATTGTTAGGAATATAATTCTCTATATAATATAGCACCTATGATAGAGAATAATTAGGAATATATACCTTTCTATAAAGCATTTCAAAAATCTATTAGAAGGCAAAGATTTCATCATTTATAGGAACCACAAACCTCTCACATTTGCATTTCGATAAAAAAAAAATGAAAAAGCGTCCCTCTGACAGCTACGACAATTACAATATATTTCCGAATTCTCAACCAACATCCAACACATTCAAGGTAAAGTAATGTAGTTGCAGATGCATTGTCAAGAACTGGTTCTATCTCAACTATCGATTATGATGCTATAACACAAAAACAAATGGGTGATAAAGAATTAAAACGATTAATGCAAAATAGTTTCTGTTTACAATTTAAACCATCGCTGTTACCATCAAGAAAAACCTTATGGTATGATATCTCTACATGCAATATCAGACCATATATTCCAGAAGATTATCGAATGCAAATGTTCAAACAAATTCATGGTTTCTCTCATCTTGGAATAAAAAGCACCATCAAACAGATGACTCAATAATTCTTTGGCCAAACATGAAGAAACAAATGGGAGAATAGGCAAAGAAACGCATCAGATGCCAGAAATGCAAAGTAAACAGACGCACAAAGTCTAAATTTGGAGAATACGAAGTTCCAGACTCAAGATTTAGTGTGGTTCACATAGATTTGATTGGTCCATTAACACCTTCGGAAGGCATAAAATACTACCTGAATTGTATTGACAGATATTCTTCATGGATAGAAGCATTTCCTTTACTTGACATAACTGCTGAAATCGTTAGTAAAGCTTTCTACAATAACTGGATTAGTAGGCTTGGAGTACCTGCTCAAAATTATAACAGATCAAGGAAGACAATTTGAATCTCAGTTATTCAGAAGTCTTACTGCTATATGTGGTGTTAAAGTATCACATACTACTTCATACCACCCCCAACGTAATGGGAAAATAGAGAGACAGCATAGAAACTTGAAAGGTGCTATAAAAGCACACAACAACATAAAATGGACTAAGCCTAATTATTAGGACTCAAACCGGAAATAAGCATATGTGAATATATTGAGTGATCGAATTTACCGGGAAAATATTGTTAAATAACTGTGCAAAAGTAGCCGGTCAGAAAACATGCGAGTTATTTTGAAGATTAGAGATTCAAATCAAGAAAAAATACATGCCAGAGAAAATTGATCGAATTAAGATAATTCAGTCAATTTATCTTTTTTTTCCGAAGCACACCGTGGTAAATGATCTCGAATTTATGACCAGAGGACACCATTAATTTCATGCATACCAACAGAACGTTAAATCTTAACCAGCGGATAGATGACCATCCTTGACATTGCACAAAGCTTGGAAATGAATTGCGAATGCTGTGGTCAGTGCTTAGTGAGGAAGCAATTTGCGCCTACCATCATGCTTGAGGAGAAGGTCACTTCAGCACGCGCACAACTATCGTTGCGTGACCATCAGGGTCGTCACGAGATCGTTTGCTGCGCCTCGAGGGTGTGGATATGCTTCGCCTGGAACGTCTTCCCTTTCAAAGAATTTTTGTTCGATAGATGAAACATGAAACCAAGCATGTTTCACTCAAATCCAGAAAGAAAAAAATAATAATCCAAGATTGAAAAAATTGTATTGCTGAAATACTTAGCTAAGATGGAGGGAACTCTAGTTTGCATGGAATGTAAGGTTTATTTCAAAATCCGCCATACACTCACTAGCTCTCTTTTCGAGTAGTATATATAACACGCTATGATTTGGGTTGGTTGGTTAATTTGATTTTAATGGCGCAAGAGCCAAAAGTAGACTATACTGCACCAAACCAAGGGTTTGAATGATTTTGGAAAATGAACTTACAATGCAGTGAATACCAACTTCCATTTGTCCGATTCAGTCTAATATTCGATATAAATGGTTTGATTTTCACGTGCAAAGTCTCCGTATTGGATTAGCTTTGCGATGAGGATTCGATACCAAAATAAAAATGTAATGCCAAGACCAAATACTAAATTTCATTTATGCAGCTAGGTAGTTTACAAAATCTACGGTGAGCAATTTTTTCTCCGGAAAATTGAGGGCACGGCGAAATATCGTCAGCTCTTTTCGTCAGTAAACGACAACGAAAGGGACATCACTTCAAAGCTTCACATAATTGGTAGAATGTAGTTTGCAGACAATATTTCAGTCGCTATAGTCGGCATTTTCAAGCTGGTTAAAAAAAAACTTGCTTGACCGGTTTTTGAGGGTAGAAACGGAAAATTACTGACGAAACCTGCGGACGATATTTCGCCAGGTGAAAAGGCCTTTAGAGAGCATGCGAGTTTTACTGAGATCACTCCCGTTGGTTTATAGTCTCATTTAAAACCCATGATTGGACAAATAGTTAAGAAATTCGATGGCTTTTATCCACATCAGGATACGCGATTTCAACAATGATGATAAATTATATACAAAATTTCACTCATGCAGAATAGTTATGGTTTCGTAATTCGATTGATTATACTCATACAGACAGATCGACAAACTTCATGCAACAGGATATCGAATAAAATTTGACAGAATGCAATTTTGGGACAAGCAAACTTACGAAATTTAATCAGTCCAGATCACTAAGCTCTAAAGTTATTATAATAACTGATAGAAAGCCGATATAATTCTTAAACTGCCTTTTTTTAACCGATAGCATAAAAATTATTAAAAGTGAAAAAGTAAACAGTTATCGGAATCTCAAAATCGATTACAATAGTTTGTAATCTAAGTATTCTAATCAATTAAATATATTTTACAACTAGCCGCCTTTGGCGACCAACTGGCTCGCCATGAGTAATTCTTTCTAAAATTTTCAATTAAATCACATATTCATTAGTCTTGAAGTAATTTCGGGCATGTATTGGCCTGAAATAAATATTTTCTTTAAGATGATGGACGGAAAGTTCTAAAAGTACACCTTTTCCTAATAATATTCTTTAATTTTATAAATCAGTCAGTTTGAACCATCGGTTATGCTTCCAAAATATTAAAAAAAAATTTCGATGATGTTGCCAAAATATTAAATATGTTTTTTTAAAGAAAGCGAGAAAGGGAAAAAAAGTATTAAATTAATGATACAGATATTGCAAACGATTGTAGAAACCTTTGCTTAGCATTTATTTTTTAAAGAAAATATCACATTTTATATTTCTTTTATTTTATCCAGTCACGTGCTGAAAGTTGCATTTCTGTAGATTTATTTTGCGATGATAATTTTTTTTATTCAAACTTCCGGCATTCTTTTATTTTATCCAGTCACGTGATAAAAACGTGGTTAAAATATTTCTTTAAAAATTCGTTAAAAATAGAAGCTTAATTTATACATTAAAACACTGATACCATTAGAAGGCTAATTTTTTTTATCTTTAAATTGATGTAAAAATCATACTTGTGCAATAATATTTTCGGAAGTTATAGCGGAAAAACGTCGAAATTTCGCTTATATTTTAATGAATTCAAATTCTAATTAAAAATTCGAAAAAAGGGCTCCGAGGTGCACATTCCGGACCTCCAAGGTATACGTGTACCAAATTTGGTAGCTGTAGGTCCAACGGTCTGGCCTGTAGAGCGCCAACACACACACACACACACACACACACACACACACACACACACACACATTGAGCTTTATTATAGGTATAGATTACAATCCTTTAGAAATATCAGTATCGAAACTCTCTTTACCATAATAATTTTTTTGTTATAAATACAAATGATAAATAAATGAAGGTAATAACTAATAACCAGTGACAGTGATTGCCCCAAGACTTTCTCTCATACTCTCCTATAAAGTGGCACCGGCGTACGAAGAATTTCAAAATATTAACCTTGTAATGTCTTGATCCTGACCGATCAAATAAGAATTTCAGACAATTCGTTTATTTATAGCCACATACTTACACTAAAACAATTTGCTCTAATCCACGTTAAAATATTTGATATTTACACAACCAGCGGGTGACCGAGCTCCGCTCGGAGAAAACAGGTATCGAAGCTAACTCGAAGATTTAAATTTTCAATTGTGATTTATCAAAACAATACATACCATAAGAAAATTTGTGAAACCATTGGTGAAAAGATAACCGGTTAAAGTGCACCATTGTAAACTATTCTACACAAAGTTAGAGTTTGGAAAGGGAACTATTCTATACAAAGGTAAAGATTGAAGTGTGTTGAAGTTCAGTATTTTTGACAAATTTATTTAGAAAAACCAAACATATATACATACATAACAAACATATTATAAACCTATAACAGCATAAACATAAAACTTTATTAGTTCGCCATATTGGCTATAGATGGCAGCACGTTACCACTTGAAAATTTAAGTAGCCATTATGGCGAACTAATAAAGTTTGAAAATATCCTATCTATAACTCCAAACTGCTCGACCGTAGCGCTTCAAAACCGGCGCCAATCGATTCCTCGTGGCCAAAAACCCCAGACCCCCAAGTTTACCGGAGTTTATTAATTCTGGGGCGATTTTCGACTTGGCAACCATTCCTCGTATTATAGTATTAGATTAGGCAGTTGAAGATATTAAAACTAGAGTCGAAGGTTGAAAGTTTTTCGTGAAAAAAGTTTTCCATCAATTCTGAGAAATAACACCACAAGAACACTTGTCTGTAGCTCAATAAAAAGTAGTGGACTGTGGTTTTTTAAAACAGTTGTGAAACTCAACAAATATGCTAATTAATTTAATAAGCAAAATATTGCAACTTAATTAATTGCTATAATTAAAATATTGCAACTTTGCATCACAACCTCGCTTAATAGGAGGAAATGTAAATAATAAAATAAATTAGAGTATTTCGTCTCCCACTTAGTAGAATGCCAATTATCTCTGGGTCCAGCTCACACGAGAACAGAGTCTGAACTGAAGGGTTTCTTCTTTCTCCACCCCAGGGTGAATTGGCGCTGTAAATGAGCGTAAACAAACACTAACAGGTTGTTAGTCAGCACGGAAAACCGAAAGTCTCGTCTCTTTCTCCTTAAAGAAAACCCCGCCTTTTATCTATGTCCAAAATCCATCTTCTCATTTCTCATTAGTCCATTTGGATTCTCTACCGCCGAATAATTGTTCAGCAAATTGCCCTCATTTGTGGCTTTAGTCTGGCATGTGAAATGACCATCAATGATGTGTTCTCGTAACTGACCTTCCTGAAAAACGTGTTAATGATAGTCCCTTCACAATGGGAAACATTTGGCATCCAGATGGGTTGACACTCCATTCCCTGGAACGGGCAATAGGTTTCTCTTAAAATCAATGAATCCCATGTGTGGTCCTTCCGCTGAATTGCCGTCGGGACCGAATATTTCTAAATATCGCATGGGTTTTTATAATGATCAACACAGTAATGCTTTTTTAAAATTTTTTATAGTTTTTTCTGAAAACAATGATTTGAAGAACATTTCCCCCCTTTTGATTCATAAAAGTATCTCTTCACTTGTCGGCGAAGTAAAATCAATTAAAAAACTAAACAGTGGAAAACTTCTAATCGAAGTCATGAACATGAGACAATCAGAAAATATATTGAAACTAGAAAAAATAGGGAACATAGATGTCAAAGTCACTCCACATTGTACACTCAATCATTCCAGAGGCGTTATTTCTGAAAGCGAATTTCAAAAAGATCTGGAAGAAGATATACTAGAATGTCTGAAAAGCCAAAAAGTCATTGCAGTCCGCCGAATTACAGTCAAAAGAAATGGTCAGAACTTTCCAACAAAACATCTTATCCTTACATTTGACACACCTGTATTACCAAAATCAGTTAAAATAGCTTATATAAACTGCCCAGTTAAACATTTTATTCCTAATCCACTACGCTGCTTTAAATGTCAAAAGTTTGGCCATACAATAACGGCTTGCCGAGGAAAACAAATCTGTGCACGTTGTTCTATTCCAGATCACGAAAGCAACTCTTGCAATTCTACCGTAACAAAATGCCACAACTGCGATGGTGATCATCCATCGTATTCCAGAACATGCCCTCACTTTAAGCAAGAAAAAGAAATCCTGACGGTTAAAATAACAAAAAACCTCTCTTTCCCAGATGCTCGAAAAATAGTCACGGACATAACACCAAAACCAAATCTCTCTTATGCATCTGCACTTAATTCCTCCGTCCCTCCTTCCCAACAAACAACCTCTGCCATAAATAATCCTACATCAACTACAGCAAAAACTCCGGTTAATAATGAATTAATAACAATTAAAAAAAGTGACTGGCTTGAACTTCTTGCAATTAAAAAATCTTGGGAGAACGCCTCATCCTCCCCTGCCATATCACAGGCAACTACTAGTTCAACTCCTGTGCAAGAGATTCACCCAAATCCACCTTACCCAACTATTATTAGTGATAAACAAGGAAATACAACCCCAGTTTCTGAAAATAATTTATTAGATGAAAAAATGACATCAAATAAATCTTCAAATAATAATAATATATCCTTATCAACAAAAAACAATTCTTCCCTGGTAAATACGAATGTAAAAAGTGCTCGGGAAAATAAAAAAATGATGAAGAAGTCAAATGATAAGGAGAAAATAAAAGAATCCAAATCTACCAAACGTGCTCGCCTACTAGCCAATAAAAGAGATCAAAATATCGAAAGTTCTGCAAATCGATCACTTTCCCAACAAGACTTTTTGAAAGATTCTCGAAAGAAAAATCCAAATGATGATTGTGAAGATAGTGACTCACTTCTTAAAGTTCATCCATCTGAAGATGATATGTCCACCAGTGAGGTTGATGATTCCTTGCTCCCTCTGTAGTCATCCGCTTCTGACAGTTTTTACACTTTTACTGTTTTAGAGTTTTAAATTTATGGCCGCATTTATTTCCTGGAACTGCAGAGGGATTTTGAACAAGTCTTCAGAACTTAGAGACCTTATTTATAAATATCAGCCAACCTGTATTGCACTACAAGAGACATATCTTAAAACTGATAAAAATAATATTTCTAATTACCAAATTTTTAGCAAACATCATATGCAAAATAGAGCTTCTGGTGGCGTTGCAATTCTTACAGCGAGCAATATCCCATCCATGCCTTTGATTCTGAACACTAATCTTCAAGCAGTGGCAATCCGAGTTCAGATGCAATCCCTGATCACTGTTTGCAGTCTCTACTTGCCTCCCAACGAAACAGTTATTCAAACAGATCTGAATATCTTGATTTCTCAACTCCCATCTCCATTCATTATTTTGGGAGACTTCAATGGTCATAACACTTTATGGGGCAGCTGTAATTCAAATGCACGAGGTCAACAAATCGAACAACTGCTTGTTGACCATAATTTATGCCTTTTAAATACTGATGAAAAAACACATTTCCATTTACCAACGCGAACATTCCATTCAGTCGATTTGGCTATTTGTTCTCCAGCACTTCTGCCTTTTTTAAATTTAACTGTTGACAATGATCTTTATAATAGTGACCACTTTCCTTTAATTATTACAGATAATAGACACAGTACTACTGGCTCTTACCATCCCCCTAAATATGTCTTAAATGCAGCGGACTGGCAGAAGTTCACCTCTCTGGCTAATATTGATTCTCATATAATTAAATCTTCAACTATTGAGGAAGCATTAAATCATATTGTCAATACTATAATAGACGCAGCAGACAATTCTATTCCAAAAACGTCTGGCATTCGAAGAAAACAAAACAAGCCCTGGTGGAATGCCGACTGCCAACAGGCATACAAAAAACAGAAAAAGACCTGGAGTATTTTCCGAAGACATCCCACCACACAAAACTTTATCTACTTTAAAAAGGCCAGAGCAGAATCCAGAAAAATTCAACGACGCAGTCGAAGAATTTCTTGGCGAAACTTTGTCTCTAATATCACCTCTAAAATATCCAGTCGCCATCTGTGGAACAAAGTAAAAAGAGCTTCAGGTGTTTCTCACACTAATAGTGTTTCTATTTTAGTTCATAATGGAAATACAATTTCATCCGTAAAAGATATTGCAAATTGCATTGCCGCAACTTTCGCTTATACTTCTAACAGCCAAAATTGCTCTCCTGAAATTTTGAATTACAAAAAAAATGCAGAAAAACAAAACTTAAATTTTAATTCTCGGACTACTTTGCCGTACAACTGCGATCTAACGTTTCTGGAATTGCAATCATGTTTGTCTAGTGTCCACAACTCTTCTCCAGGACCGGACAATATTAGCTATTCCATGATTAAACATTTAACTGTCGAGTCTCAGAAAACCTTATTACTCTTCTACAATCGTGTTTGGCGCGAACACAACTTTCCTACTATTTGGCAAAACGCATTAATAATTCCATTGTTGAAACCAGGGAAAGATCCTCAAGACCCATCAAACTATCGCCCCATTGCTTTGACCTGTTGCCTCTGTAAATTACTTGAGCATATGATAAATCGCAGACTAATTTATTACCTGGAAAACAATAACTTTCTTCATCCATCTCAGAGTGGATTTAGAAAAGGTCGTACCACCACTGATAATCTCCTAGCCCTTGAAACAGACATCCGCCTTGCATTTTTACAAAGAAAGCATTTAGTTGCCATATTTTTTGATATCGAAAAGGCATACGATCGAGCCTGGCGGTACGGGATTTTGAAGGATTTGCATGATCTTGGACTAAGAGGAAACCTGCCTATTTTTATAAAGAACTTTTTAAAATTCAGAAAATTTCAAGTTAAAGTACAGTCCCAATTTTCAGACTTCTTCATCCAAGAGGAAGGAGTTCCCCAAGGTAGTGTTTTAAGTGTGACACTTTTTATTTTAAAAATCAATAGCATTTTAAAACAGTTATCGCCTACTGTGAAGGGCCATTTATACGTTGACGACCTATATATTTCATGCACCGGAATAAATATGAATTTTATACAAAGGCAATTGCAGATTGCAGTTAATAGCATTACACAATGGTGCAATAATAATGGTTTTAATATTTCTACATCAAAAACTGCGGGTGTTCACTTTTGCCTTAAGAAAAACTTACACTCTAACCCAGAAATCAAATTAAATGATGTAATCTTCCATTTTAAGACGAGATCCGGTTCTTAGGCATAATATTTGACAAGAAGCTAACTTTCCTCCCTCATGTAAAATTATTACGGAAAAAATGTGAAAGAGCTATGAATATTTTAAAAGTCCTGTCATCTACAGCTTTGGGAGCGGATAGAAATTCTTTGATTAAAATATATAAAGCCATGGTGCTCTCTAAATTGGATTACGGCAACGAAATTTATGGATCTGCCAGTAAAAGCGTCTTAAGAAAACTGGATCCTGTTCATCACACAGCACTCAGACTTTGTTCCGGAGCTTTCAGGACATCTCCTGTCAAAAGCCTTTATATCGAATGCAACGAACCCTCTCTTGATGTAAGAAGACGAATGCTGTCTTTGAACTATTATTTTAGAATTCAGTCAAACATAAATAATCCATTTCATAATTTTAAAATTCGCCCGTATTTAAATAGACTGCAAGCGGCTAGAAAGTCGTCCATACCAGTGTTTTTTACAAGAGTCCAAAACTTCCTTTCAGAAAACCTGCTGAATCTACAATTGACCCCTCTTCTGACAAATGTCTTTCCACCTTGGAAAAATCTTAATATGCAATTTTTAGACCTGTTCAATACTTTTAACAAATCTGAGACAACAGAAGTTATTTATCAACAAATTTTCCTTGAACACAGGCAACAATATAAAGACTTTCTTCCAATTTACACCGATGGGTCAAAATCATTTAATCATGTCTCTTTCGCAGTTATCTTCCCAGATACAGTAATTTCTTTTAAGCTTCATTCCTTCTGTTCTATTTTTACGGCAGAAATGACTGCGATTTTATATGCATTAGAAGAAATTTCTGAGAGACCGGAAAAAAATACTGATTTTATACTGACTCTCTAAGTGTTTTACAATCACTAAAATCGTTTTACCTTCATCCTCATAATCATCCTTTGGTTTTCCAAATTCTAGATATTTTTAACAAACTAACTTCCCTTGATTTTACTATTTTGTTCTGTTGGATACCCTCTCATGTAGGAATTCTGGGCAATGAGGAGGCAGACAAGGCCGTTAAATTGGCAAGCATTCCGGTGATCTCATCTATTTCAAGGGTGACATAAATAAGCACATTAAAAACCTCCTCTATTCAGAATGGCAAGCTCAGTGGGACCTTGAAACTAACAATAAACTGCATATTATCAAACCTCATATACAACCATGGACTTCATTACCGAATCGAAAAGCAGATACAGTATTTACCCGTTTACGTATTGGGCACACTAGATTCACCCATCTCCACTTGTTGCTTGGCGAACAACCACCTCTGTTCTCAACGTAATTGTCAAATGTCTGTCCAACATATATTGTCTGAATGTCCAAATTTCAATGCTCAGCGTTTGCACTTTTTTCAAAACACGAACACTCCATTACCTTTCTTACTTGGCAAGACCCCACATGCTCAATTTTTCGCCTTTTTGAAATCAATAGGTTTTTATCCACATATTTAAGTATTCTTCAGCTTTTTCTTAAAAAAAGTTTTCGCTTTTTTTATATAAAATTTTACATTTGAATCCTGAAAAAAAAAAAAGTTTGGCGCAGCATAGTCAACATCATGGCTCTTGTGCCAATAAAACCCAAAAAAATCCAAATCCAAATCCGCTGAATCACTAATGGCCAAATACGACAACACTCGCGATTAAAAGATCCCTCGTCCGGCAATCTGGAGGCATTTAACAGTGGAGGGTTTTAACTGGTAATGACACAGCTGGCTGGAAATGCCGCTTATCATGAATGGGACAGGGGAACGTTACAACCTGTGACATGAATTTAACATTTTTATTGAATTTGTCGTATGATCCTTGGCGAGATTTCAGCAATTAATCTGAGGCACATTGTTAATAATATCCAAAAATCGAATTTGTGTCTTAAACGAATTTTTTATAAATCGATTGAAACCAAAATTTTGCACAGATTTATTAATCACATACCATATTTGGTGTATTTAAGATTTCACATTTTTGAACTATCTCATTTACATGCTTCTGAAAGTTGTTGGATTGTCAATGTCTTGTTGGATTTTGCTCAAAATTTGATAGGTATCTACATTACAGAGTTTACCAAATTTTATCCATCTAGCTCTTTTTGTTTTGAAGTACTACAGTAACTTACATTCAAACAGCCAACCTGATAAACTTCCCTTCTATGGATTTTGTTTAAAATTCGACAGAAATATACAAATTTGGTGTAAAGAGTACCTACCAAGTTTCATCTGTTTATCTCAAAGCAGTTTTGAATTGTCTTTGTCATATATAGTGGGAAGATTTTTTGGGGGTCATTTTCTGACTCGGGATTGTATATAACGTTGAAATTCGTCAAAGTCTCGAGTTCTAATTTTTTGACCATTACAATGCTTTCTTTATAATTCTTTTACGAAAAAGTAACAATTATATTCGAATTTTGATTGTTTTATCACATTTCACATCTTTACTCAGTTCAGAAAAAAAATTTCGATTTCCTACTGCTCTTCCTTTATGAAAATGATTAACTCCAAAACCTGTTGCTGTTAAATTAAAAGCTTTCTCTTGACCCAAAAAATATATTCAAATACTTTGATGGCAGTAGAAAAAGGATGATTGCACTTTTAAGTTGCAAAAACACATGCCAGGTGATTATTTAGGTCACTTTTTAACACAGTAGAGTGCACAAAAATTCGTCTTATACTCAAAATACATCCCTCTGGGGGCATACAAGACATCGTAATGAAAGCTTCTGATATGATAATTGATTCGCACCATCCTAGTCGGTACAGTAATAATATGGGGTCAGCTACTCCCTACCGATGATGAGAAGTGCCGCCTACGGGTGTAGTGGTACCGTGGCCAGTCATGGCTCTGGGGACTTAACCTGAGTTCTAATCTATGCTGCTGCACCCGGCTTATTTTAGTTTCGCTCAGTTATATTGATGATGATGACGACTTGTCTGAGTTTCCACAGAAAGGGGGTGTAGACCCCTGAGCACTCAGAGGGCAGAAGTCTGACTTCTAGCTCAAATGAAGGTGATACACACATTCGCTTGCACAACCTCTTTTTACGGGGGGGGGGCACATTCAAACATCTTACAGATAGAACACAGAACAACCATGCCCGAACAGGGACTCAAACCCGGGAGCCCAGATCGCGGAGAAGATACGTTACCCCTGTGCTAGGAAGCCGGCATTTAGTTATATTAACGCTCCGTTTTAAAGAAGGAATATTTATAGATGGACTTCGTAATTTTGAGCCGTGGTCAGATGATGAGTACGACAAAAGATATGTCACCCCCTCTCCAAACTTCCACATCACACCAAAGCGCTGCTGCATATAGTCATTTCGTGCTTTCAAGATAGCTCAGAGTAACTGTTAATC
>JAPMOQ010065392.1:0-22621 GCA_026543055.1 Argiope trifasciata | reverse complement strand
CTAAGTAGAATTTTTTTGAGCTTAGAATTAATTGTTTTATACTTTTTTGTGTTTAATTGTGACATGGAAGCAAAAAAAAAAAAAAAAGATTTCTTAGTCAAGAAAAAGAATGAAAAAAAAATATTAAAACTTGAAAAAAATTTGAAGAAAAAGAATGAAGAAAAAAAATAGTTTAAAATAATAAAGAAGAAAAAAGAAAATGAAATTTTTTAAAATTGTAAATGAAATAGAAGTGCTCACAAATGCTTAAAATTTTATTTCCTGCTATCATATATTTTTTTCATATGGATTATTTGTATTTAAGCAAAAACTAATTGTGGACAATGTTCTTTTTTTATAGATTGTGAATATTTAACATTTTGATTGTCATGGCAATTTTGAACAAAACTCAAGTGCATGTTATGTGAGATCGCATTGCCATCTTATCTAACATGCATCACAATATATTTAACATGTGTACATAACATTATGCATGTGGTAAAATCATAATATATAAAGAATAATTTAATAACTAGGCTTAAGCTCAACAAATTTGATTTATTTTTAAGCAATTTACACAAAATGTATGGAAAACAGTGTAAATTGCATAAATGTTTAGAGCCAAAGGAAGTGACATTAATTACAGGCCATTTAAATAAAGTTAATTTTACATACTCTTTTAATACAAATCCTGTTTTGGATACAAATCCTGGTATAAAAATGGTACTAGTAAATGTATTCATGGTTTTAAGTGCATGAATACATTTACATGTACTAACGCCATGATTGATGTCGTGACAGACGAAATTGGGAAGTGTTTGGAAAAAGATGCCGAGTTGATTATAAAAAGTGCCTAAAAGATGCAGCCAGAGTTTTTTTTTTACTGTAAATTATAAACAAAGTGTCACGATTACCTAACTGTTCCTCGTATTTTTTCTACATTGTACTGTGACAGGCATTCAGGTGATTTAACTTAGATTTTTTTTATAATGAAACTTGAATAATTTATTGTTAATAACGTTATTACGAAATAGAAAGAATTCGAAGAATTTTTTAATTTAAAGATGTATAAAAGAAAAGGTTTTTCAGAATTTTAATTATTTTTTTAAGTTTTGATTTCAGTTTGAGATAGTTATTGATAAATATAAAAATGAATATTTTAAGAATAAAATTTACTTTAATTTATTTCAGAAAGTAATTAATAAATAACTAGTCACTTGTTATAGCTTATTTGAGCAACTTGGACCCATTTTGAAATCAAAAAGTGAATTATACAATTTTGGTGTAAAAAATAATTTCGAAACAAATGTAAACAAAATACAATTTTTTAAAAATAGTGAAAAATTTTTGTGAAAAGAAGCACAAACTACCTATTTTGTGTTTCTTTTCAATTCTGAGTAGAAGAAATTTTGTTAGTTTGTTAATGTTCCGCCGAACGATTAATTATATTTTTAATATGATTTGCAATTTACAATTTTGGAAGTTGTTCAGGGTTTTCAAAGAAACTCCTCCTCCATATATTGCAAAAATTACCAGATGTGCCTGAAAAATGTTCATTCTAATCATTTATCCAGGTAACATCAAAAGTTAATGACGGCCCATTCTATTATATATAACTTGTATCATACAATTACACATACAGATGCACAAATCATTTAAGATGCTGAGAATATTGATAGCGAATAATATTAATAATGGTAATATGTAATTTTTTATTGTTAACTACCCTGGATTGTACTAGACATTCATACTGACAACTCTCCGAATGAATATATATATATATATATATATATATAATCCAGAAATGAATCGACATATCTCAGAGCGTAAAAACTCAAATATTACATCACACTGGAACGCTTCAATGCATGCAAGCTAGTCCTAATGCTTTAGGATAGATATATACTTTCCGGTTGCTTAATTCATTGTAAAACTGGCAACGCTTATCTTGTTATGTCAACATTTACATGCGAAATGTTGAAGAACTCTGACCTTTTTATTTATTGAAATTAAATTTCGAAGCATCTTAATGTTTAGAAAATTAATACTTATGCAGTTCTTCGAATTTGATTCCCATTTTATCAATATTGAAGAAAATAATACGGTGTTTTATGTAGTTGAGAAACTCGCAATTTTTAATTCTCCTCTAAGTACAAATTCTGTTTGCTTTATGAATGAAATAATGCTTAATAGAAATTTTTTTCGTCTCTTTTTTCGAAATAGTAAATCTTGCCAAGTCTGCCTCAAATTCACTCTACTAAATTATTTAGGGGGTTTTTTGGACAAAAAAATGTTTGAAGAATGCATCTGATTTGTTTCTATTGAGATCTGTTGTAAGCATATATTTACAATTTACAAGTAAATGGACCATAGTTTATAAACACCTTTATACTTCTTTTAACTGATGGCAAATTCGAATTATCGAATATCTTCTATAAATCAAGTGCATGGTGAACGTCTGTTGCTTATCTTGCCTTTCACATTTTTATGTCATGCAAAACATGAAAATTTTTGTTTCATTATCCCTCGATTAAACTGTAAAATAAATTTTGAGATAAATTCTATAATTATATATTATTGATATTTGACTTTTAGGATTTTATTTTAAAAGTCAGCATAATTATCAGAAATATCAGCTAAAACAATGTTATATATTGTCAATTACACGCAAAAAACCTGAAATTCATTGGCCAACAATCCAGTTCAGTTCCAAGAAATTTCTTTGAACCTTATTGAATTGCAGATATTTCAGTAATTATTTACAATCCTTATCTTTTAGTTTTCTGGAAGAGAAGTTGGTCTGATTACATTGACAGCAAAATAGTTACTGTAAATTGAAATGTGCTCATAAAATTTAATCACTGAAAAGAATTAGGTTGAGCAAAAGCTTCTTTAATGTATGGCGGCTTAGTGAAATTAAATCATGAAAAGTCAAATGGATTTATAGATTTCTCCTCTTAGCTTTAACTTTTGATTTAAAAGAATTCGAGAATGTCTTGAAACTTACATTTTTGAATGACTTATTTAAGCTCAGTCGCTCAGGTAAATTTAATCTTTCTTTCGAAAGGCCTTTCTTTGGTGAATTTAAAAATAACTTATATCAAATCAAGCAACGCAAATTATTTTGGTAAAAGATTGATACCTGCAAATACAACTCTCGAAAGTTCAAAACAACCGCAAATCCTTTTTTTTTTTTTTTTCTTATTTCTATAATTTAAATTTAAAAATACGGAAAGATTTTTTTAAAAATTTGAAATCCCGTTTTTGATCAGATAAATTGGTTAAAAATTTTTTTGAAAGAGATTTGGTATTCAAAATAATCGCAGTCACAAAATATCTACCCCAATCATACTTTAGCAACACAAATGAACTGGATAATTGTGCTCATTGCAGTCCTAATGATCATCACGAGATACGCTATAAAATCGTCACAGGACACACCATAACTTCCCTCGTATGAGGTGCGTTCCTTCATCGAAGTGAAGATAGCTCGTCCGTTTATTATTACTATGTCCATAAGAAAAGCGAAAATCTCGCCATTAATCCTGCAACTTCTAAACCGTAAAATCGTTCGTGGCTTCCCTACCTTTGCCTTGATTGGGTACCAGAAAAGCAGAATCTTAATGGAACACAAACATATGTCGAGTACATAATTAATCAGGTTTCCGCGCGTTGGAAATAAAATTCAGCTTAACTTGCAAATGATTACTGCGTAGGTAATTTTCTCTTAATTTCTGAAAAAGTAAAATGGCATGAATGCTGTTCTTCATCCGGCAAAGGAATAAAACCAATAATTAAATAGTGTCCTGATTTTATATAATTTGTGATATATAATTTTGGGGGGTGAGGGGAATTTCTGTCTTCTAAAGAAACTTTAAAAAGATGTTTATCTCCTTTGTCTGATCCAATGCTTAAACCGTCTTTGGCTGAAATCTAGTAAAATTTGTTCATTAAAACATTTGAAAGTTGTTCGTGTCTACTTTTATAAATATATTGGAAATCCTATCTTATTGAAAATTTTAAAAAGAATATTATATTGAAAAAATGAAAAATATTTTGGAAGATAAATCCACGTTCAAGTTCCTCCATAATGTATAATCTTTCTAAAAATTGGTAAAATTGTGACATGACAAAATATAAATATCTGAGAAAAATTTGTCATTTCTTCCGTAATAATAGTGCAATTGAATGTCTTCAATCATTACTTGTTTATACAATGAGTTCGTGAAAAAAAAAACATCGTTAGAAGATTTTTATTAAAAAAACACGTGCTTGTGAGGAAGAAAATTGAATGCAATAGACGTAAAGCACACGTTTATCATGATATTCTATGTTAACTGATGAATTGCGACATAATTGATAATGAGGGAGAATTTCCACTGCTCGGTTTGAACAAATTAATTTAATTTTTAGCCGTGAATGGTGTTTAGAATTTTGTATTCACCCTTGCGTATACAATATCTGAATAATTTCAAGTAAAAGAAAAAAAAAAAAACAGTTTTAACGAATTTTATTTTTGATTTTGTCTTTAAAGAGGATATTCATCAAGAAATTAGATAGAAACATTTTGAAGATTGCTCTTCGATTCTGTCTTCGATCATTAGAGTTGAAAATTGTTGATAAAAGCAATTTCGATCTCTTCTCATAATATAATGAATTCTTTCTTTTTCCTTTTCTGTTATCTTTGTTGTATTTCGAAATGGAAATATTAGTTACATTAAGATAATTAATATTTTGGACCGTTTCTGTGGCATCGTTTTCCGAGGTTTTTTTCTTATTTCATACAATGAATATCGGTAGTTCTTTTTTCTTTGCGCATAATTTGAGATTATAATAAATGTCCAGATTCTTTGAGATTTTTTTTAAAGAAGTAACATTTTTTTTCCATATGAATAAAATGGAAAAAGCAACGTTGAACTAATGGATTTACAATTATCTTGGGAAGTTTTCTCCAGATTTTATTTATTTGGTGCTCCATAAACAAATTTAATTTTCGTTTAACAAATCGAATCTTGGTATTTATAATGATTCAAGAACCAAAATAATATTTTGTTTGAATATGTCATGAGATACTTGACCATCACTCCCTTCCTATAAATGGAAATATCTTGTTTAGTTATTGCTGAATGAATTCCTTACAGAGGTCCTTCAGTCGCGGAGGTCCGACTCTTGTGTTTTATGTCCACTGGGTGCTCTAATCATTTTTTTGATAATGTTGTTTTTCAATATGCATTCTAAAACACTTGATTAAAATATAAAAGTGAATTGAATAGGGAGCAGGGAAAATAAGTACTTGTGATTTATTCAAAGCTTATTTTGTTTTACGAATTATGGATTTTTTCTCTTAATTTGTATGGATGAATTCATGCAATTACGCAATCATTGGCTTTTAAATTGATTATAATTCGTTAAAAATACAACTTAAATTGCCTTATGGAATCTTGTCTGAATGACAATGTGAACATATTCTTTAAACAGATTTTTAAATCTTTTGAAAATTTTCAAGTGTTTATCTTCAGCAGCATTAATATAATTCTATTTTAAAATATTATTTACATGCGATATTTATTTTATCATAAAAATATTTCATATTCGCTTCTCAAATCGACTCGCAAATTGATTATACTTAATTCGGAAATATTCAATCTGTAGTGTTTGTGCATGCGCAGTTAGCCTACTGGTTATGCTTAAATAATCGACACCTAAAGAAACTCAGTCGGTATGATTATAAATCTCCTTCCTTTAAAATAAATTATGAAGAAAGAAACAAAAGAACTAGTAACGTCAAATATTGCAAGGTATATATTTTATAAGGAATTCGAAATCGATCATAAACGAAAAAAATAAAGTCTTATTTTATCTCTGTGGATGATTATGTTCATCTAATTTCATCCGTAGCTAGTTTTTATTTTAATACAAAAGAGTTATAACGTACATTCATTTTAATACATGAAAGATTAAACCTCATTAAAAGCTTGACAAATTTTTAACCTTTGAAATAAGATGATATATAAAAAACTCAAATAGTTTTTTTTTTCCTGTTGTAATTCTTTCAATTAAATGAAAATACCGCTTTTATCCCTCTTTATAGCAAACCTTTTAATTATAACACACATCTTGCATTCATTTAGTGAGACGTTTGATAACTCTGACATGAAAAATTCCGAATGCTATGCCGAGAAGTATATCTAGAATAGTGTTACATAAAGAAGATCTATTTACTCAGAAATTATCAACCTTCCCCGTAGCCTTAATTTTATAAAAGCATTGAAATCTGCAGACAGGTAAGAATGGTGTATCGAAGGTGGGATATGTGGTATTATGTGGGCTAAAAGTAAAAGGAATCTAATTTGTATATAAATTTTGAGTGTAAACAGAAGCATGTACCGGAAACGAAGGAGTGTAAGCACTCAAATGTTTGAGTACTCATTAGGTTTCACGAAAGAATCTTATGCCAAATATTTTTCCATCGTCAGATGAGAGGAATTAATCAACGTTGAACAGATTCTTGAGTGGTTCGTGTGAAGTTATCGAATTGCACAAATTCATCTGCATTCTCCCGATTTTTGCTGAGCTCTTTACTCAGATTTGAAGTCATTGATCTTAGCTTTCTCTTACTTGCCATATCGTCATATAGTTACATGTCTGTTTCTGATAATTTCTGTTGAGTTGGATTAATGTATTCTCGCATTATAATTTTTCTCTTTTCTCTTCTATCTTTAAGAACTTCAAAATTTGGAATGAAAATGTTTTTAAAATTCAGGTTAACCTTAAATTTCTTTATTCAGGCCGGATCAAAATAGTGCAAAAGTGTAATTGGGATTTCATATTTACAATCCATGTAATAACGTGACCATAAAAGTAATCATCCAATGCTTGCATATGCAAGGTCAAAGACAGCAAAAAGAATTGAGCACCCAAATATTTAAAATTTGGAAATAAAATTACAAATTCAGTGTGAAGCATTTGGAATTTTCCGTGGATTATTATTTTAAGCCTTTAAAAAAAGTACATCAGAAAATTTAAAATATATATTTATATAAACATAATTTTTGCACTTATTTTTTATGCCGGATGCAATCATGCAAACTAAACTAATTACTATTTCATATATTTCTAGTGCATTCCCATTAGCTGCATAATTTGTCGATAAAAACTGAATTTAATTCAAATTGCACCTCAAGCAGTGCATGATGAAATATTTTTTAAAACAATGTTTTCTTATTCTCCAGAGAAAATAGTTGTTTGTTTTTTGGGAACTTCATCCAGTTTCGCTGAGGAGGTGCTTCGTGTTAACATGATCGATGCAGAATGTCCTCTAAGTCCCTCTCGACGAAGCCACAGAACCCGTCCTGATATCACGGATTCCTTTTCATCCTCAAGGCGCATGCTTTGTTCATTCGAGGCGCTCGCAAAGTTGGGTTTGGGGAACACTAAAGTTTTCTGGGAGGATGTCCGAGAATGCATTTACTTAATGGCTATCAGCTAAGCATTGAATTTCAATCTTTGAAGGAATAAATATTTTTTAAATCTTTAATAGAGAAATTTGTGCACTCAGATATTTTTTCGAGGAACCAAAATTACCAGGGATGATCCAAAAAAATGTTTACAAAGCAAAAGAAAAATGCCTTATAAACAATAGGTGCAGGATGCTAATTATAATTAAGAGATACATGTGGAGGTCACCTCAGAACCAATTTGAAAACTCGTCTTGATAATAACCTGGATCTCTTCGCGGCTTTTTGAACACCACCGTCTGACATGAATCTCGTTTTGGGTAAGTTTTTCTTCAATGTCGGAAAAAAGAAATGGTCGCTAAGAACCAAATAGGGGTTGTATGGAGGGTGGCTCCATGCCTCTCATCTAAACGTTTCCATATTGCAGTTTCCTTCTTGCTCTCTGCCTGTTTTTAAAGTTCGACGCCATTTCACCTTTATAATTATCTACCCATTGCTTCGCTCCCTCCTACACTTCAAAGATTTGTCTGTGAATGTCCGATGGGGACACATTCTTGACCCTCTGAAATCGTATCATGGCTCGCATTTCTGTGCGAGATCACCTTGTCTTGTCATTATTGTCGTTGTCTCGGTCTCTCTCTCGGGTCACCATTTGCTCGAACGACCGGTCTAAGACAGCTAGGTCATCTGTTTTTACTCTGGGTAATAGTATTCCCGTCAAAAATTTCTGCATTCTAAATAGTGCTGGCTTGTAAACTTTTTTTACCACCCCTCATAAAAAGGATATCAGAAATAAGTGAGTTAAACAACCAGTGATCGAATTGTCGCGAGTTGACGAGTATGAAATGAAATATATCATTCGAATTCTCTTCGCTGCTGTCCAATATTGCTTTTTCAGCCTTTCCAATGTTCTGAGAAGGGAAGCATGAACAGCTGCCGTTGCCTGCTCATGAGCGTGGGATTCCCAAAGTCGCTTCGAAGGGCTGTCTTGCTGGCTGAATCCCTCCAAACCGCGCGAACTCACATTCACGAAGGAACGGATTGTTAGAATCGTGACAGTAGTGAGAAGTTTGTGGAATTTCTCTGCATTGTATATGCACAATTCGGCAACCACGTTAAAAATAAATTTTTGGTATGTGTATTATGATAGGGTTTTCTTATGAATGTGTTGATACTGTAAATGCAAACTTTGCTTAAATTCGTTATAGTATTTGTTTTTTAATTCTTTAAAGCAAAACATTGTAGAAGTAAATGTTTCCGAAAATATTTTCATTAATTCAAATAAAATGTTTTTTTTTTTATTTTTATTGTGAAATATAATGTCTGATATACATATTTTATAATACAGTTTTGTTTTATTGGTTCTTTGTTTATTAAAACGTTCTTCATTTCGTCAAAGTAAAAATTAAAATTTTGTTAGAAATTTCTTTAGATATTCTTTTCTTTTGTAATATTTCTTTAAAAGTTTAAATGTATTAGTTCATGCTATTTTGTACTTACGATTAATTTTTAAATAGCTGTTTTTAGTTAATTATTATTTTTTATAAAAATTATTTAATTTTTGACTAATTCAAGACATTGCAATTAGAACCATTAAATGAATTGCAAAAAGCTCAAAATTAAAGGTAACCTGGATTTGTATTATTACTTGTATTAAGACTAAGCAATGACCGTTACTTGTAATTTCAATACAAATAAGATGGTTAAGATTACAAGTAATATGTAAGAAATAATTTTTATAGTGAATTAAAAAGAAAGAAAAAAATTATCTTTATAAAAATTTCTCAATTAAAATTGTCATCTATTTTTAAGCGATATGCAAAAATTATTAAATTAATATGGCTGAAAAAACAAGTTTTCAAAGAATGAAAAATTGCTCCTAATGAGAGTATAACAATCGGGTAGGAAATTCAGTAACAAAGAGGATGTAATTGAGAAAAATGTGCATTAAATTTTAATCTTAATTTGGTCATTAAATCGGTGAAGGGAAAAATAGTACTTGTATAAAAGTTTAATTCCTAATATTTCTTTGCGTAAAGCAAAAACTAGATGAGATTTAACGGTGGTATACTAAAATGTAATTAAATATAATTAAAGCATTAATATAATATGAAGTAAAGGAAAATATAATTAAAACATTTTTATTGTGTTCTAAAGAAATGTAATTGTGATTAAACGAAGAGAAATAATTTATCATTGAAGATGTTGCACGCATTCTTCCATTTCACTTCCTCTCATAAATGTGTTTTATAATTAAAAGTATGATTGAATTTGTAAATTTTGATTTGCTTCAGTAAATGCGCATACTTTTTTTTATGTATCATATACAAGAAAGTAGTAAAAAGAAAGTACCGGAATAGTCAAAATACTCGCTTTCGAGATTTTGCCAAATTTCTCTATTTTTGACCTCCACGAGTCCGAACAATGCATTTGTGGAATTTTGTTCGATTTAGACAACAACAACAAATAAAAAACACGCCTTAAGTTTGACAGGAGAAATTTGCTATGTGGTTCTGACTTCAAATTCGTAGATATAAATTTATTTTTTTCGAATTTTGAACGAACTCTTTACACAGGTGTCTTTTTCATTGTAAGAGAACATAACTACAAATTTTGGAGCCAGAGCAATGAAATGTGTGGGTACAAGTTTTTGAACCAAATTCATAAGCGGATTTCTCCATTTGCTCTCCTGAACATTCGAGCGTATTTCAGTGTGACAACTGAACAGCAAAGGCTTAGATGAATGAATTCGAAATGGGGTCTTTCTACTAGAATTGTAATTTTGTGAGAAATTATCGCTTCAATAGGTGGAAAAAAAAATCTAAAATTCCTATTTTTTTTCCATATACCACCATAAACAAAAAAGCTCAGGATTTGGATTAAAATTAAAGTTCTGAATACATTTTTAATTTTTGGCCTTATTCAAAAATATTAAAAAAAATTAATGTCTTTATACGCATTTTCTTATTTGTCTTTTTTAAATATTAACTGAACATTCTTATTAATGTGTTTTTCTCCTATGTGTCTTTTTTGCATGAGCGAGGGTTCTCTCGGAGCCGTTATCTCGCTGTGGTGATACTTTCTTGCAAGAAGATGGATGGAGATACAACCGGGAAAGAAAAGAAAATTTGTGACCTGTTTTCCATCTGCTCATCAAACACGAAGAAATCGAATTTTTCTCTCAAACTCATTCGTAATTTAGATGCTTCTCAGAACATAGTTCATATGCTATCTGCGTATGAAAAGGAGTGACTTGTAAAAATGCTTCAGCTCAGGTTAATCATTGACTGATTGAATCAGCTGACTGAGTCTGCCTTTCATGAACTGAACATCTTTCGCCGTCCTTACTAATTCATATGAACCGACTGATATAATTACTGATATATTTGTGGCTTACTTTTTGATTTATTTCGAATATGAACTCACTCAAAATGTCATTGGACTGCACAGTGTTACGAGCTGTTCAATTGTTGCCTGTATTCCTTTTTCTGTGCTTCTTAATTCAAGTAAGATTAAATTAATCTTACGTAATGAAGACAATCGTGACCTGCCTCCTTCAAAAGAAAAGGAGGCATTGAAGTAGCCGAAACAGGCTCATGCAAACCCGCATCTCTCGCATTCAGACGACTTACTTTATGAGCTGGCATGCGACAGATGGGTGGTTGGTAGGTGTGTGTGTCTGCTTTTCTTTTCTCTCCCCCCTTTTTTCTTGAATTCTTAACAAGATAGACACGATTTAAGTATATATATCAAGTTTAATATATGGCTTTGTATATTTTTTGGGTGAAATTTGTCGCAATTTTATTGTCGCATGCTGTGGGCTGCAAAACTCGGATTGATCATCCACCATCTCGCTAAAAATCTCTCAACAGGTTTAATAGAGAGAGGAAATTCAAGCCAAATGTAAATATTATATAGCTTCTTTGAGAAAATAAGTAAACTTTACCTTGAACCAGGTCCCTAAATTTTGAAGAGTATTCGGAAATAACCTCTTTATTACAGAATATGCGAAAAACGTGTGAGGTGACCATTCTCCTTGGTTTACAAATCAATTTATCTATGAAAACATTTTTATTTTATGAATACCCCCCCCACATGACTATTTTTTAGTATTTTTATTTCATCCCACTGATCATTCTCTAATTTATCGTCGGGAAATCTTCAGGTAACCAAACAATTGTAATCAATCGCTATTAGAGGAGATTCGGCAGGAATATCCATGATTTATTTCCCCGTCAGACGGATATTGCACCTTCTCTGCCCTTCATATAGAACAGTGCTCATAGCTTTATTTTAAGTGGGGAGCATGAAAATTAAACATCTCTCAAATATATTGTTTTTAAAAGCGTTCCGAATCGATTTAACTATTCCTTAAGGTTCGCCTTGAAAAGATTGCCTCCATCTACGTCTTGCAATGTGGCTAATTTTTCGGAAGAAAAAACCCTGGTTAGAGAGAAAACGTTAATCTTGCATTGTAAGTGTGATTTGCGTTTGATAACTTATCTGAGTGCAAAAAAAAAACTATTCTCAAGAAGGCTACGATCTAATGAGAAATGTAAAAATAAGATTGTTTGAATCAATAGATCAAATAGGATAAGATTTTTTTTCTGCATTTCGAAATTTGCCACCTTAATGAAATAAGAAATTATAAATGTATTTATATTATTTTAACCAAGTTTTTAAATATGACTCAATCTATGTCGAACATTTTTTTTTCCACCGTCCTTAAAGAACGCGCATCTATACGATACCGCTTGATATTAGTAATGTTTGTTTATTATTGGGATTGAGAACAAGGAAAGTATTCATTTGCATTCATCTAAATCAGAGGTGTCCACACTTTTCGCGGCACGGGCCGGATCGAAATTAGATCCATGTTATACGGGCCACATGTATATACAAATTGAAAAATATCATTATGAGTAAAGTAGCATTAAATACAATTAATTAATACTATTTTATTGTAACTTGAAAATACTAAACAAACAAAGTATAATTATTTTATATAAATTGAAATATTTTCATGCAACTTCTAATGCGCAGCAGCAACGGAACCGCCCCGGGCGGCAAAAGTTCTAGGTACGCTACTGTGCGCGTGCAATAATTCCATGAAAACGTTATCGAAATCAAAACGATATTTGTTTATTTATACTTAAGTGCTTCTTTAAGCGAACTACTCAAAATTGCTGATGCGTTATTTACAACAATACTCTGCTTATCTTCAAAATTCACATACGTATAAAATTTGTTTTATGTTTGAGTTACCGAAATATATTTTTTTTATTTAGTCATATAACTTAACAGCGCGTGAGACGTTTGTGTTTGGTCAAGTACAACAACTCCGTTTTGTTGGCCACGTAGTTTTTCGATATACCTTTATGAAAATGAAAAGGTTTGGGCGAAAACATCATTATGTTTTAAAATCCTCCGCGGGCCGGACAAAATCACTTGGCGGGCCGGATTTGGCCCGCGGGCCGTAGTTTGGACACCTCTGATCTTAATAATAGTTTCTTCCCGTCCTGAAATCGCTACACACACGACGAATTTTTTTAAAAAGTTTTATCTCCACTAGTGCTAGTTCTGTATATGCATGTATTATTAAAGTCGTTTAATATCGTATAAATAAAAACAATAATTTAAAGAAAATTATCAGGAGTAATTTGTTGATAGGTCATGAATATCTGTTAGGCAATATGCATGTATCGGTATACATGCATATTGCCTAATAGATATTCATGTTATAATTTTCATCGTTTTACGGAATGTTTATAAAATAACCTTTTTTCATTGCTACAAATATTCCAAGTACCAAAAAGTAAGAACATTGCTTGCAGTTTTAACCGAATATTTATATATTAAAAACGATTTCTATAGGAATTCGTAAATGGACTAAGGAAGCTAAGTGAAAATTCTATTTACAATGAGACATTCTAATAAGACTGTTTTTTAATTGATTGTGATGCAAAAAACATGAAAATATATACAAGCAAAGTTTGCATTAAATTAAAAAAAAGTCGAAGAAAGAATTTCATCTTATGTGAAAAAGTTGTTGGTAAAATTATATTCTAAAAAGGCTGGGATCATTTAAGTTTGCCTAACTACGATCGATAATATTGTCTCCAGCCAATGGCGCTGGAACCCCGTATTTGATTAATCCTCGATATTCTAAAGAAAAATTTGCCACACTGTGTGCAGAAACTTGAACTCTTTGCAACTGAGGCGATTTTTTCTGGATAAGGATCCAGCTCAATGGGTGTGTACCTAATTCTTATTATCCTCGCATCGTGGACCTCCCCCCCCCCAAACACAGCCGAAATATAAATCCCGACGAAAATTCATGGGGATAACTTAAGAATAATTAATTAAGAATGTTCGTGAATACAAGATTTCTAGTAGAGAGGAATTATAAAAAGTATGATTGCAAGCTTCGAAAAATATAAAATCTAATTTTTGTGAAAAAAATTCTTTAAATTATTCAAAACAAT
Source organism: Argiope trifasciata (assembly GCA_026543055.1). NCBI lineage: Eukaryota > Metazoa > Arthropoda > Arachnida > Araneae > Araneidae > Argiope > Argiope trifasciata. Next base: position 8,700 of record JAPMOQ010065392.1, on the reverse strand, counting down.
TGCTCCCATGCATATAGTAATTTAAAAATTTAAACAAATTAGTTTTCAATCTTATCCATCCTAGGTTGTGCATTATTTTGTATTGCATCGTTTTGTTTTATGATATAAAAAACGAAAGTTAAAATGAATTAATTTATTTCATTTTTTTTATTATTTCTGGTTAAAACGTATTAATTTTGAATTACAAATTTTTATCATTTCTGATTAAAACGATTTAATTTATAATTATACTTTTTTTATAATTACAACATACGCATTATTCAAAATTCATTTAACTGTCTTTTCCTTTTTTTAATTAAGAAATTTTGGTAATCTGTTCTGTGTTTGGCCTGGAGTAGAGTCGCGTTGTTATTTTAAAAAAAACTGCAGAGAAACCAGAATTGGAATGAATTAAGGCATTATTATTGGGAATATATATTTAATAATATTATTATTAATATATTATTGGAAAATTTGTTGCGATTCTACATTCTATCATGTTAACTAATTATTTTATAAAATAAATAGAGTTTTTATAAATAGAGTTGGAATTGGAGAAAATGTTGACCTATTAGGCAGCTTTCTGAATGCAGCTTCTAGTTTAAAATTTGCAAATCGGCTATAAATTTATTTTTGATTTGTGCAGAGTAAATATTAAAAGATAGTTTCATAAAGTTTATAAAGTAAGCTACAAAATTAAATCGTGATTATTCGATTATTTCATTGGAAAAATTAATCTCTCGCAAGAAAAAATAGTACACTGATAAGTACACACGTTACGAGAAACTACCATAAATATTTTTAAGGTTTATTATTATTTTACAAACGATGACTTTCAGTTTCGATATTTTTTACAAGTTGAAAGGGAAATAGATAAGAAATTTTAGTTCAGTTCGTGGTAGCTAGGAAAGAATATTTTAGAAAAATTCGTCAATAAATAGTAATAATAACAAAGAGAGAATAATAACAAAGTATCCTCGAAATGTTTAATATTACTTCCGATTGTAAGGAAAATTCTAAGACTATTCAAAGTGAAGAGTTTTCTTCGCATTAAATTATAATTCCATTCCATTCGCAATTAATATTAATTCAATAAAATTCCATTCAGTCAACAAGTAAGTCTTCCTTAATAATTAAGACATGAGTTTTTGAATTATTGAGATTAACGATGTTTTAAATTCATAAGTCAAATATGTACATAAACGATGAAGTTTAATACTTATTTCTGAAAGATTTTGCTGGGGAGTAAATTTTAGATAATGTTTATATACAAACTAGTTTACGAAAGTTTCTTGGCTTATATTAATCTTTTTGTTTCCCATTTTTAATACTGAAAAGCAGTTGGCTCTCAGTTTTTACAATTATTTACGCGGGTTTTTTTTTTGTGTTAAGCTATAAAAACGAAAATTTCTACTGCTCTGTAATTCTGAAATTAGCAATGAATTTTACTTACGCCTGACATGACACATTAACAAAAAAAAAAAACTTTCTTTCAGAAGCATGATAGAAAATCATTATTGAAAACGACTTTAATTTATTTTCTACACCTTTACATTTATCAGTTTGCAATACAGTTCTTTCCCATCGATGAAATTTCAATTTTTCACGAATATGACTGAAAGTGAAATCACCAATCCATTGAGTAGGCACTCAACTTTCCACTAACCACTTTTTTTTTTCTTAATTCCACGTTGTGGGTAATTGTGTTTTCGCTTTGCAGAGTATTTGAATTGTAACAGTTTCACCTAACAGGTTAATGCTAACGAGATTAGAACCACGGTCGAGTGTTGCACACATTTTCCTTCAAGAGTGATGCTAATGAGAAGAAAAGCATTTTGGAATGTTCCCTAAGTCGGTTATGAAATTAGTAATTGAAAATCTACTTACCGAATTATAAAAAAAATCGGATGAAATTATTTTCAATTTAATTCAAGGATCTCCTAATTTAATACTTGCCACTATTGTGTATCAATAAATTTAAAACTTTAAAAAACTGAAATTTTATATATATATTATTCATATATTATTTTAATAAAAACACGAAACAAGAAAAATGAACTTTATTACTTCACAATGCATTTAAATGAAAATTTTGTATACATCAAGGAAAATCCAAAACATTGAATAAACGGCATAGAAAATGCTCCTTACGCTAACACAAAAATCGAAAAACATTTCATAGTTTTGTTTACGTTTATATATAAAAATCGTTATTTAAAAATAAGAAAATAGTTTTCAAAACGTGATACATAATTTGAAAAAATGCAGTAAATTTTACACAATTTCTACGATTTGATATTTTACGATTTTATATCTTTCGACAATTTTATATTTTTACATTCCTTCACATGTCTAGCAACAGGTAATGAAATAGATTTTATGCATTTAAAAAGAGATTTTTTATATGCATCTATATAGAAATGTGATACATAAACGAACATTGTAATACAGAATCGACATAATTCTTTAACATTAATGAAGAAAGGTAGTTATTATATATACAGAAATTCAAAAATATTCGTCAAAACTTTAAGATTATCCATAAATTAATTAAAATGTAACAAATTTTCCTTCGAGCATATTGTTTCTTATACACTTCCTTCACAAGTTCGGGTAACAAATGTTGAATGGCACAAATAAAAGCTCTTTTCACGGTTTCAGTCACTTTTAACGAAAATCAGGCAAGAGATGTGCATCCAATCTTCACTAGAGTCGGGCAAGAGGTGTCCATTCGCAACGCAACAGTCTGACAGGAGGCAGTCACCAATGGCAAGGAAATAAGCTACCAGGAAAGTTCGTGTACATAAAGTGATGTCGAAGGGCACACACAAGTTCATGCACACTAAGTGAAGTTGAACGGCACGTAATGAAATAAAATAAATATATTAGTTGCTTAGCATTATGTGATTTTTACCTCAGAAGTTTAAACATTTTCTTAGTTTAAGATTCATATGTACTAATAAAAGAACAATTATAGATGCCAGTTATTATAATAGGAAATAAAATTAATTGGGTAGATTTCTTAAATGTTATAGTTATTTCCACATTTATGGGTGTTGGTTAAATTTCCATCGAAACTACTTTCAAAATTCAGGAATCATTCCATTGTCAATATTCAAGAGATTAGAATTTTTTGTTTTATTTATTACATTTTTATCTCTCAACATAAAATGAATACAGGTAATTATTTTCGAATTCTATACAAAAAGGATAGATATATTTTGTCAGGTTATATATATTTTGTTGCATTTGCTTAATTTTTTTTCTTATATCGAACATTTCATATTATAATGGGAGTTGCAAATGCTTCAAGCAACTAATTTAAAAAGCAGCAATTTCATCTAACAAAAATATTAAAATTTAATAAATTTTTAATAGATTATATTATAATAATAAAATACTACTTCAATAGGGTTCAGAAATTTTAAGTACGAAATAATCATTTAGTTTTGCAAACGAAGAACAATAGAAACAAAATCGTTTGCCAATGAATACTTAAATCAACAGCAATTCCATTATAATCCAATTTTTTAAAAAGATTTAAATTATTCCGAACAATGAAAATTTTCGATTAAATATTTATATTCCGAGAAATCTCAACTAAATTGTTTAAATCAGAAAAACAATTTTTTTAATTGCTGCCTGTATTAACATTTTGGAAAAGATTTTTATGCAATCAGAATGCAAAAATTTACTTGGATTAACTTTTTATGCGATAAAAATTGCTAGATGCAAAATTGACATAATGCACAAAAAATGCTGGAATAAATCAATTGCATATCTGATTTTAAAATTACTCCATAGTCTAATCAGGAAAATAATGAAATAAAATTTTTTAGTTTCGCAAACTGTGGCACTTAAAATATTCTAACTAAATGCTAAAATATGGAAGTCAATGCTTTAGTAATCTGAGATGTAAACTTTCAACTACTTAAATACGGTAAAAACTACCTTATCACCAATTAAAATACCAAAATTCATATCGCTTATCTTTTTGTGTATGTAATTACACACAAGTATTTGATATTTAAAAAAAACTTAAGAATTTAAGTATAAGAATGCTTTAGTATTTTTTAAATTTTGAAGATTTAAGAAATTTAAAATCGAATCGGTCTAATTCACAATTGGTTTGCTCTTGTTATACTGCATTGAAAAAAGATGAATAAAGATCTTTTCGTAAACTTCGTTCATGAATATACAGAGTGAAAGAAACTATTTTAAAATGAACATAAAAGTGTCGCAAAAGCTAAGATGGGACTCATTTTAAGTATATTCAAATTTGCTACAGCAAAAAATTTCGATTAAAAATTTGTTAAAATGTCCCCTAATAATTTCTTAATCTAAATTTAGAAGACAGAAAGAAAGTTAAATTAATGACTACGGGTAGTCTCAAGCAGCTGGTACATATTTCATACTTTCACAATGAAATAAGTTGAAAAAATTCAAAACAATATATAAAAAATATTTGACTTTCACAGGTGTTAAGATGATTTTTATTAGAAAACAGATATTTATTCAAGCTTTGAAGAATCATAATTACATTATTATTGTTGTGAAACTTTTTCTTCAATTTGGATCAATAATTGTTGATTTGAAATGGTCCATATATTTAGTTTCTTCAATTTGATTTGTTCCATATAGTTAGTTTTAAGGTAGATAAAATCACGTAGTACAGTTATCTTTTTCAATTAAAACTAAAGTGAGTGGGTCTTCAGAACCTACAGAACATCCAACAAACACGAATGATTTTTCGAGTCACATTTGTAATTATTTAATAAACATTAAATATTAGAAAGCCCAGTTTGCTCAAAAATTTCTGAAAACTGAACGTCGTATCGACAGTAAAATTTGGTAACTAAAATTTCCCTAGCATTCCGAACTAGTCATTTATATAATAGCGATTGATACATTTAAAAATTACATTAAAAAGTTAATTTAGCATAATATTTTTTAGTTTTTAATTAACGTAAAAATTTTACGCATTATAAAATTTATTTTTAAAAAATGCACACTGTGTAATGTCCAAAAAATTTTATTATATAACAAGACATTAATAATATTCATTGCATGCCTTTTTTCCCGAGTAACTTCTTTGGGAAGTTCAAATTGAGCCAAGCGGATTGATTATTGAAAGCAGTAAAATTGATTTTTTGGTTCAAATAGTTAATAGGCCAAGTGCCTTGATGTCTGAAATTTTCAAACATTACTAATCGTATATTTGCACCACTTCATTAGACATAAAAAATAATTATCAATTATAGCAATATAAAGATACAAATATGACGACAATTTTAGCATTGATAACATTAATTCCGATTTAACATTGGATCACTTGGAAAAGTTGATTTACATAGTCTGATTCGAAGACATGTAGTTATTACAAAGGAAAAAAATATTTTCACATCCATTTCCTCAAAGTTTCAGAGCAGTTAATGCGTTACAAGTGTCATGAACTTAAAATTGCTAAATAAAAAAACTGTATCAATATATAGCATATTTCATACACTCAACACAATTTAGATATTTTAGTTGCAAAAATATTATCACTTGTATCCACATATACAATTATATATTTTAATATACACTGGTTACAAGTATAAGCATTTAAAAAAAAAGGGGAAATAAGCTCATTTTGTTTGCAATATTTTATTTTTCATTTTTTTTTTCTTTTGCAACATTTTTTGTTCATTTTTTTCCATTTGCAACATTTTTGTTTTTCCTTTTGCAACATTTTTTAAAAAAATTTTTTGCAATACATTGTTTTATTTTTTAAAAATTTTCCATAGTTTATTTTTTTCTTAAACAACACAAATGTAAATGTTGACATAAAATATAACAGCAATGTACAATAACAACTAGGAAATGTTTCTACAATACTAGTTGGTTCCACAAGGAAATAAATTTAACCCCATACAGCATAATTCTTGTTTTTAACAACAGTCGATTTAAAGTGAATATTAAAAATACATTGCAAATATTTACTTGTCAACTTAGGTATTCAAAGTTAATTTTTTAAAGCAATAAGGAACTCAAAACTTGTTTAATAAAAACTCAAGAAAATCTGAATTTTTAAAAAAATCTTAAGATATAAACTTTTCTACAATTAAAAAGTAACAATAGATTAAGTCATTACACTGAAGTGACAGAAGTCATGGGATAGCAATATGCAAATATACAGATGGCAGTAGTATCGCAGCGAAAAAGTATAAATGCGCAGTTCGTTTTGCAGAGCTTTCATTTATGTTCAAGTTATTCATGTGAACAGGTTTTTCGTGATTTATGGCGGCACGACGAGAATTAAGACTTTGAACGTGGAATGTTAGTTGGAGCTAGACGCATGGGTCATTCCATTGCGGATATCGTTAGTGAATTCAACATTCCGAGATCCACAGTATCAAGAGTGTGCCGAGAGTATGAAATTTCAGGCATCACATCCCATTATGGACAGCCCAGTGGGCGACCACCTGCACTTAACGACCGAGACCGCCGACTGTGTAGAATGGTTAATGTTAATAGACACGCAACACTTCGTCAAATAATTGCAGGAATCAATGTGGGACGTGTCTAATAGGTCTGTGTGGCGAATTTTATCTTCCTTGGGCTATGACAGCAGAAGACCGACTCGAGTGCCTTTACTGACAGCAAGACATCGCCTGCAGCGACTCTCCTGGGCTCCTGAGCATGTCGACTGGTCCCTAAACCAGTGGAAAACCGTGGCGTGGTCAGATGAGTCACGATTTCAGTTGTTACGAGCTGATGGTAGAGTTCGAGTGTGGCGCAGACCCCACGAAGCCATGGACCCAAACTGTCAGCAAGGCACTGTTCAAGCTGGTGGTGGCTGCATAATGGTGTGGGCTGTTTTTACATGGCATGGACTCGGTCCTCTGGTGCAACTGAACCGATCATTGACTGGAAATGGTTATGTTCAGCTGCTTGCAGATCACTTGCAGCCATTCATGGACCACGTACTCACACAACGATGGGAATTTTATGGATGACAATGCGCCATGTCACCGGGCGAGAACTGTTCACGATTGGTTTGAAGAACATTTCGGACAATTCCAGCTCATGATCAGGCCACCTAGATCGTCCGATATGAATCCCATCGAGCATTTATGGGACATCATCGAAAGGTCCGTTCGTGCCCAAACTCCTTCACCATCCACACTTTCACAATTATGGACGTCTATAGAGACAGCATGGCTCAATATTCATGCAGAGGACTTCCAACGACTTGTGGACTCCATGACACGTCGAGTTGTTGCACTTCGCCGGGCAAAACACACGATATTAACACACGATATTATTCCTACACGATATTAACAGTCATTCCATGACTTTTGTCACTTCAGTGTATATGAAAAATTTAAATGAATGAAAAAATGTAATAATGTAAATTATGCAATACAGGGTTGATATACAAATTTTCATGCTAAATAATATTGCATTAAATCTGAATACAAATATTTATCATTTACAATAAAAAGGGAAATAATGTGGCCAGATTTCAAGCAATAATATTTTTATTTTCGTTCATTTGTCCTGCATGGTTTTAATTTTCAATGCAACTTTCGATTGAAATATTTTTAAAGATTTCTAACCATATTCCTGACATACAGGAAACAAAGAGTGAAAAAAATAATGAAATTCAGGAAACGTGAAATTTCTAAATGAGTACTTTTTTTCGTTTTAATTAAAAGCTTTCTATGAAAATAGAATGAATAAATTTCAATATAATTCGAACAGAAGAAATTTTGATACCATTGAATTTAAAATGCTTCCTGTTTTATTAAAAACAAGAAATGTTTCAAATGCAATAATAGAACACAAGTTTTATGTGCTGGCTAGCTTCATGCAGTTGGTTTGAACTGAAAACATTAAAAAAATGTTCATGACACTTTTATATTTTTGAAATCATTGATTTGCGACTGAGATTCCAAAAAAGCAAAGAATATCTATCATTTCCTTAAATGGTTAAGTGGAAAATAATTAAAATTCAATAGTATAATCGGCTGAAATAGGTTTTAAAGATTATGACTCTAGCCCATATATATTTTTAAAAAGGCCATTTGTTAACTATGAGAACAGTAAACAATTATTTAATTATTATGTTACGTAATTTTTAATGACTAACAAAAGGTATTAAAGTTTTATCAAAAGAATGCTAAAATAACTTTTTTTTTTCATTTTCAGAAAAACGTCTGAAATTTTCATATGCTAAACAGGTGAACTCTTTTCGAATTAGACAGAAACACAGAAGTTATTTGTTGCACCAGCGAAATGAAACTGCATTTCCCAAATTACGAATTTTTTAGATCGAACATCTTTTAATTTTATGCTCAAGACTATACTAAAACTGTTTTTATGAATTTACAGATGATTTTTATTTCTAAAAATCATTATTACACTTAGAATCTATTTAAAATTGCAGCATCATAAATATATAATTTGGCCAACAAGTATAACAAACACACAATAAATATATAACATGGTCATTGGAGCAAATAAATCAGCAATATTTATAAACAGAGCAAACTTATGCGAAAAAGCTATGTCAAATACTAATTAATTCACAAAAAGTATATTTTGCTCTTCTCTACAGAACTGACAGCTGCACACTTCCTCATTCTACAATAAAATTCAAAAGAAAGAACTGCTTTGTGAGACCGCTTATGTGCCAAGCCCACTTTTCAGACATGGAAAAGTCCGATTAACATTTTG
>JAPMOQ010065384.1:696-10701 GCA_026543055.1 Argiope trifasciata | reverse complement strand
GTTTCACTCATTTGTAGAGCTGATATAGAAAGACAGAATGCTTTTTTTAAAGCAGTTTTTCATTGTTTTGCTCTATTTGCACACGTTATCTTTTATATCGAGTTTGACTACAAAAGAAAAAAAGTTCTGTTACAGTAAATTGCAGGTTTTCTAGGCTTCAAGATAATTTTACAGGTAATAAGGAGTTTTATAACCTATGTGTAAAATTATTGTAGATTATAACTTTCCTCTAATTATTCTTATTTAAATTCAAGAAATTGCGACTATCCTTTTCTTTATTATATGTTCTATTATGCATTATTACTTCAAAATTAAGTTGCATTGCAAACTATTACATTATTTTAAGAACTTTACAATCATAATTTCAATAATGCTTCAAAGTTATACATTGCATTTAATTCTTACTTGAAAAATAATTTCTTTAAATTATTTTTAAATTCTTCTTTACATTTTCCTGTTTTATTACATCTTTTTGTAATTTCAGAACATAAATATGCGATATATTTCATATCATATATTCTGCAATATTTCACCATTCTTCTTAATCTAATATTTTAAAAGCCTTAATAGAAGCATCTGGATCTTAGCCATTTTGTGGCATATGGCTTCTCTATTTTAAATTAAAACATGAATTTAAAGGACAATTTGCAGAAATAAGTAAAGTAATCTCAAAAAAGTAGAAGAAACACAAATATATGTTACTCTTTGGTAATGTATTGCACCAGAATGTAATTTCTGTTTGTAATTTTATACGCCTTTGAATGCCCTTTTTCAGTGCTAAAAGTTTTACTTCCAATTTATTATTTACACCATAACTTTGCTTCTAGTAATCGTAAAAATGAAATTAAAGTATTTCTTGGGTACCTAAATTTATGATCTATAAAAGGAACAAATAATATAAATTTCGAATAATTTTCTCCTATTGTTTCCTATCTCCTAGGGTAGCATATATCTTTATTGAAATAATTTCCATTTTCAGATTTCATTATGCACAATTGTCGTTATACCTAAGGAGTTCAAAATCTATCATTTAATACGTGTATTAAAGATGTTGAAATAATAATGAAATTAATTTATGGTTATGATAGCCTAAACATCGCAATAAAACATAAAATTTAAATGCGTTTTATCTCATGGATTACGTCTGTACTTTTAATCATCTATTTACATAGATATCCTATCTTCTATTAAATCTCTTAATATTAATTAAGGGCCGCAGAGACCCATTGGTAAGGTCTGGGCTTCGGGACAGGAGGGTTTCAGGTTCGAGAATCGATCCACCGAAGAACCGTGGTGTGAGGGAGGTCTCTTACACGTTAAATCTGTCAGGCCAAAAGTCCTCCTTCTGTTGTGGTGTGGAGAGGGGGTTGCCAGTTCAGGTGTGTCCTCCTAGTCATCTGACCGTGGCTCAGAAATCCGTCCCAAAATAGCCCAAGTGTGGCTTTATAACGGGACGTCAAAATAACTAAACTAAACTAAACATTAATTGAGGAAAAAAACCACTTTAATAGAACAGAGGGAATGATTCATTATTGATTCACATGACAGGCAAAGTAGCACATTTGTTTAACCATAAGTCTTTTACATACTTAAAAAGTGATTTTCGATTTAATGATGTATTTATAAAATAATCTTCTTTCTTAATTTTTAATTATTATTTTTTATCTTTTGACTATTTTATTAAAACATTAGTTCCTTTTGAAAACTAACATGTTTGCTTCTAATAACTCATTGCACTTATTTTACTTTGAAGAAATCTGTTTTAAAATCTGCCCATTTATACCTGGTGAAATGTATAATAACATGGTTGCACATTGCTTCTATTTTTTGTACCAGTAATCAAACTAAAAAGTTACTTCAAGTACGAGATTGAAATCTTGTCACGTGTGGTAGCAGTTTTTGTTCTCCTTGGTAGTATAATATCTTCTTGATGATTTGTTGGGCACAAGACTTCCCCCGGATCGTGTATATTCTGGCTGCTTAAGCTACATCTCGCTATGCTCATATAGTTAAAATGCCGGGGAAAGTTCATTCTTTTTTTAAATTTTGTTTGAATTCTTTCACATTCAATGCCACAATTTATACCAGTGATTTAAATCCTCTATCTAGATGCCCCCTACTTTATTATCTCTTACAATACTGAAGTAGAGAAGGGACTACCTAATAGGACTAAGATATTAAGAGTTATCTAATTAATTTAATTAGATAACAAGCATGAATTGATCGTATAATATTTGTGGACTACTGACGAAATATATACCATCTAATGTATTGAAGACTGCATTTAATACGTATATTGGCTGGCATCACTGCTGACAGGTACTTAACTTGCTGTGGCACCATGATGGCCAAAGATAACAAAAGCGCCTATATATCTAGAAATATATTGGCAATTGCCAATACATTATAGGTTTTATTATTGCCATTGCTACAGTAATAGGGCGAAAAAAAATAATGCTATTTACAAAAATTGTTTTACTTTTATATGACCCCACCTGGGAAAGGGCACCTCGAAATGAGGATGAGATGCTTCCTATAGGGTGGTTGGATCTCACCAACCCTGTGGTAATAATAATAGGTGGGGCACTGTCCCTCCCATCGATGACGGGACGCACTCCCTACGGGGATGGTTGTACCGTGGCCGGTGATGACTATTCGAACACAAACACAGTTTCCGCCAGTGTTGCTGTAGCGGCTGTTTAGTCATTCAGTCTTGAAAGGTTAATCCGTGTGCCTTAGCGATGGGTTGTACTGACTTAGTTGTATGACTTACTTTTATATGAAATATAAGCTTAGAGTGTTTGTAAATTCAATGCGTAATACTAAAGTATTTCAATTAAAGAAAGGGGGAGTCACTATAGTCACAACTTTTTTGCACTGAATTTATTTACTGTTGGTCACCGGTGAGCAACAGCAAATATATTCAATAAAACATGATTATATACAATAATATATCTACAGTAAATAACATTTTAATACTATATGTATTACATAATAAAGATAATAAAAACCTCTTATTTTGGCTTTATAAACAAGCACTATAAAACCTACTGTCATAAAATACACAATACACAATGATCATTTGATCTACTTCATGGAATTTATTATAAGATTTAAATCGAATACCAAAGTAAAATTTAATATATTATAATTAAAATTATAATATATTAAATCGAGTAGCAGACACTTGAAAATAGGTAAGTTGTATCATTTTTATGAGCTTTCTTAAATCTTATAAAATTGGAAAATAAGAACATACCAGAAATGCAAACCTTTATAATTTCTATTTGAAACATTTCAAAAATTATAATGCAATGAGATATTAGTATAATATTTAACAGTAGTATCTGAATAAAGCTTTAAAAAGAACTTAAAAATTTGTTATGAAACGGATTTTTAGTAAATGTAATGCTTTCGTAACCTCCTACCATAAGACGGAAAACTTGATTAATTATGTTTTCTCAGAATTAGGAACTAATAATTATTTTATGAAATATTGGTTCATTTTCTTTTTAAAGTATTCCAAAGAGTGGCTAATTTTTTAAAGCAAAAATTTACAGGCTGGATTTACAGCAATTTTTACACAAATTTACAGTACAAGCTGTATTACCAGCTACTTCAAATGGTGAGAGTTATTTTGAAACTGTATATATCCAAAGTGCATTTTACAATGTTTCGACTTTGTTCCTTGTATAACCACATGACATCCAATTTCTTTATTAGACGCTAATAGAATAGCAAGTGATTATAAGCACATAATAATAATCTGGATAATATGAAGAAATTTTGTTTCTTAAAGAAAACCCCTATTGTTTATGTTATATACAAACATGAAAATTCATTATATTGGGATAATTTGGTTTACTTTCTATATTTATTTATTTTGTTAAGCATCTGAATAAGAGTCAGATTTAAGAGATCTGGTTCAGAAAATCACTCCTTCAGATTGAGAGAAAAATTTATTATTTTGACTACAGCTTAATTCACTTAGATAAACAATTATGATCAAATTGCATGTCATCATCTTTATTCCAATTAAGAAAGACGGGAGAATAGGCTATCTAATTACACAGATGGCCTGAATCATAATCTTAAACCATAGCAGATAATGTATGCAACTGCAACATATCAAATTCGCTTTCATTTTATAACGTTCATGTTTTTTGAATTTTTTAATTAACCTAAAATAAAAAACTAAATGATAGAAAAGAATTAATGTAAACTAATACTCATTTCTATAGTTACATACTGTCTTTAAAGCTGGAATAAAGATTAACATATAATAGATTTACTGAAATTGTTTTTACTCTTAAGAGTCTTAGTTTATAATGCTAATAAACACTTTCACAGATTTCATTCAAATCACCTTTAAACGAAATTGAATTAACTAAAATTTAATATTTTATGCCTCATATTTTCACTAAGAAAAAGCATTTATTTCACCAAAATTTAAATGAAAGATTCCGATTTCCATGTAATCAGTTTCCATCATCAACTACTAGAGACACCTATTGGATGAAACATGCACTTTTTTTCAAATAACAGTCCATCGTAAATAAGTTCAGGTGTAATCTAAAGTATATATTCAATAATATTTTCAATACTATTTAAAATAAATATATTTATATATAAAAAACAACTTTCATTTTATTATATATATATATATATATATATATATATATAATATATAAAATTCTCGTGTCACAGTTTTCGTTGCCATACTCATCCGAAACGGCTTGACCGATTTTGATGAAATTTTTTGTGCTTATCCAGTATCTATGAGAATCGGCCAACATCTATTTTTCATCCCCCTAAATGTTAGGGGTAGTACAACCCTAAATTTTTATTTTTTATTTTTTAGACAAAATTTTTAATATCTATTTTTTTTATGATACAACATACGAAAATACATACAATCCTCAATTTTCACCCTTCTACGATCAACCCTTATTTTTTAATAGCCATTTTAGTAATTTAATCATTTTTCCTCTCCGGTCGAAAACTGATCAATCGTCATTTAATTAGTTATCCCCGCCAGATGTCTACAGGTGTCACTTCTGACCCAGTAAACAGCACGGAGTAGGGATGAGAACGAAGCCGCTCTCCTTTCTTTCTCACTCCCTACACAGTTGTCGGCCATCATTATTGTTTATGCATCAAGTGTAGTAGTAACGTTGATAATTATTATTTTGCTATCTCAGTGTAACTCTCATATTAATTTTTAATCATTCCTATTTTATCAATAATAATTAAATTATCAATTTGGAGTGTATTTTGCACGATTAGTTAATCAAGTGATTTTATAACCTCAAAAGTACTCAACACGTGACACGAGCTTCCAATAACAACGGATTTTGTGTTGTAAGTATACTTTTTTTATTTATATCGAAAATGTTGTAGATATTATAAAAATGTAATTTTAATTTAATTTTATTAAAAAAAATGTAATTGAACAATTAAGATTTTCATAGTTTCCAATAAATCAATCATTATGAATCTTTATTTTGAAATGTCAATGGAAATATTGGTTGTATGAAAAAATTATAAGAGACAATGTTTTCATAAAATTTAATTTTTTACTTTTGTTTGAAAAATTTTTCAATAAAACTTATATTTTTGTTATAATTTCATAAATTGAAACTAATCATTTCAAAACTGCGGCAAAAATCCTGGCCCTAATTATACTTTTAACATTTTTCATCATTAAATAATTTCATTAATTCTATTTATGTATGTTTTGTACAGTGAGCAATGCCAAGAAAACGCAAAGGGGCTGATTTGAGCCGCAGTACAAGTAAAGCTCGAAACTTGCGAAATAGCAGATCCGAAAGAACAGAAGAACAAATCCAGCAACAAAATACTGATGCACGTGTCAGAATGGCGCAATTGCATCAAGAAGAGCCAGAAGATACACGAGCTGAACGCAATGAAGTCAGAAGATTAGAACAACGACAATCACGCCGTTTCACAGTCAATAGACGAAGAACAAATGACCAACAACGACAACAGGTACATCGAGCATTTATATCTGATTCATTCCTGCGTCTAGCATTCCAGTATGAGCCCGATATTGAATATTATGCTCATTCAAAAGTGGTAATTGGTGCTATGGACAAGGAATGTCCGCATTGTCATGCTCTGAAATTCAAAAATGAGCCAGCTGAGATGTGTTGCGCGTCAGGAAAAGTGCAACTACCTGAAATTGAAACACCACCTGAACCATTGAACGGCTTACTTATCGGCACGGATCCAGATTATAACGTGTTTCTGAAGTCAATTCGAAGTTTCAATTCATGCTTTCAAATGACATCGTTTGGAGCAACAGAAATAGTTCGAAATACTAATGCAAATGGTCAACAATTCAATTCTACATTCAAAATCAGAGGCCAAGTTTATCATAAAATGGGCTCACTGCTGCCAATGCCAAACGAACCACATAAGATCTTACAAATCTACTTTATGGGCGGCGAGGATTCCTGAAGCGCACTTGCCCATCGCGTGAATGCACGTTATGATTATAATAACCTTGATTCACTTTATGCCAGGCGCATCTTTAGCGAGCTAGATGCTCTTTTGAACGAGCACAACGAGTTGTTGAAAATTTTCAAATCACATATGCACCAATTACAAAGCGATAATCACGCTATCGTCATTAATCCTGATAAAACACCAGCTGGAGAGCATATTCGTAGATTCAATGCACCCGTTGTTGATGATGTTGCTGGAATCATGATTGGCGATTGTACAGCTGCACGAGAAATTGTGATTCGTTGAAGAAATAATAATCTTCAGTTCATTGCTGACACACATCGTTCATATGACGCTCTCCAATATCCGCTAATATTCTGGAAGGGACAAGACGGATATTGCATAAACATAAAACAACGAGATCCCGTATCAGGTACTTCATTGATTATTAATTTGATCATTAATCATTTAACAAAACAATTAAATTATTGAACGTAATAAATTTAAATTAATTTTTATGAACAAATATTACAGGAGCTGAAACAAACAAGAACGTTAGCTCAAAGGATTATTATGCGTACCGATTAATGATTAGACGTGGCCTGGACAACGTCATTTTACGATGTCGTGAGCTTTGTCGACAATTCATGGTCGACATGTACGCGAAGATTGAGAGCGAACGACTACGATACTTTAGATATAATCAACAAAAGCTGCGCGCGGAAGAGTACATTCATTTGCGAGACGCTATCAACAACAACGCCGACGTCGCCGAAATTGGTAACCATGTCATTTTACCATCATCGTACGTAAGCAGTCCACGTCATATGCAAGAATATATACAGGATGCTCTGACTTTCGTGCGCGAATATGGACGACCATGTTTATTTATCACGTTCACATGTAATCCAAAATGGCCAGAGATTACATCTTTGCTGCTGCCTGGCTAAAATGCAATACATCGCCATGACATTACAGCACGTGTGTTCAGACAAAAGTTGAAGTCTTTAATAAGTTTCATTATTAAATCACATGTATTCGGTCCCACACGTTGCTGGATGTATTCAGTTGAGTGGCAAAAGCGAGGATTACCTCATGCACACATTTTGGTTTGGTTCATCGACAAAATCTGTCCTAAAGAAATCGATAGTATCATTTCTGCGGAAATTCCAGATCCCTCCATTGACCAACTGCTGTTTGATATTGTTACAACAAACATGATTCATGGTCCATGTGGTATTCTTAATAGTTCATCGCCTTGCATGGCTGATGGAAAATGTACTAAAAATTTCCCTAAAGATATTACCAATGATACGGTCACAAATGTCGACGGATACCCAATATATCGTCGAAGAAATCCTGAAAATGGCGGAAAATCATTTATTAAAAATATCATCAACACAGACATTGATATTGACAATCGTTGGGTGGTGCCATATTCGCCTCTGCTGAGCAAGACATATAATGCTCATATTAATATTGAGTTCTGCAGTTCTGTGAAGAGCATCAAATACATTTGCAAGTATGTCCATAAAGGCAGTGATATGGCTGTGTTTAGAGTGGAAAATACTAATGTGAATGCTCCACCAGTGAATAAAAACGATGAAATTACGCTCTACCAAATTGGTCGGTACATCAGCTCCAATGAAGCTGCTTGGCGTATCTTTGGTTTTCCAATTCATGAACGGGATCCAGTAGTTGTTCAGTTAGCCATCCATCTTGAAAACGGTCAGCGTGTATTTTTCACGAACGAGACAGCGATTGATCGTGCAATAAATCCACCTAAAACTACACTCACTGCATTTTTTGAATTGTGTAATCGTGCGGATGATTTTGGTGCCTTTGCACGAACATTACTCTATTTGCAAGTACCACGCTATTTCACATGGACTCAAACAAAAACATGGATGCCCCGCAAGCAAGGCTCACCAGTTGCTGCATGTCTCAATTTATTTAAATCAAACGCCTTGGGGCGATTATTTACAGTCAATCCAAGACACACTGAGTGCTTTTAACTTCGACTGTTGTTGGTTAATGTTACTGGCCCATTATCATTTCAAGATATACGTAAAGTGAATGGGCAACAATATCCAACGCATAAAGATGCATGCCTTGCACTCGGCTTGCTGGAAGACGACAACCAGTGGGAATGCATGCTTGCTGAAGCTGCATTGAACTGTACAGCAATACAAATTCGTCGACTATTCGCTATAGTGTTGACTACATGTTTCCCAGCCCGAGCACAGATATTATGGGAAAATCACAAAGATTCAATGACTGATGATATATTGCATCAACATCGTATACGGTGTCACGATCTAACCATAACATTCAGCGACGAAATGTACAATGAAGCATTGATTGCTATTGAGGATCTTTGCATTGTCATTGCCAACTTACCACTTAGTAATTTCGGTATTAATTCGCCAAATCGAACTGCATCTGATTTAATGAATACTGAAATGAATCGTGAACTGCAGTACAGTACTGTAGAAATGGCAGCGATTGTTGCCCGCAATGTCCCACTAATGAATGAGGAACAAAGAACCATTTATGATCGCATTATGCTCGCAGTTTCAGCTGGACAAGGTGGGTTCTTCTTTTTGGATGCACCGGGTGGAACTGGCAAAACATTCGTTATTTCGATCATTCTTGCTGAAATACGATCAAATAATGGCATAGCATTGGCCGTTGCAGCATCAGGCATTGCAGCAACTTTATTGGATGGAGGTAGAACAGCTCATTCAGTATTTAAGCTGGCACTAAATATTCAGAATAACCCTGACGCAGTATGCAACATTAAGAAACAATCGTCCATGGCCACTGTGCTGAAACGGTGTAAAATTATTATTTGGGATGAATGCACTATGGCACACAAACATTCACTTGAGGCGTTGAACAGGACATTGAAAGATATTAAAAACAGTGACAAACTATTTGGCGGAACTCTGTTGGTCCTTTCAGGTGATTTCAGACAAACACTTCCAGTCATTCCACGTTCAACATACGCTGATGAGATCAACGCTTGCTTAAAATCATCTCCATTGTGGCGTAATGTTGAAAAATTACAGCTAAAAATAAATATGCGCGTTCAAATGCTTCAAGATCCATCCGCTGAAACATTTTCAAAACAACTCTTAGATATCGGTGATGGAAAAGTTGCTATAGATGAAACTGGATACGTAAAATTACCGATCGATTTCTGCACAATCGCTGATTCGCAAGATACTTTCATTGAACAAATATTTCCCGATGTACACACACGGTACATAAATCATGAGTGGCTTGCAGAAAGAGCGATTTTAGCGGCAAAAAATGTAGACGTTGACAATTTAAATCTGAAGATACAAATGTTGCTGCCAGGGAACTTGGTATCATATAAATCTATTGATACAGTTTGCGACGACAGCGAAGCAGTAAATTTTCCCACAGAGTTTTTGAACTCACTAGATTTGCCAGGCATGCCACCGCATAATTTACAATTAAAGGTTGGATCTCCAATTATCTTGCTTCGTAATTTGAACCCCCCCCCCCCCC